>OZ012684.1:74656154-74661154 GCA_963942565.1 Maea johnstoni | reverse complement strand
GGAAAGGGGAGCCCAGATCCCAATTACTGCTATCTCTTAAGCACTGGTGACAGAGCTGGTGCTTAGACAGGTTCGGGGGAGGTCTTATTTGTAAGGTGACATGTATAAGCTCATTTTGAACTTAAATCATTCTGATGGTGCATTTGCCCTGTAACATTCATATTGCACTTTTCCAGGGAAAATCTTATTATGCCCTGGTATTATTGCATGCTAGCCTCAATCTTACTAGGATTATTTAATTCCTTGCGAGATGATGCTTCGAAGAATGAACAATTGAAGTTGTAAGACTGATGGATATAAAATAAAAAATAAGACAGCCTATGTATACATTCCATAGGTTTATTTCCATTTAAATTTGATACATGCTTTTTAAGAGGACATTCTGTTCAAACATAGTTCATACAAATTTCATACACAATTCATGTTATATTCATCTTTGAGAAATGAGCATTATAATACATATTGATTCATTTCCTTGCCTTATATAGATTATGTGCTTAGGTATCACTGCAAATCCTTGAAATCAATACTTGGCATAACATAGGTCAGAGAAAGTAGTTCAGAATGCAAGTAACTCCTTTTAGTCAAATATTCTATAAAGTACGCTTTTGTTACTCAACAGACAAAACTGCCTGTTGGCAAGCCTCAAGTATAAATGCCTACATATATAGCTGTCCACCATTAAATGTATTATTCCTTAGGCCTTGCCACCAAAGATATTTTATGATCTTGACACTAACATATCATTAACATTCCGAGACAGATTTATCCCATGATATTATGCAAAGAAATCTGAAAATTACAGTACACAATAACCATTCAGTCTTTGTAAAGACCTAATACCTTTTCATGATTCCCATGTGAATATATCTGAAACATGATTAGATGAAAGATGTAAGACAGCTCAGTACACAGTTAGGTATATACTGTTATAGAATAATTTGGGTTAACAAATTATAACCAGTGACTTGAATACTTAATCTGATTATTAATGGGACTTGCTGCAAATAAATGGTCCAATAATAATTACTAATATATTAAAAATTTACAAAAGGCATTTCAAAATATATAATAAAAAATATCTGTAATTGTAAGTGCACATCAATATAGAGTGGACGTTGAAAGTTTTTAAAAATCCATCATTTCAACCTTAACCATATCCAGGGACAAACTTTCTTTCCGTTATATTTCAAGCTGGTACATTGAGAATAGAAAACCAAAATCTATTGGATTAAACATTCCCATATTCGTATATATTTCTATCCAAATTTCGCAATTATTAATGTCAAGCTGAGAAGAAAACTGGACAACAAATTGCATCATCCCATTCTGATGGTTTCTTGTACTTAAAATGCTACTGAGCATTTGTTACATCTTCAGAACTTACAATTTTGGTGCAAACAATGAAGACAAAATCCAAAGTGTAGTTTCTAAGGACCCTGTACTACTTTTAAAATGTATAAACATGTATAAACATATTTTCTCATCAAAAGAACATACATCTACTATACACTTCAAGAAATATCCAGATATACTCTTGGTTGTCATAATACATCATAAAGTTGAGAACCTGGGAAGGCTTTCAGAGACACCAGGCTGCCAAGTACTGCCCACATTTACGGTACACAATGCACGCCTATTTAAACAAAAACATCAGCAGAGACATGAGAGCATTCTTACTTCATATTCACTTTTCCTTCATTGACAGTCCCATGACTCCAAGAGTAGGTATAAGTCAACAGTTCTATCTACCAAACAAATGGAAACCTGCTGAAAAGCATATAACTTATCCTGTTACAATTTTGTTTAGTGCTAAAATGGTCATAAAATCAATGAGTCAATAGAAATGACAGTTTGTTTGGTGTTGATATGCCATAGGGGAAATCTAAGAGTAAACTGTTTTTTGTAACTTATTGCTCTTGTTAAGGTACAACCCTACTCAATACCCGCTTCATTTTTGAAAGATGAATACCTGAGAACAGAGTTAAAAGAAGACATTGGCATTGTAGTTTATTGCTTACATCTCTCAGTTTATGAAAAATGATAGACTCATTAGCAACTACTTTGATAAAATGTGGCACCACTTAAAGAACATATCTGGATGTTCTTATTTGACAAAATGTAAAGATTCACCCTTTAATCAAATACCAGACTGTACCATTTGATCATTCATGTGTTTGGTAAGGTCCAAGGTTTTACCTCCACAGGGAATCTGCACAATGAGTATTTTAAGAACATTTTGAATGTTCCTGTACGCTTTAAAATTACCTCCAAATGAATGGATAAGAGAGTATAAGCTGATTCAGGTTCTGTCATAATTTAACATACCTGTGACATGAACTTGGACCTTGAGAGGGTTCTAACTGTCATATTCCAAAATACTGGCTTTAGACTATCGTTATCTATGCATGCTCCTGGGCCAAAGCTTTCATTGTTGAACACATCTCTCTCAGGTTCCCACCTTGACTCACATTGTCAATGTGACAACATGAATAATGCCCGTTCCTGAGACACAAATGCCTGTTTCAAATACACATAAAACAACAAAAACAATACTAGCAGTCATACACTTGATAGCTCTCGCTGAGTGATCCAGATGAGTACCCATTTGCAAGGGTTTCAGTCATTTTTTCATGTTTTCACATCATTTTGTATTGGACAAATTAGCCACCAGCAGCATAAGGGTTAAGAGTGTTCAGACAATCAATCTCCATATATACACATGTTTAACTCACACTGATATTACAGAGGTACCTTGAACTTCTTTTATTCTTAACATCCCAAAATAGGCCTTCCTAACTGAGTATAGGATTAATAAGTGGAATTTGCATGCATAACTACACCTCTTGTAACTAAATGATATGAAAACATTCCTGCTATACTAGACAACATTTACTGGTACAAAGTACCTTATCTTTTTAATACAGAAAGATTGATGTAGCAGCCAACACCATGGTAATTTAGGATAAGCAGAGATATATCAAATACAACAGATATATGCCTTGATATGATACTTTGATAGACTGCAGAAAATCTAGATCTAGAAATGGCATGTGTATATGCAAGGATCACATCTAATAATTACAGGATGGAAATCATGAAGCCATACGAGAATATATGTGTATATGAGCATATCAAGAATATTTATTACAAATCGTTATCAATAAAGGCTCATTAAAACTCCAATAATACCACACCAGAAATGGGACCTAAAATAATCATTCAGATTGCATATTAGGTTCTTTAGAAATATTCCAAAGCCTTAGCTTATTATTATTGCCACAACATCACACTGCAATACAACCAACAAAAGCAGAAGTCCCATAAGCACTGTATCCAATCTGACTAGATCAGTAACAAGCAATAAATGGCATTTTGCCAACACATCATGAAAATCATAGCATAGTGGTCAATATTTTTAGACCTTTCAGAAAATTTAGAGATTTGACAGATATCATTTGTAATTCATTCATAAGATTGCCTTAGTGACAATCACTAAGTATGCATTAAGCAACAACACAGGTTTAAGTAAATAATCTTGAAATACCTAACTGAACTAGGTAAAGAAATCCTTTTATGTACCCTATCACTTTGTATTTTCTTCTCAAATGTCTGCCAGATAAAAATAAATGCATAAGCGGTTGAACATCTCACAGCTCTAACCATAGTACAGGGCAAAGCAATGTTAGACTCTTGTCTTAAAAATCAAATTTCTGATATTTTTCAAAAATAATGTATATTATCACAGATGCTAAAATACAGACCCAACTGATAGTGGACTATATAAAAAAAATCCAGATTTTAACATTTATTTTAAAAAGTTTGTCCACCAATGATCTGAGTATGCCAATGAGACAATGTGGTCATTGCAGCTCGATAGAGAGAATGATTATACAGTAGCGCATTTATTTAGGTTTTACCAGGAGTGTCAAACAGATAACGGTGTTGTACTAGCATGCGACAGAGGCTTCAAAAAGCGTGACAGGCCAACTCCATTAACCAGGTTAAATTCAACTAAATTTTCCAGACCCTGGCCTGCAGTCAATGTCACTATAAACTCCATCTCCATCAACTTTGATTGCCTTTTGATTGAACACTGGGTCTTTAGGACTGATATGAAGGCTTAGATGGGAGTATTACCAAGTGACACTTTTTGCAAACTGGTTGTCCCACAATGGCCATCAATAAATGCTGTGATCCAGGACTTTTATCAAAGGACATCCATGTTTTATTGTCTCTAGAGTATGGTGCACCCACAGCAGCATTGCTGGGGGTAGTCTGTGTCATACACCTTGTGCTCATTGCCATAAACCCAATAGCGAAGATCTTTCCCCTTGTAGATATATGCACATTCTGATATTGGGACAGCTCGAAGCCTCTGACGCTACACACAAAATAAAACATGAAATATCAGGTTATATGACAAAAATTGAATAGAAGCTTCTTGTTAACTACACTACTGAAATCAATCATTCAAACGTTTATATAATGTTGTACATATGTACTTTGCAAAGCACGTTTGGTTGTTAATATGTACAAGCGAAAATATTGAATTGGATCATTACATTAAGAATACTACTTTTCCAAATACTGCTTTTTATTAAGCATAAATCTATTGTGTTTCTTGTTGCTAGGTGCAAAAGAAATACTAGCTACATTTAGTTACAATATAAAATACTCGAAAAGGAACCATATGCAATAATAACATTAGTAATAATACAATGAATAAGCAGATTTGCTCTTATTAATGAGATATTCAAAGAAAAAGGCACTCCTTCAATACTCATGACTTATTTCTGTATTTTTGTTGAAGTTGAGTAGTAAATGCTTCTTTTATTAATATTCTTTTACAATCAATAACCGTTTAAAGGATGATGAAACAGTAATACTGACCTGCATAAGTATCCTTGCATTTGTAAAGCACTGGCCGTGTTTGCTTACTATAGCCTGTGAGCCATTACACACATCTCTGTCAGGAAATGCAGACAAGGGCCACACCT
>OZ012684.1:74368654-74653654 GCA_963942565.1 Maea johnstoni | reverse complement strand
TGTAATTTGTAATTTAAAGGAATATTTGAAGGAGAGTTATTGGTAATGTTGTAATTATCATTTCTCCATCACATATTTTCCTAACTATGCTTTTGCCTGTAAGATTTCATCAAAATTGTTAGGCTATTTTGGGCTGCTGTGAGCATTAATGGGTTAACCCATTTGCATCTTGAGAGAACGCATGACCTGAAAACTTGGAACAAAACTCATTAAATAGATTTCTATTTGAAAAATATCAAAAGAGTGATTTCTAAACCAAACAAAGACAACTTCATTCGAATACATTTCAAAGTTCTGCGTTGTTATCATGATATTTCTATATGTGTCATGTGCACTCTCCCTAACTGAATAGGTTGACCTGATACACATCAACCCTTTTATAACCAAGTGGTTTCAAAACATTTCTAATATCTCACAAACAAAAACAGTATTGCTAAAACATTTAAGGGAAAGTTATTACAAGACACAACTTACATTTGAATATTTGTCACAAAAAATCACCATCAGCAAAATATTTGCAAATGTGGTAGATGATCAGTAGACTCTACATAGGTATAAATGGATTGCAGAAAAGCTCAAAAACAAACACATCTAGTCTTTTACTCAGACATCTTCTGAAAAGGGGACAAATAATGACAATACTCTGGCAAACTCTACCTAACCATTTAGCATTTGTTTGAATCAAAATGTCTTTTGGATAAGAGCGAAAATGAGAAAGGACCATATTCTCTTCTTGGTTGAATACATTTCAAGTATGGACTGTGTTACAGAAATCCCACATTCCTTTGTACCCTCTCACTGTAGCATACAATAGAATACAATAGCAAGGGTATGGAGGTCAATACAAATGCCAAAACAAATTACCTTGACAGAAGCAGTATGAGGGATTTCTATAAATCTAGTCTCAGTGTTGAACAGCGCCTGGGCCTGACAAGGAATGGACCAAGGGGGCGGGGCTTGACCGTTCTGGGGACCATCAACAGGTTGACCTAAAATAGCAGAAAATATCGCAGCTGTGACTAACATCTACTAACTGTCTACCATCTACTAACATACAAATATACCAAATCAAATTCTCAGTATAAAAGCATGTTATCATCATATATTTAAGAACAGCAAAACAGCTGAAATATATAGTAATTTCTATACAAATAAGAGAGCAAAAATATAACCATTCAAAACATGCTGGATGATTTGTTGCAAAAACATTATTTTTCTTTGGTATTTGGAATAATTCAGTGGAGCTTTATGTGCATGTGTGTTTACAAGTGTGTGTAAAGATATGTGCTGCATTGAAAAGTATCTGAATGGCTTGAATGGAATTCCAAAGTTAACTAGGATAACATATTTCATTTCCCATCAACTCTTTGAAACACTTTACCTGAGTAGGGGTCGAAGTGCCAGGCAGTTGTTCTGCCTTCTGTAAATGTCTCAAGGGTATACTGGAACAAAGATCAAGAGTAAATATGATAAGTATACAATGCTTCACCCCTTTCTGTTTGGAATCACATAAGATTCAAAATTATTTGGTTGGTAACATGGATCCTGCAAACTAAACATGTAAATTTAATTTCACTTTCAGTTGATTTGGGTTAACACCGAGTTCCTCTTTAGAATATGACCTTCTACTCTTCAATTCATAATATTCATGAACTCCATCACCTATTCTTGAATATGGAGTCCTTTCTTCATTTAAGTTCATAAACTTTCCTTTAGCAGTATCATAAAACATTTGGATTCTATGGTTGACAAGTATCACTGTCCGGGAAAGTAAAGCAAGACGTGTTCAAGTGCTAGAAATGTGTCCATAGATGTTTCAAATGGCAGATAAGAGATAAACCTAATATATTTCATGAACCAATTCATGCCTGGAAGTCCCCTTGACAAGAGTTGTCTGGATCTTTAGCAATTTTAAAAATAGCAATGGAAAATAGAATGAATTCAAAAGTTCCTAAAGGATATTTCAAGTCATGTTCTGATTAACATTTCTCCTTGAAAAATGGATATCACCAACATAGGACAAATCAAAATCTTGATTTTCTTGATGAGAATTATCGCTTTTCTTTAGTTTTGCTTATAACCACAGAGGCAGATGTACCATCTAAATGGAAGCTGATGAGATATGAACACTCACATGCAGGGCGCTGGAAGGTTTGATTTCTGTGTAGATAAGGTCGTTTGCAGCTCCTTTGCCAAAACAGCAGTGCTGTGAGACGTATTCTAAGAGAGCCTCTCTGGCCTCCTCCTCACTGATCTGACCAGCCCTGGTGGAGAAGAACAACAACACACATATACAATCACTCTCAAATACACAAAAGATGTCATATAACAGCAGTGCTGGGAGACGTATTCTAAGAGAGCCTCTCTGGCCTCCTCCTCACTGATCTGACCAGCCCTGGTGGAGAAGAACAACAACACACACATACAATCATTCTCAAATACACGAAAGATGTCATATAACAGCAGTGCTGGGAGACGTATTCTAAGAGAGCCTCTCTGGCCTCCTCCTCACTGATCTGACCAGCCCTGGTGGAGAAGAACAACAACACACACATACAATCATTCTTAAATACACGAAAGATGTCATATAACAGCAGTGATGGGAGACATATCTTACAAATGCAAATGATATTATAACAATGATCAAAATAACAAGTCAAACTGTGGTTCCTCAGAACTATAAGAGTTAGGGATGCAAATTCAAAATCACCATTTTGATTATAAATATATAACTCTGATACTATTATCATCCTTAAAAAAGTACTGTGTAATGTGTCAAAAATAATCACATAATGTCATTATGTATGCTTTCTTTTGAAAGACCGTTCTAGTCTTAAGGCATAGGTTGAAGTAAGTTTATATTTTTCTATTTAAACTAGTATCAACAAGGCAAAGAAGTATGCAAAATCTCTATAATAGAAACTGGTTCAATTCTCAAATTTTTGATGAATATGGATTATCATTTGTCTACAGTGTAAATGATATAATCACCTACTTTGCATATTTCTCTGCTGGTGGTTCTTTAGGCATTGCAGCAGCCTCATCATAAGCTGGTGGTGGGATGAAGACAGGAGCAGGACCTAGGGAAACAAATCAGAAGAAATAGTCATATGTTAGAATTAATTCATATAAAGTTCATTTACTATAATATGCTATGGTATTTTGCCCCACATATTCAAGTAATGTGGGAGACATGGCAATATGCTTGTCTACTTTTAAAGTTAATGGTTGATATTCAAGACCAGACACAAAATGGGGTGGGGGGGGGACGGAACTAACTAAAAAGCTGCACCAAGATGTAAAGTTACCTTTAGATACTCTAAATTGTTGAAAAAAGTAAGTATATCCATGTCATTTTTCTCATTTTGATATGAAGAAAGTGATTTTAAATCACAAATTGAGGATGCACAACAGAAAAAGTGTTTAAGCAATAGAACTGTCCAGATATCCAGATTTTCTAAAATATTGATAAGGAAATAGTTTGCCAGCGTAGCGCTAAATAACAAATACTGCAGTGCTGCAGAGTTAAAGAGATAAACCAGATAAACAAGTTCCATGACCATTTAATAATGCTTATATGGCACATGAAAAATACATAATTTATGAATAAAGAACTATTAGAAGTTAATTGTAGAAACAAAGCTGGTAGTTCCCAGTACCATTTTTCTAGACATAAGCCATCCATTCATACTCATCTGCATTGATACCTCTCCCATAATGCTCATTTAGTTCAAAGGTAGTTAAAGTAGACCTAATATCATGATTTTCTCAAGTAGATTACTAAATGGTTCAACTAATTCCCTTACATTTAACATGTCTGGTGGGAAAGTTCCTCAAACAGAAATAATATAATATACCGGGAAACCTCTTTAAAGTCTGCCTCAGTCAAGGTGTCCAAACTCTTAAATCAATTCATCCAGCTGGGTCTAAAAGTATGGCCAAGTTACGTCAGGTAAAATGACGATGAAATAAAGGAACCCATTACAATCTTCCCAGCCACAAAGCATGTTTGGCCAGCTAATTACCAAATTGAAAAAGGCCATTAGACAAAATCTAGGCAAATCATAGGTATCTGCATACATAGCAGATGAAAAACGGCATGCTACAAAAGTTTCATAAAACTATCAGATATAATATAGATATCAGGCTTGACAGTAATGATTATTCTTTCCAGTCATGTGGTCAGACAACTCCATATCAAGAAACTGAATGAAAATCCTGCCTGGTCACGGCACCACCAGGGCTATGAGATGGTAGTATTGGCAATATCTATCATCAGCCTCTAGTGTTGGTATGCTATTCATAAATGTTCACTCCTTCACATATGATGCGAACAGGAATGAATCATCAGAACAGGAATGATACCAAAGAACAATGTACATGTCTGAGTAGAAGAGGGTATGTTAAAAATGGACAGACAAGATCCCGGGCAAAATGCACTAAGGGAAAGGACATTAACTACTTTCATATATCTAATCCTTAGAGCATCCAATACACAGTGACTAGGGGAATGATTTTTTCAAGAATCTACAGTTCCATTATGCACCAATTAGCATGGTGTGAGTGATGACATAAATAGATTGGAACAGTACACTGGTGAAGAACTAGCTATTGCTATGACATTCTTGATGTGCGTGTCTTTTGGGGTCAGCGCATTTTGAGCATATTTTAATATCACCATATCAGGGTTTTAAATGCACAGAGCAGATATGGGTATGGGTATAACTGTATATCAAAGAATGAGTTGCCTACATTAGTTTCCACGTACACACGGCTAAATCATAGGATGGATAGGACACTTAAAAATTTAAAACCAGAATATCTAATAGATAAATATGTCTTCTGTTCATAATGGAAAAACAAATTAACTATGACATTTCAATCAACAGCTGGTGTTGAGACAGTTGTCATGGTAATCGATGTTAGAATCAATAGATGTCATGGTATAATTACTTAACCCATTCATGCCTGGAGATCTTGACACTGGCTGTCTAGATCTGTACTACTTTTGAAAATAACTTTAGAATGAAGCATAAATCGGAAAATATTCAAAGGTGAAATATCAGTTAAATTCAAACCAATATTTATCTTTCAAATGTTTTATTTAAATTGCTTTTTGTCAAGAGATATGACTAAAGTAAAGTTGGGCGGTTTGGTCTAAGCAGGCATGAAGGGGTTTAGGCAAGCAGTCACAGTGTTAGTAACATACTACATGCAACACAGAAATCAATATGCTATATATGGTATACCTTTTTCAGAGTGTGGGGGATGAGGGGATACTAAGCATAGGGATACTCTATATATCAAGTCGAGATTTTTATGCACTTTAGAAATTTCAAATTTGGGTAGAAATAAGAACTGAACAACAATGGAAGGCCTATTTGAAATGTGTTCATAATTGTTTTGGTCTTTGTGAACTTCTGAATAAAGTAGTCACAAAGTATCAGATGAGTAGGGTTATAAACAACATGCCGAGTTGCATTAATAGAAGCAAGCTATATACCTGTGGCAGAAGCACCTTGAGAAAATAGACAAATATAATCACAATACATACACACAGAGGCAGCACATCTACAAGACAGCAAGGCACCTGGTCAACTTATACCCAAAGATCTAGCATATTGTATGATTTTTATTGTATAAATTCATAATACTTTGTAAACTTTCATTATGTTTTGTAAAAGTTCATATTTCGTAAAAAATGCATTATTGAAATGCTTTTAATTTCAATCCCTACCTGCTAGAGCTTCTTAAGTCTTTTATAAATGTATTTGTTAGTCAAAAAATTTCCCAATAAAATTGCTTTGTGCTGATACAGCCCTTATTACCTAGTAATCTGGCAATAATTCAGAGGTTTGGTTTTAAATATTTATCAATTCCTTTCCCTATCTACTTCCTTTGACTTGTATATCTGTACAATACCCAAAGACTTACCTCCTTGACCATGAAATCCCACATTTTCGTAGCCACCGATCTTGCCAAACTGTGAAATGTCTGGGGCACTAGGAGCTACAGGGGCCCCCTCTTGGTCCTCCGGTACGTCTTGATCGGGCATTTCACCTGCATAGCCGGCCTGACCCCCAGTACCTGGCTTCCAAGCTACAAGCAAATCAACAACTCTAACTGTTTGTAAGAAGGGATGGTTCTGACTTAATGTTAAAGCTAATAACATTAAATATATTGCTATTGAATACAAATAGTCTAAACACAATTGATTGATGGATTGCAATGACCTCTTAATCCCTGTGTCAAAAGACAGATATGTACAAATATACACTTTCCAATAATAATGGATTCGATGAACTCTATAACAAAATTGTTTTATCCATCATCAACCTTTATACATAATATTATTTGAATTTATCAATATCATATTCATGATATTTGCATCATTTATGTACGTATATAATATATAATATATTATGAATAATAATACATAATATATAATATATAATATATATAATATATCAGGTTGCAAAAACCAAATATCCATTTGCAATTTATTCACTATACTATTTATCAAACAATTTCCTTTTGAATACATTGGGGCATAACAAAATGTGTTCTTTTCAAAATTAAAATAAAGCTATAGGTTTACTCACGTTGTCCGGGTCCTCCCTGCTGCGGTGGGTACCCCCCTTGCTGGGGCGCTCCACCTTGGGGTGGGTACCCTCCCTGACGGGGTGGGTAACCACCTTGCTGGGGTGGATAACCTCCTTGTTGGGGTGGGGGCCCTCCTTGTTGGGGTGGATACCCTCCTTGTTGAGGTGGGTACCCTCCTTGTTGGGGTGGTGGGTATCCTCCTTGTTGGGGTGGATACCCTCCTTGTTGAGGTGGCGGTCCTCCTTGTTGAGGTGGGTATCCTCCTTGTTGGGGTGGTGGGTATCCTTGTTGGGGTGGATACCCTCCTTGCTGAGGTGGGTATCCTCCTTGTTGTGGTGGGGCTCCTCCTTGTTGGGGAGGATACCCTCCTTGTTGGGGTGGAGGTCCTCCTTGTTGGGGTGGATACCCTCCCTGTTGAGGGGGTGGGTACCCTCCTTGTTGGGGTGGGGCTCCTCCTTGATACCCTCCTTGAGCCTGGCCATACCCTGGGGGCGGGGGTGCAGAAGGGGAGGAGGTACCTCCATAATCTGTAAGAAGATTCACAAAGTAAGAAGTACATTCACAAACAGTAACAGCGGGCTTAGCCTATGATCACACCATGCCAACCTTTATCAACTATTCTTTACAGGTGCTATTCATACCTTTCTCAATGGCTCTACAATCAGCATTAGGAAAATGATATTACAAGCCACATGAATGTAATTTATGTAAGGCATGAAAAATGTAATAACTGTAAGGCATGAAATCATTAACGCATGGTATACAGCATTATCAATAAAAGGTTATACGATATTCTAGTATACAAGAATATATAACAATGGTAACATTAAGTCTCAGCTTAAATTCAATCAACCTGCTAAGGATAAGTCTCCCTAGCAAATTTCATTACTCTGTGTAACTAGTTTTGATATCAGATATCACCAGAAATTGGGATATATACACCATTACTTGTAATCAGGGTTCATTCTAAGACTTAAATAAAATAAGATCAAATTTCAGCATTCAAATAAACCAGAGACCTTAATATATAGCTCAGCTCATGCTTTGAAGATATCAGGATTAGAAATAAACATCTGAAATATTATAGTTTTTGTACTTGAAAAGATCTGTGCCTTGTCCTTTCATGTCTCATCTGAATCTCTGTTGTGAGGGTAGTATTAGTATTTCATGGGTGACAATATGTGCAGAACGCGACTTTTGGTCTATTCTTGGTCTATTCGCTGCAGCCAGCCTGTTCAGGTTGACCGGCTGGTTTCATATCCACTTTTTTTTTATTTATCTTAGCTTATACGCAGTTTATCATTGATCACACAAAGCAATCCACCTTTAACTCTAGTCCTGCCAGACCCCTTGCTGGCTCTATATGCCCCTGAAACCAGCACATTCAGCAGAATGCCTGGTGGTTTTAAGTACCTTATAATTCAATGACACCATACTCTAACAAAACTTGGGGCTATCCCCGCATGTCTGGTATCAAAATAAAGCTAGAAGAGGGGGCTTTCAAAATAGACTAGTGGCACGTAGATTGTGGGGGGGGGGGGGGGGAAAGAGTGTAATTTAGACTGGTAAGCCAGTCTTTTCTAGTGTTTCTGTGGGAGGTCAGGATAAAGTCAGACCTGGCAGCTGAGCCCCAGATCTTACGGTCCGACTTTATCCAGACCTGGCAGGAGCAGAGTTAAGCTCTGTTTGTAGAGCTTTTAAATACATATTTCACCATTCCTCTCCGTGTACGACCGACCGGAGTACTGAGATACTGAGGTTGAACCCAGCGGTCCAGATAGACACTAGCCCCATAGCCAATGGCTACAGAAAATTGTGTTGGGCTATAATGATATTTGCCTTTGTAACCCGGCAGGCTATAAGAAAAGTGAAATTTCAAGATCATATGCTCAGAGCAATACCAATATTAAAATCAGTTGAAGAACAACATTTGACACATCAGTTCTCCTTTGGTACAATTCCAATATGCTATAGAACAGTGAAAAGATAGCTTACACCTTCAAAGAATTGTGTTTAGGGAAGGACTGCATTGGGACTGCAGCATTTAGAAAATCTAGGGCTATGAGATCTTGGGTTGGGCTATAGGGATTTGAAAAACCTGAAGTCTGGTGGTCTCTTAAGGTTTTTAACTAAAGCCTGATCCCTGTATAATAAAAACCATAACCATAAAATATCAGAAGAGTCACCATTACTCCTCAACCAGTGTTATATCCTTGAGCCTAGCTTATTCATAGGGGTAATATTTATGCATGGTGTATTAAGAAGTTAATTAATTACTCAATGGTGCATGTAATAGTTGTTCACTCATGTCATTTGCTCAACTATGCTTAGTAGGATATCCTGATTGCCTGTATCAACACCAGCTTTTACAAAGGCAGTAAATATATGAGATGGGTATTTTGTTATAAGGGTGAATGGAAAGGAATTTGGCTGATAAGGTTAATAATGACATCTGAAACAGTGCTAGTGGTATCATGTTACTAGTTACCCTGCAGATTGCTTGCATTAGATTGACATAAATCAAGATGCAGAGATAATTCATGCATGTAGTACTATTACTTTTGATCATGGTACTGTTACTGATGCTTGAAACATCAATTATACTCATCCACTTTTGTACTCATACACGATGGCATTTTACAGCTGTGAGGACAACATAGAGAAATGTTCTACGTGTAGCTAATGCTGCCAATAATATTACTTCAATTTCTTGAAGGACTGTGATGATGATCAAATACTGCCAATCCAACAGCTTCATACCATGCATTTTGGCCGTATAGGTTGTTTGCTGGCATTTGATTCTCTGCACATCCAGATTAATTATCATAAATAAACTAAATACACACATATGTATGAATGCCTCAATGACATGCTACACATTTTCTTAAGGCCATTCACCCTACTAGCCAAGTGCATAATGGGGAGGGGCTTTAATAAGATTCTTTAGCAGAGCCTTTATATGAAGTCAATGAATGCAACAATCAGTCAATACTAATATTTTGGTCATAGAGATGAACATAGTACTTACTTTGAGGGCTGCCACTGGCTAGAGCCTCCTTTGCCTTGGCATCATCTGACATGCTATCCTTGTGGTACTAGTCCTGTAGAGAGATGGTCCTGTATGACACTACATGTACATACAGAGTCTAATGTTTGAGTGGTGACAGCTGCCTCTCTCTGAAATCACAAAGTACACACCGGGTCAGTTCACAAGATATTGCTCATACCCTCATGCATACATGTACGCCCCCTCTTTTTGATAGTAAGATTACACAATGTGTATGTACTTAATGACTACCGGTAAACAGGATTCTTTACATCACAAACACTGACCTATTTTCACTCAGTGATCCTCACTGTGCATTGAATGTGATGTTGCTTGACTGCCAGACCCCTGTTTGAGCGGTCACTGAGAACTAGGTCAGAGCGATATGTCAGGCTTGCATGGAATTTATCTGATAGCGGGAGTGGCTGTTGCAGGCAGAGCCCTTGTTATGACTACCAGGAGGCAGCAGCAGCAGCAGCAGCCTGGTGGGTCAGTAGAGCACTGACTCAGACAATGCAGCGACTGCCTCAAAGCAATGCCAGATAGCTCGCTCACCAATAATGACCAAAGTAGAATAGATGCTTGCTAATATATATATATATATATATATATATATATATATATATATATATATATATATATATATATATATATATATATATATATATATACATATATACATAATATATATATATATATATATATATATATATATATATATATATATATATATATATACATATATATATATATATATATATATATATATATATATATATATATATATATATATATATATATATCTGGACTGTATACCATGTAGTTATATTGTTAATGTTGTAGTCAAGTACGGCAACAAAAAATCAATAATCCTATATGTTGTAACCTGAGAGTAGTAGACGGGGAGTGGGCACTGGGCATGCATCATCAAATTTCGCTGCCTCCCACTATGAGTCATAGATAACCTGTGTACCCCAGCCTGGCTGCCTGCTGACCCCATCTCCTTGGCAACCTATCTGACCTAGATAGGATGACGTGGTTTCACGGGCCCTGGATCAGACTGAAATTGCCGCGAAACCAGTTGCGCATGCCTGGATTCCAGGCAACATCCGGCCAGCCTCTTTCTGAAAAAAATCATGTGACCAATACTTCCTCAGGCTACACCGCGTAACCGGAGGCGCAGATGCCTTAGATGCTAGCATGCAGTGCCTATGGGGTTGCGGATCAAGGTTATGTATTTCTCTGGTTGTAACCTCCCACTCACCTGAAATAAATCCTAGCATTTCATACTTACCATAGATATAGTTCACATGTGCCATAGTCAGGGGGAGTGGTATTAGTATTCTTAGGTCTGTACCTACCCAGCCTCTAGCCTGACTGTTTGTTTTAACTCATTCATACTTAAGCCATCCTCTTAAAATTGTCATCTCCATTTATATCAACAATAACTTGGAAAAAATGAATGACTTAACAAAAGATTTGAAAGAGAGCTGTTGGTAATGTGTTGATGAACATTTCTCCTTCAAATATTTTCCCAACTTTGCTTTGCCTGAAAGGTGTCAGCAACATTGTCAGGCTGTTTTGGACGCTACCTTCATTAGCTGGGGGCCTGGGGCATCCAGATAGAATTTGGCATATGGGTAAGGTTAGGGACATGCATATATATCCTTGGGAATTTTGACACGCAATATTGGGCAAGCTGTGACTGTGAGTATTAATAGGTTAATGCTTATCATAGCGTGTTCCTATCATGATGTATTAAAAAAATACAAACAAAACAGGGAATTGGAAAGTTGCAGCTAAGACCCTAGATATTAGATTGTTGTGTGACAATTGTGACTGTTATTTCATCTCACGAGCAAGTGGATAACAACCTTAGAAGTGAGCGAACTCTTAAATGTTGGAAAGATGGTAGATCTCATTTTATTTCATTTTTCTTATCTTATATTCATTTCATATATATTTGTTTTCCATGTCTGTCTAGAGGGGAGATTAACTGGGAAATGCAACAGTTACCAAAGTGAAGGGTTCGACAAAATTAGGATTCATACCAAATAGCTTCTAAAAATAGGTGTGAAACTTAATATATTGCTCTCTCACCATGGCAAAGTACTATAATTCTTAAAGTATGCGCTAGGCTGATAAAGTACTTTTGGCGTCTTCTGAGCTGGTAATAATTCCAAGGGCTGAATTTCACTAGCTCAATATAGGGTTTGATACAGGATTTCTGCCTAAAGGGGTACGTTCTGTATACAGAGAAGGGATCATTTTAACACAGGGGCAGATCTTCCTATACCATTTCTTTTTTTATTATTCTAAAACCACTGTGAATGAGTGTAAAACTGTTAGTTAGTCATCACATCACATCTTGTTACAAGCATCTCCACTGAGGCATTCAGCCAATTACCTCAGAGGTATCAAAGTCAGATTCAATGTGATACTATGAACATCTGAAGCAGGGACCTAGCCTGGACCCGTCCTGCCCGTCTTTTGGACAGCCAGTTTCCTGAAAACCTCCTTTTTAGACAGGCAAAATTTTCTGTAAAGAAATTTCAATTTTGACTTTTGGGGGGTAATAACTAAATATTTTCCTAACAAACCATCTTCTAGGACATAGCTGAAGTGTGAATTGTCCCTTTTGACACAATAGGCTATCAAATGTGGTTATTATAAGGATTTAAAGTAGATTTGTAGGTAAATTTGGACGGGCATAAATTTTGGAATTTCTGTTTCGGACAGGCATTTTTAGAATCCTGGCTATGCCCTGAATTCTGAAGTAGCAAAATCCCCTACACTTTGTCCTAATAAACTATTAGGGCATTCTTAAAGTATGAATTGCTAGGTAATGCTCCAACTTTGCCTCGCAAGATTTAAAGGAGAATCCCAAAGTGTTGATTGCTTGTCAACACTCCTCTTCACACTACAGGAGAGCGAGGCTTGAAACTAGCTTGGAAAGTGTTCTAGAGTAGCTTTGATTAAATTCATCAAATGGAAGTAATACCATGTTCTATATGGTAGATTCACTACAAATATGTGTTGATTGTCTGTCTCAATAATGTTCTCAGAGTCTCAAAGATCTACCTACCTACAGTTAGATATTGTTTTTACTCTAAGGTTTTATAACAAAACAGCTGTAGTATACACTGCCATCTATATTTAAGTAGCAACATTATATAGCATCATACCTGACAGCTTAGAAACAAAGGTAATGTCAAGTTAGCATCAACAACTTACATCAATCATGACAATATTTGCTGAACTCCTCCCAATGCTTAATTATTTACAACTGGTAGTGGGAAGTTTCCTAACTAAATGGTTTGAAGCAAAGGCATTATGATGAATGACGATTCATAATTCCATAAATGAGAATATCAAAAATGAAGTGATATGCAAGGCCTTAAATAAATAACAAAAATAGTGGATATGAAACCAGTTGGTCAACCTGAACAGGCTGGCTGCGACAAATAGCCCAAAGGTATCATTCTGCACATATCATCACGCAAGTTTCTCTGTAATGTAAATGATACGAGAGCCCTCATTGGTTTTTATATACTAGTGACGTCACACTTACCCCAGATTCTAGACCCCTGGAATAGACAGGCCTTCACTATAGCACATATAGTAATTGGTCTCTTGCTACATATCCATTCTTTTATTAATCTAAGGCAAGGCTATGAACCAGCCTGGAGTGAAAAGGATGCTTAGGACTTGAATACAGCTTGGTTTCAAATTTCCATCAAATTTCATTCTCCCCAATAGTGTTATTCTCTTGGCAAGACTGACAGGACTGCATATGAGTAAATAACAATCAACAGCCTGATCTGGGCTCAGGATTAAAAAGATGACAATAAGGATAAATAGTTTGTATCTTTATATTCAATAAAAACAGGAAACATATAATCAATACATACATACATTCAAGAAAAGTATAAATACCTATAAGTAAAATATACATGGTTTCTTACAAAAGCCACCCTAAAATACATATTCAATATATAGCATTTCACACTCTAAGGATCTTTGCAATTGGCAGATTGAGAAAAGTAATAAATAACATAAATAACCTAAGTTTCAAGACTATTAAGCAGTTTCTATTTTCTAGTGTTCCATCTAGATTCAAATTAAAAATTAGTGATTGTTTTTAAGCTCTCAAATTGTAATTGAGCAAATGCATTTCATATTTCATGGACCAAAATATTTCAGTTGGACTGTCATCAGTGGGCATAATTAGAACCAATCTATATCATAAATTTCAATCTACAGTATATCAATTGATAAATATATACATGTATTGATGTGGATGTAATTTGGACGTAAGGCTATCTTTTTTGGAAGCTCTTTGCTATTCAACATCATATTAAAGATAAATGATTGTGTTCTGTAGAATGCCAGCAAGTAAGGTATGTAAGCAAGTGTGACAGTTGTAGTAGTAAACTATTTATAAACTGATAATCCCCTTCAGGTTAATCTGAAATATGAATACATTCCTAAGGCTTTTACTTTTTCAGGAATGATGAATCAATATCATTTTCCTATCGGGTATCAAGCTGGGTAGTTGAGCAATAGTGATGAAAGTCCTACTTTTAAATGCATATTCTGTATGTTGTTGGAATTAAAATGCCATAGTTCATCACTACCTCTATCACAAGTAATAAGTGGTGCTTAACTCACCTGGAGATTCTGTACATTAACAATGGTTTCTCTGGCCTGTATTGATTTAACTGTTGATAATGACAAACTGTACTCAAAATCTTATGTTGCACTTTGAAAGAAATGAAAGACCGAACATTTTTGTCTATAAATTTTGCTTCATTACAAACACCATTTCATAGAGAGCCAGTCAAATCCCCAAGCTGGCTATCACTCATTTGTGGTAACAAATATTGCATATCATTTTCCTACTTTCCTGTAACCATTTCATCTATTGATAGCAATTGGTTATGGTTTATGTACCTGACTTATACATAACTATTAGACACCCTTAACAAGTTTCAGTGTACTTGACTAAACTTAAGTATTGCATGCTAAACATAATGGCTGAAGAACATTCAGCCCTTTCACACTTAGAGAAAGTTTTAGTTTTCTTCAATATCAAAAAAGCAAAACTTTATTAACCCAATAGTAGCAATGTCAACCTAACCTAATAGTACTAACCCAATGGCTAGTAGCATAGGAAATATACATGCCCTACTCAAAATTTGAATAGCCTTATGACTAACTTTTATCAATGTATATAAAATATATGATACTGAATCACTGATACATGAATACATTGGACAACATTTAGAGTATTCAACAGAATTCACTGTCCTTTCCACAATCAATTGTTCACTAGAGTCAAAGAAGATCATATATATATATATATATAATTCAGCCACCAATAATACTGGTAGCTACCAGTGTTTCTACTAGCCACATTGGGCTTCCTAATCAGACAGGTTACCTTTCAACTTACCCTGATTTAATCAGAAATATACTGCACCGCAATGCCTTTAAGTATGAATATAATGCACTGTCATGTCTTTAGGTATGAAAACAGTGTACCAATCTATTCATGCCTGTGACAACCAAACTTTTTAATTTGGTTATATCTACAAAACTAAAGCATCTTAGAAATATAAAAGAGAACTGAACAAACAGTCATCCTACAAATAGTGCTATATAAATTAGTTTCAAGGAGAACTCCAGGCACAAATAAATCAAATCTGTGGAAGAGAGCTTCTTCCATCACTCATTAGATTCCACAGGTAGTACAGGAACCCTGCGAGGAGCTGTGACATCTTCAAGTTCCCGATAATTCAGATAATTAAGCAGTGACCTGGGAAGTGGCAAATTCTCTGTCTTCTCAGCCACATGGCTGATCAAAAGCTCCCGAATTGATCTTCTGCAAATGTGCAATAAGGGAACCACAGGGTCAGAGGCCAGCTTCTGCAGGAGGCCAAGAAGTTTCTGGTTCTCCTTCAGGTGTGGCGGATAGTCCTCCATTTCTGCCCATCGGCTCATCACGGGCTGCACATCACAGCAGGCC
This sequence comes from Maea johnstoni, assembly GCA_963942565.1. NCBI lineage: Eukaryota > Metazoa > Annelida > Polychaeta > Spionida > Magelonidae > Maea > Maea johnstoni. Next base: position 74,637,977 of record OZ012684.1, on the reverse strand, counting down.
AGTAGGAGCGCATGAACCACCCTAAAGAAGCCTTCGCTAGCAGCCAGCTCCAGCGGGTAATACTTCTTGTCTTCCCGGACTCTTGCACGCAGCAGGCCCTCAACACGGCCCTCCTGGTTCACATCACAGCCATATTGTATTAACATCTTTATGATGCGCAGAGAGCCGCCTCCAACACCCTGGACCAAAGGTGTCACACATGTGACTGACTTGGCATTGGGATCTGCACCTCTGAGCAGCAGCATACGGACCACATCGCTGTGTCCCCGCTCGACAGCATTCAAGAGAGGTGTGATACCCTGAACATCTGCTATGTTCACATCAGCTCCTGCTTCCAGCAGTGCTTCCACAGCTTCCTCATGCCTGTACCTGCAGGCGATATAAAGTGGTGTCCTCCCAGTACGTGTCTGGACATCAACATCAGCTCCAGCCCTCAGTAAGCTCCGAACAATCTCAACATTACCCGAGCTTGCCGCAAGAGTCAAGGCACATGTCCCTGTTGGTTCTTGGTAGTCAACGTTAACTCCTGCATCTAGGAGTATTGTCACACAGTCTACATGTTCGTATTTGACTGCTAGCATGATAGGAGTATAGTGTGTGCTTGATACCAGATCCTTGTTAGCTCCGTACTCCAGGAGCACCGAGACACAGTCCTTGTTTCCCTCCAGTGACGCGTGGTGCAGTGCTGTCATCTGTATGTACTTGCCAGCATCAATGTCTACACTAGCACCAGCCTCCAAGAGCTTCCGCACCACACCATCAAGGCCGCATATGCTCACTGCGATGAGAACGGTTTCCTCTTGTCCTGGCAATGGACGATTCAAGGACCCAGGTGGAAGACTCGGCAGAATTCTCTCAAACATCCCAATATTGCCATGCTGTGCAGCCTGCCATAGTGACATTAAGTCTCCAGCAGTTTTCCTGACGTCTTCCATTGTGCGCTTACAATCAAGATATCCTTTCAAATATCAAGCCGACATTTAAATAGGAAGGTGAACTATTCAAAGGAAACCGTAAACTTGGTATGGCAAGGCCTTATGGTGTATATATCCACAATCCAACCACCAATCAGTATTGTCTAAAAATAAAAATGAACCAACATCAACAAACAGAACTTAGAAGACATATATTAAGTTAAGAATTCATTCAGTATAGAGCCTTTTACTTTTAGCACAAACTAAGACTTAAGTTCTGTCAGAATTTTACATGCAACATCATAAGTACTCACACCCAGAAAATTTGAATTACTTTATTTTATCAATAAGATGTATGTTCAATATCTAACTTTAGTAACTTAGTATCTAAATATTTATGGAGTGAAAGTAATTTCAATTTCAGAAATAAGTATCCATGACTGAGAGAAAATTTCCATGCAAAAATGAATTTTTTGGAAGATGATGATGAGAGGATGTTGATGTTAGTGTTCAAGAAACATGAAGGTTGCGGTGAACATACTGAGTGGTAATTGGTATTGTTTCATTCTACAAGAGAGGGCAGTTCCATCTTCAACCTACAAACCTTCTCAAATATTCCCTAAATCAGGTGCTTACTTTTTGTGCTAATAACTACAATCAAAGACTGCCACAACCATACCAAAGGCCCTATATACTGACTTCAGTTCATGGGTATGTGTCATGTCTAAAAATAGCTGTGAGTCACGAAATCATACACAAAGATTTTGATGATCAGGAAAACAGTCTAAAAATAACAATTACAGGGAAGCTTGTTGTCAAGTTCATGATTGTGTAAGGACTAAGGATGACTCAAAACAGACAGTAGCTTCGTATGGGCCAAGAATTGGTACACCGTTGTTAATTCTTAGTGCCCACAAGCTATATCTTGTCCATTTGTGTATACCCCAAAACTTTACAATTTCAGTCTGAGCCTGCAGAAGTGCCTGGGTCAGATAAAATATTCAAAGATTTTCTGATAGCTGAGTTGGTATGATGACCATGATTTGGTCCAGCTTTGTGTCGCTCAACTACCTAAGGTGCGAGCAGACGAACCGTTAAACTGACAATTGTATTGCTCATATTAAAATAACATAGTCTGCAACTGCATTCACTGAATCATTCACTGCATTCAGCCAATCACACATGAGAACCTGTTTAACTGTTTTTAAAGTTCACCTCAAAAACAACCCCCAAGTTTCACAGAATCAGTTTGAAGCCGTGACAGCTCTCAAATCCACCTGTAACGTCTTACAAGTTAGAGTGTGTGTAAAAGTCACTACTCTAGAAGATCATCCTACCTGTAAAATTCAGTCCAATAATGAAATTTCCCCAAATGAATGGAGATTTCTTCTGACAGCAGCAGCCCTTGACTCACCAGTGCTGTGTTTGCGTTTTACGTCATTCTAGTTTGTGTATAGACTAGTACCAGTCCTCTGACAGTCTGAGCCACTGCGTGCGAACAATAGTCAATTCAAAGAAGTGATTGTGAGACTGGCGCTAGTCTATTTTATGTATTGAAGAAGAGCGCCCTCTATTTGCTTTAATTCCTCCACCGTTAGAGAGCGCATCATTACAAGTATGGCGGCCCCCATCTTTCAATTTGATGAAACAAGAAACGCATTTTTGGTAAGTTTCCTCGAGTCTATGCGGACAAAATATATTCGTTATATTTAAGAACTAATCATGGTGTATTTGATGTTCGGAATTTGTACTTAATGATTATAAAATGGAAACTATAAGTTGTTCCTTGCTGGAATCCTTGGATTACATGCACTGTCTCAGTGTCTGTTACCGGTTTCTGCGGTTGTAAGCCACATCTTAGTCTTAGATGAATAAAAACAAGTGGATATGAAACCAGCCGGTCAACGTGATCAGGCTGGCTGCGGCTAATAGCTCAAAAGGCTTGTTCATTGCATGTTGCCCGATGATGTTGGTGCGCAAGTTTCTCTGTAATGTAAACGATACAAGGGCCCTCATTGGTTATTGCTTCCTATAGTCTGTCTGACTCTAGATCGAGCAACTCTATCGTCGGGTATTTTTGGCTGGAAGCGATAATTTTCACTGTGTCCGTTCCGCCATTTAATTCGAGATATGACTAGTCGAGCAGCACACGTGTGAGAAGGTGATAGGTTTTATACAGGAAATGCTGGACAGTGCTGCTCGACTAGTCATGCCTCAAATTAAATGGCGGAACGGACACAGTGAAAATTATCGCTTCCAGGCAAAAAGCTCTCATTTCTCGCACTCTGGACAGATTTGAGTGCTGTAAAAGGGTCACAACGTAAATTAACAAGGTAGGGAACGAATTCAGTTGTTTTGGGGGGCCAGACTGGGCTAGAAATGTGAGCGCCCAGTTTTTTGGGCGCAGTGGAAAAGTTTTGTATGGGGCTTTCTCTATCGTGGGTATGGCCTATCAATCTCAGAATGTAAACAACGGCATACCCGACGATAGAGTTGCTCGATCTAGTCTGACTCGAGTTTGGCAATCACTTTTGCCACTTTTTTGTGACAAAACGTTCGAGTTTGCCATCCAAACTTGGCAAACCTCTTTGGAGCACTACTACGTGTATGTACAAACATACTTTTTGTCTCAGCTCCGCAAAACGTTGATTTTGCTCATTAGTTCCTATTGTAAAATGTGCACATTGCCGACACTACGATCTCGCGTGTTTGTCTGTTGCGAACAATACAAACACGCGAGATCTTATTGTTGGCAATGGACACATTTTACAATGGGACCGAATGAGCAAAATCAACATTTTGCAGAGTTGAGACAAAAAATATGTTTACACATATACGTAGTAGTGCTCCTAACATGTTTGCCAAGTTTGGATGGAAAACTCGAACGTTTTGTCACAAAAAAGTGGCAAATGTGATTGCCAAACTCGAGTCAGACAGACTATAGTGATGTCACAGTATTGTTATTATTATTATAATTATTCAGGACCGGATAGTGAGAGGCATCACAAGCTTTCATGACAGAATGCCTCAACTGTGTTCAGAGCCTAATGTTATTCTACATACAGATTATCTAATGTTGCCATTTGTTTTATCACTCTCAGATAAAACTTTGACTTTTCTTCTCATTTTGCAGAGCACACTCAAAAAAACTGTGAATGATGGACATCGGAGTGAGGACATCACAGAAGTCCCTGATTTGGCAGAATGCTTCAGTAGTTTAGCGGGCAGGTATGGTTAATAAGTGTTTTCATCATATGATGGACCGCACACTCTTCCAACCAAGCATGGATGTATAGCGGGCGTCACAATACAGTTTTTAACAGCAGGTGCAGCTGGAAAGATCAGGATAAAGAAACTGCAAGGGCAAGGGGGGCCGTTAAAACACTAAGTATCAATGAACCGACAACAGTCCTTATGGTGATGAGTACCATTACAACCTAGTTAAAATCCCTGTCCCAAAACACACCTCACGGCAGCATAATCAGACCTTTTAACTAGCTTGCAATGGTACTCTTCACCTTAAATGATACTTCTCTATTGAATTTTGCAATCAATGTATTTATTGATGCATTGAAACTTTAAAAAGTGAAAATTGATATGAAATACAAGCAATTAAAGGGAAGTGAAAGTGTTTTATCTTGCCCTAGTTGCCGCTCACCTGTTGTGCCGGCACCTGTGCCGCTTCTCTGCCATGCTGTTTAAAGCTTAAGTATTTCTCCATGGCAGATTTTTGAAGGTAGAGTCAACTGTTCTAAATGATTTTGTGTTTTTAAAAATGGGGAGAAGTGATGTGACAAGTTATTCCTTGATCTCTTTGTGATAAGTATGGAGCATGCTATGAAATTGTTGTGTGACAGTGTGTGTAACTGGAGCCATTAATTTTGTGCAGCACATGTTAGGATGTCTATGGATAAGGTAGCATTCACCTGATATTATCTAGCCTAATAATGACACAATTCTGTTTTGAAATCTCTACAACCCACCCTCCGTCAGGCTTCCACACACACAAACATACGCACATGTGTGAGTATTTTCGCCTGCACAGTGCACACTAACACATGTATTATTTATGTTGACAGTGAAGTGGAGAAGAAGAGTACTTTAGACCAATCCTTCAAGGAAGCATTGCAGTCATTGGTGGTAAGTTTTTAAATGCAATCATGGAACTATGTTCTAGTTTCTAGGTGTATTTACATGACATATCTGATGACAGAAAAGCTTCATTCATGATTCTTTTTGCTCTATTATGTTATTTATTCCTTCAATGCCTGTCATGCAAAGAACTGTCTGACTATATTTCTGTTATTTCTCTAACAATTTAAAAGCAAGAGATTCTTGGAAGCCAAGAATCTCCTAAATAACAGAGTTTTAGATGGTTGTATATAAGCATTGTGTTCAGTTCTGTTTGAAGTGCCTTAACCAATATCTTATTCTTCTTTGCAAAACACCTTTTACATCTTTGAAATAGCATATATGTATTAGTTTTCTTTTTCTGACATATTTTATGAAAAGTTCTATTTACTTATTTCTGATATGCAAGTGCAATCCGTTTTTTTCTGAAACCATTACTAGTATTAAAGGTATACAATCAGTATACAAGTCAACCCCACTTTCCTCCCGTTTAATAAATGATTTGATGTGTTGTTGTTTTGCAGAAGCAGGATGCAGCAAGTGAGAGCTACTTGACGCTTATCCAGATGTCTGTCATTGCTGTAAAAACTGGTAAGTGACTAATCCACTTGCTGAACATTTACAACCAATGTAGATAGATTTCTTCATTCAAATATTGAAATCTAGGAAATAGCATGCAGACTTGTTGTAATACATTTAAAGCAAGTTAAAATGACCCAGAAAGTATGAATAATGGCCTTCCACAATCACTCCCTCAGTGGGCAACATGCTTGACCATTTAAAGGATGCGTTTATAGCAAAATTCTTATCCTGTAAAGATATATTTCCTCAGATAAATATAAAGATAAAAAGAACTCAACCATTAACTTTCTTCCTGACTTTGAACTTTAATTAAGTAATTATTCTGAAAATATTAAAGTGTTCCAGATGACACTTTTGAAGGGTGAGACTGAGCATGAATAGGTTTAAAAAGATGATATCTAAGGAGACTTTTGCTGCTCTTAGAATTTTTGTGGTACAGATTATAGTCTCCTATATTTATGTTTGTTTTCTTATTTAGAGCTGTGTTTTGCATCCACTCCCTTCATCCTCCTTTCTGACCTCTGTGATACAATGACCTTGGATCGCTGTGAAGAAATCTTCACCTACATAGAACAGAAGGTGAAAGTCTGGAAAGCTGTAAGTATTCTAACCCTCGGTTGCCTTAAATGATTTCCTTTCCTTCATGTTCTGTAAACCACTATACAAAGTCTTGTGTTTTAGTATACATTTATACTAGAATTGCATTAAACCAAGTGTGTCTTTCAACTTAGTGTTACTTAATATTTCTCATAATTTTCGGATGTATTAAGGCTAATTGTGTGGTAGGGTCAGTAGACTAACTTTTGATTTAGTCCTGTCACACTGTTTGATTTCTGCTTCATTATGTTATTGCCTGAGTATTGGATATTTACACAGGTATGTCCAGAGAATAATCCACAGCAAAGGTTAGGTTATGATAACATCAGAGCTATGAAAAAGTAACTGTGTGAGTAATAGCTCCTGAAATACTTGACACACATCATAGGAATAGGATAGGAATAACTAGTCACATTCAACATTCACAAATATATAACTACCGTATATCTGGGTTTTTTGGAGGTAATCTAATTTTGGCCTATTTTGGCTCTCCATCTTAAAGAGCCAAAATTAATAAAAGCCAAGAATGCATACCTTGAACACCCCGACTTCAACCCTGAGCTCAGGTTGTGTTGAGCTTAGTTTCTAGTGTGTACACCAGATGTCAGTCACTGCATGGCATGTAATGTGAGGTAATCACTGGCCTAGGTGGCATGCTTCATGATTACAATCAAAAATCTCAGCAGCATGTTATGTATAGTTTGTTTAGAAAACACATGTACAGTTGTCTTTTGATCATACTCCCTTGCAATATCCCTTTGTTTGTAATTACAAGGGGTGCCACTACGCACCTCCTGAGTTCTATTCACCATGGTAAACTCAATTACAAGTTAACTACTTGATTAGGTACTCCCAATGCGTACATAGTAAGTGCATTTTACACAGTGAGAACTCATCAAGCCTACCCCAATCAAATTGTAATTCAAACAAAACTATTTCTGTACAAAGTTACTTTTAACAGATTGAACTAGAATACATGCTTTGCAGCGACAGACATTTTGTCATTTTAGGTAGTAAGATAATTTCAAAAGTAAGGTAATTTTGGCTCAGACCCTGGGAGAGCCAAAATTAATATGAGCCATAATTTCCTTACCCCCATTTTGACCCAAAAGAGCCAAAATTTCACACAGCCAAAATAACCGGATATACGGTAGAATAGCACCTTTATGGCTGACCACAAGATTATCTGAACTTTCTTGTATCAATATAGAAGGCTTGAGCCAAATGCTGTTTCTTTTATACTTAAAACCTCTGTAAGCCTTGGTCTTTGACATATGTTTCAATTTCGGATGATGAATCATTTAATTTTCCAGGACCAGTTTTATCAAGCAGGAAAGAACTATTTTCTTAGGATGTGTAATAGTAAGTACAGTCTTTTCTATACAATACATTATTGATTTTTGAAGATTTAGTGACATAATACAGCCATCCGTGTTTACTCTATAACAGCAATGGCAAATCAATGTCATTTATTGCAGATATTGGAAGCTTTTTGTTAGAAATATTTGAATGACTCATCCAATTTAATAGGGAAATAAGGATATTACTTAAACGGCAGGGTATCATAAAACTGTGCTGGCAGTTAAGATAAAGTCAGCTAACGCAGGATTACAGAAGTTATTGAAATATTTCAAATGTCCCAACTATTGACTAATCTGCATGCTTTCAGGAGTATATTGGGGATGCTTTTCATGTGGAGTAATACTTGCGACACCCGTATTTCATGTTTTAAGGTATCTTGATTGATCATTTGATCTTGTTTTTAGACCTTCACATTCTAGAAACCTGCTTATCTCTTTCGTGTGTTTTTTTTTCAGATTTATTGCGAAGGTCATCAAAATCCCAGAACACTATTTTTTGTGGAAGAATCCAAGTTTTTATGGCTCATCTATTCCCTTTGTCAGAAATGTCAGGTAAGTGTCCTTTTGTTTTAACAGAGAAAGCCACCTCTTCATTGATATTGGTTAAGTTATACTCATGTATAGAAAGCAATGACACATAGAATAAGCAAAAGATTATGATTATTTGATTTTTTTTTATCTTTTCTTATTATCATAAGAAAATGAAAGCCCCTGATTTTAGTGAATGAGATTTTACAGAAAAAACTTTTAAAGGTGAATTTAAATTTTTAATTTTTTGGAAAATTTTTCTCAGACCTTTCAATACTGAAATCAATTGAGCAGAGTGTGTTTGCAATTGACAATTTACTGTATAAGCTAAGGCATTAACAAGAGAGTTTTTATCTATTGTTTTCTTATGTGTATAGTCTAGATACTAGCAGTATAGTTAATTTTCTTTTTGCAGCTTTGAATCTTATGGGTCATTTTAATGTGGAAAATGTAACCATTTTCACCACTAAAGCTGAGGAGTTCAAAACAAGACAGGTAAATATTGCACTACTTGCTACACATTTCTCTATACTACACTGCACCAGTTGCACTACTTAGATCTTATCTTACTATTTATAAGAACATCATGATACCACTGATATAAAAGAATAGAATTCATTGAATAAGATTGGATAAGTGTTGTCTTTTTTTCAATTTTGTAGTCCTGAGTAAAGATGATAACTATTTAAGACCAAACCCTTGAATAACTGCTTCATTATAACCGTCGATTGCTTTTGTCCTGAATGCTTAATACAAGCTTTCCTTTAAGGATGAAGAAAAGGAGCGAGAGGAATCCATGGACATTGAAGAAGGTGAAATGGATGATCTATCAAGGTGAGATAACTGGTTTTCTCCAAAAGTTTTTACATCAACTAAATAATCACTCTCTACTGTTATTGTTGAATTTTCCTACCAGTAGCAAATAAACTGATAGCTATCTTTTATCAAACTCATGATACTTTGAACAAAGGAATGTCAGCATGCAAATCTAAGATTTTATTGGCCTAGAAAATACAATGTGTATTGTATCAGTAAGCAATTAAAAAAATATTAATGCAATAATTCTTTTGATTCAATAAAAGATATTCATGGATGATTATGAGCACAAAAAAAGCAACCTTTCATTTTTAAATATTTTTCTCTTAAAGTTGTCATGGTAAGTTTAATATCCACAAATTGGACACTTACCCTTTTACCTAGAATGTATTTTGGTCCTGGCTATATTCTTTATTTTTATAGGCCTTGCATGTTTTAATTAAATACATTTGTCTTATGACATTCCCCTCTCTTTTTCTTTGCTTTAGCTCAATACCTATAGATTATAACTTATACAAGAAATTCTGGTCCCTGCAAGACTACTTCAGGAAACCTGCACAGTGCTATGAAAAGATCGCATGGAAAATGTTCTCTTCAGTAAGTTTCCATTAGTATTTACTTTTTCCCACCTAATGGCTATTACATTTATATGTAATGTGAATTTAATTCAAATCACATGAATATGTGAGGTTGAAATATGTATTTGTAATACCTTATGGAAATGTTACACATCATGTTACTCTTATATATCAACTCCCATTTAGATAATTGATTGATGAAATGGTAGACATAATTAACATGGCTAGTCTATGGGAACAGGGTTAATACTTATTGAAAGTGGTGGGAAGTTATTTGAATGGTTTCGGTGTGTTTCTTCTGGGACCATGGGGCCGTCTTTTTTCAATTTATGGATTCCCTCTTCTAAGGGACATTTTTTCACCAACCACATTTTCAAATTTTGACTTTAATTTGAATATATTACTTAGTTCCCATTACTGGGTACTTTGATATTTTATGTTGACTGACACAATTTCTTTCTTATAGTATTCAGAGGAAGTTCTCAGTGCCTTCTCCAGTTTTAAGCTAGATGATCTGAAGAGCAACCGAAAGAAGCTTGACAAACTCCGAGAATCCAAACATGCCTTCTTCGCCAAATACCTCACCAGCGAAAAACTGTTGGATCTACAGTTGAGCGACAGCAACTTCAGAAGATACATCCTAGTCCAATTCCTCATTTTATTCCAGTACTTAAATGCAACTGTTAAATTTAAAAGGTAATGCCACACTGACCAGGGCTATTTAACCACTCCTACCTGTAGTTTTCGATATCTTGCCTATTTAGGTAACATGTTCATGACCAAAGCATATTGTGAAAAGTAATTAATTCTGAAGTTTGTCTAATATGTCTAATTCTGAAGTTTTTTCCAAACGTACAGTAATTTCAGACCACACCTGTCAAGATCTCCATGCATGAACTAGAAGAATGCACCCTTCATCAATGATATTTATCACCTTTCTTAAAGAATAACATATACATGTATCTGTCCTTTGTCAACCCATCTAATTTAGAATTTAAGCCATATTTCTTTTTTGCATACTTTAATTATGGTGATTTCAGTGTTTCTTCAAGATATTGATCACTTAATCACAGTTAAGGGATATGATACATAGGTACTTGAATTTATTCATACAATGCAAAATATACTTTCATATAAATTTTTACTAGCTAAGTAATGTTACTGCGTATTTTGAGTTTGTATAATAAAGCAGTTACTGTTTGAAGTCCAATCAGAGCATTTAAGTCCAGGTGGTTATATTCCCTCTTCCTTTACCCTCAGCACCAGTCTTGTATTAACTGATGAACAGTCTGAATGGATCAAGCAAGCATCAGATCGCGTTTACCAGTTACTACGGGAAACACCACCAGATGGCGAAAAATTTGCTGAGTCCATAGAGGTTAGTGTGCCATGTGAAAGCTATACTTTTTATGTATAACTAAAATAGTGTGGATGATCATTGATTATTCTTGTATTGCAAGTATTTTGTCAGCAAATATCTATTGTGACCAATGTTAGGGTCAAATCAGTCAAGTGCTTATGATTATGATATATACATTACTACATGTTTATAACACATTGCATAGTTAAAATATCAATTGTTAACTTTCTTTGATCTTACACTACTAATTTGGATAGATATGTATAGGCCTGTATTGCATTTCTTTGTTATTTGTTTGTTGTCACTTTGTGACATACTTATTAAATGATCAAGTGAAGTGATTTACTGTTGCATAAAGGAAATGAAATCTTTATCTTATCAAAATTCTTTGATTCTTTTTAATATAGGACCTAAGTACTTACTTAGGGTGTTTGAGGCTTTTTGATGTATTTCAATTCCTCTAGTGTACTCTGGAAGACATGTTGCTCGAGAGAGAGTTGTACATCTGTTAAGTGTTATATTTTTTTATTTTTGTTTACTAGCACATATTGATGCGAGATGAAAACTGGAGTAACTGGAAGAACAAAGGCTGCCAAAGTTTCTCCCAGCCAAGTCAAGGAGAGACAAAAACACCTGTACAAAGGTATCAGACAATATACAGAATATGTGTAAATTAATCCTTCCAATGCTGAGGCTTCTTTCGTATAAAGCACATGAGTGCAGAGATTTCATGTTGGTATTCATTGGATAGCTCTTGCTAATCACTCTCAGATTAATACCCATGTGCCAGGGTTTCAGTCATTTTTCAGTTGTTTTTTTTTGCATCATTTTGTATTGGCCAAATTAGCCAACAGCAGCATAAGAGTTTGCTTTGTTTGAAAACCACAAACCTTAATTTGCACTGATATATGGAACCTGAAACCCTTGGTAATACAAATCATGACATGAAGATGCATTAAAAGTATATATTTCATTTTGCCTTTTACTCATGTTATAAAATTGAAATTTTAGTTTCTTAAAAATTATATTTCCCTGTTGGTTTCTCTTTTGATGCTAAATGAAATATGAGGCTTGGTCAGTATAAATTTTATTTACTTTTTTGTTTTAAATTTATTGAAGGCTTTAGCATGAAAATCCTTTTGATATTTGCAGCAGAATATAATAATATTGTTAAATTCACATTAATTTCATTGACGAATTGGCCCTTATATAAAAAACAACTATAACTTACTTAATTGAAGTAAAAGATATTTATGTAGTCCCTAGCAACAAACATTTCATTTATAAGAATTAGGTCCATTGTATGCAGACAGCTCAAAACTCTTCCACTCAAAAGTTGGTTGATTATATTTCTTTCTGTAGTTGTTTTGTGACTGCTAGTATTGTTGTTGCTGTTTTAGCACAAGGAAAAGGAGTGTAGGGGAGGATCTTAAGGCAACAGGAGGCAAGATCGTCAAAATGGGCAACTCAGAACTCACTCGACTCTGGAATCTGGAAAGAGACAATATGGAGGCGTGTGCAGCTGAAAAGAGGTGACGACTCCTATTTCACTGCAAGAGATCATCTTAAGCCATTCATTCATGGGTAGCCAAAACACCCACACAATTTTGGAAAAATCTTTGTGAACAGCACATCATTTTAGAAATACTGTAAAGTGTAAACCATGTTAATATTGTGGCAGTTTTATTGATGCATACTTTGCGCACCCATTGAACCCGCATTTATTAAACTGCACGTCATTATTTGGACATCTGATCCCAATGCTAGTATCATACTACACCCTGAAATGATAACTTATTGTTCAACACCAGTATGTAATAATTTAACTGCACATCAAGGGCAGCTGCCTACCATGAAATATATTATGAACTTATGCTCTGCTCTTAAGTTATTTGTAAAAGTATAATTGGTATTTAGAAGTATTTTGCTGCACCACACACTGATATAGAACAGTAGGAGTAAAATTCTCCAAAGTATATATTACTTGTTTCCTCACTGGCGGGAGACAACCTAAAGTTATCAGACCCTTCAGATATTATATGATCTGATGTTATGTTGCAGAATCTTTTTGCCAAACATGGAGGAATTCTTTGAGGAATGCATTGAGCAAGCAGATCCTGATGCCATGATTGAAGAAACCTACAAGTGAGTTCCTCTCATCGAACTTCCAATCACAAAGTTTACAATACAGTGAAACCTTGTATAGGTGGACACCTTTGGATGAGTACAAAAGTGCCCACACTAGGGGGTGTTCACATCGCTGAGGTCTTTTCATAATGTAAAAGATACAAATGGGACAAGGAATTTGTGTTCACATTAGGTGTTCACATCTCCAGGGTTTCACAATCAGAGGTTTCACTAGTTTCCATATCTAAGGTCTACTGTCTAGACATTCAGTAGAGGAGAGTGCAGTTGTTCTACCCTACATGGCAGTTACCTTGCTATGACTAGACAATTATGAAATACAAGGTTTGAAGTATTATTAACATTTGTGCTGTGCTTACAATGTGGCTATTGGTTAGGAATACAAGTGGAGGACAAAGGACCTCCTAACAATGACTGAAACACACTCTACACATAATCTTGTCCTTATCCGTGATGGACAGTAACAATCACACTCCGATTTAAAGCTTCAAATTTCAATTGAAGTCTTATGACCCTTTTGAAAATATCAGTTCAATTTTCCTGAAACTTTATATGAATAAAGAACTAAATCAAGTTATCTTCAAAACGACTTTAATACACTGGGTCATTGTATAAATACAATGACCCATTTATAACAGGATATGTAACTCGGGGAATATATCATACACTATTTGCTAGTAATATTTGTTACTATTTGTTATTTGTAAGTACCTTAGTGATGAGCTAGAGAAATACACTCAATATATTACTCTTCATATACATGTACCTGCTTATGTCCTTTATTGATTTAATAATGATAACTGAGAAAAAATCATTTTAAAGCAAATGTATAAAACCCTTTTTTGCCCACAGACTTGTAAGAAACGAGAACTTTGCCTGGCGTTCTTTGCGGCTGCTGGCTAGGAAGAGCCCTCACTTTTTCACTCAACTCAACCAGCAGGGGAAGAGTTTGCCAGTGTACTTGGAGTCCATGGTCGCCATTCTGGCAAAGGAGCTGCCGGTAAGTCCTCTGTTAAGACACAGCATTACATGTTCTCTTACTTTTTATGCCAATCTGTGAGATGAAATTAAAAAGGAAGCCTATTAAAGTAGTGTGCTTCATAATAACCGTCATTTATGTGAAAAAGGTTGACTAGTTTATTTTCATGTATATTTGTTTTTATTTTTTGCAATTATATAATGTTCATCAAGTATTTAAAAAGTGTTTAGTTAGAATATTCATACTAGATATGTTGTACTTAAATTATAAAACAAACATAGAGTTAGTTATCTGAAAAAGTGTCAAGAAATAAAGGCGTTGAACAAACTTAATGCTAGAGATTGACATTTTAAGGAATTCCTCACAAAAATGGATGTCCTGAGGTGAGCTTTTTGAGGGTTTGGGTTTCCAAAAGACGCCCATGCACCCTGCTGGCTAAGACTATGAATCAAGGTATTGGACCAAGAAGAACATAGACTGATTTTTTTCTACATTTCTCCTCCTTCCACATATGGTTGATTGTGTTTTGTTGTTGTTTGTGTTTATAGCACCAGCCGTCGTCCGCGGCGGAGGAGGTGAAGACCGAGGTGGGCGAGGAGGAGGAGATCAAGGACCAGGCCCAGGATGACGACAATGATCTCGTCACTACAGAGGAAAAAGGTCAGTACTCACTCGTAGTTCATAATTGTCCTATCCAGGGTCTTAGCCAGGATTCAGAAACTAGGTGCCAAAAATTGCCAATTGTAAAATCTTTGGGCCTCCAAAATTCTTTTCACTTGAAAATTCTATAAGTCTACAGAAATTGATACCTATTTGAAATGAACAATTGTGAATGTTGTAAATTACTCAATACACTACTATTTTGTGAAAAATATCAGTATATATAACCTGTCCTCCATTTACATAGCTGTTTCATTGGTACTCATGAAGGTATTTCTTGTGTTTGCCTACACCGACAATTAAGTAAATGCCATTCATCATTCTGCTGTTGAACATATTGATTTATTTTGCTTAAGGATCATGCTAGCAGTGGTTGTAAGCAAGAGATTATTGTCTTGTTACCCGTACACCATATTATTACCTATATTGCTATTATTGTCTTTCTAGTCCCAGATCCAGTGGTTGTGAGCAAGGAACAGATTACCAAGTTGTCAGCAGAGCTGGGCTCTAACTGGAAGATGTTGGCTACTGAACTCAACTTCCCTGAGGATGATATCACGTATGTGGAGTCTGAGACATCTGATGTAGACGCCCAGGGACTGAAAATGCTCACTATCTGGATGGTAAGTGCATTGAAATATTCTCTACAAGTTCCTATTTTCATCTTAAATCTGAAATGGCATTGTAAATCCGAGTATTGCTGTAATTGAGTATATGAAATCAAGGCGTTTTTTGGTATTTTCATAGATGTATTAGTACTCACTTCAAATGTGTAATATGTAGTGCTAGTACGATCAATCGGCGGCTCGAACTATTGCTCGTATCGCCGCCGGTGGCGAGCACTCGAGCTGTCATTACAGCTCGCCGAGTTCGGCGAAAATGTAAATAAAGCCACATCGTCAATCATCCGCCATGTTTTTTGTCTTGCTTACGTCTTTCCCACGTGGGATCCCATCGAGATCGCACGATAGCAGGACGTGATTGGCTTAGGCAAGCATGGGCCTGTTCTAATTAGCGTGATTGACAGCAATTTACGTTGCTCATTGGCTTAGGCAGGCATGGGGCGGTTCTAAATTAGCGTGATTGACGGCAATTAATTTTGCTCAGCTGTTGATTTCACCGCATGTGCAATGAGTAGTTAGGGCTCGTAATATGTCGATTAATCGCTCGGCAGTTTCAGCGATTGCTCGAGCCGTTTTTTAGCGGCGAATCCGAGCACTAGTAATATAAACCTAATCTTCTGTCTGCACATAACAAGCAATAACACGCAAATTAATGAATAAGCAAAATGTGTCATTCTTGGTCTGCTTAAAAAAGATAACTCCCTCTACAATAGATATTTGTGATTCTGCTACCTACTAATTGCAGCAAAATATGTCTCGGAGTCAGCATAAACTTTTCTGAATTAATTGATTTGAGATCATCTTTTGTGTGTGTGTATGCAAGATTTTTTTCTGTAGTTCATGCCTGTATGATAACTATGTACATTTCTCTTTTGAACAGGAGACTGAAGGGGACATTGCCACCCCTGGAGCCCTCAAGAATGCCCTCAAGGAGATAGGACTTGCTGCTATGGCCACTGCAATGTTTGGCTCATGATCTAAGTTGGCCACTTTAAGTGGACATTGAGTGCAAAGGATTTTGTAATGGATCTGTGTTTACCACTGGAAGTAGACATTGGGTGCAGCACACCAAGTAAAGAGGACTTCATTATGGATGTCACCTTCAGAACAGGGACCAAAATAAAGCTTTACAACTTAAGTACATGTTTATCCTATATCAAAATATCATGATTTACGCCTCCATCCAGCTCAGCCCAGGACGATAGCATGTCGCAGCGCAGTGTTCAAATCGACTCCAGAAAGTCTCCAACTGTTTGGGAAAACTCTGTACTCAAGTATTAATTAAGAATATACAATTCTAGGAGTCATAGGAACTTCATTCTACCCAGATGAGGTGTATGTGAGGCTGTAATAATGATATACAGCATGAAAGCAAGCAAAGACATCCAAAAGTTTAAAGACAATGATTAATTAATTATTGCCTAATAAGTGCACACATCCCAAACAAAATGTTAAATGTGCACTGTCCGGCAGTAGATGCTGTTCATTACATTTACGGTGTATTTTATATTTTCTCAAGGGGCTTGTAAAGTAAGCTTATTGGTTTTGTAAATGAGAATTATGGACAATAAATAACACAAACAGCAAATACAATTTCAGCAGTTTTATTTTCTATAAATGGATAGCGGCTACGTATCAATTTACATACAAAGAGCCTGAAACAGATTGACACACATGACCTTGAAAAAACTTTGAAAATCAACCAATCATGCATGCATTGTTTCCTTAAAATATAAATAAAGATAGCAGCTAATTTACAAGATCATAGCAAGATACCTCATAATTTGATAGAAATAGTACAAAAGATCGCAGCAATTTTAAGTGTTGGTCTGAATCTGGTGATTCTGTATATCGGCCTATCGCCTAATATTGGTGAAAACTGCAAACCAATATAGAACATAGTAACAAGAGTACTTAAAATTCAAGATCTATCCATATACACATTCTGTACATACTTTGCACTACATTTAGGCCAAGAATTGCACCTATAACTTGCACAATGTAGGACCTGGCAGTTTACAAATCAAACCCAGGTGCTCACTCTAAAACTTAGCTGTGTATGACCTGATCCATTAAATCCCATTGCTAAGCTGGAAAAATACTCGCACAACGTGTAAGAAGTCATGAAGTGATAACATGTACATATCATCAATCGGCAAACTTTTATTTAAAATTCATGGCTAAATCGTCATAACGCAGCATTGACACATTTGGCAGTATTCCCAGTTTAGTCATGTGATTCCACAGTCCTTTAAGTAAGACGTCATGTCATGACTCAATCTATCTTTATTGATTCTGTAAATAGCTAATGGTGAAAAAATGAAAATATGCAAAGAATGTTGACTTCATGATCGATTGTGGTTAAAAGCGTTTGTGGTTTTGTGAGACTAAATATATACAATAATATTTCTCCAGTAAACTTATGAGAATTGGCTGGCCCTTTATCCCAGCAAGTTACCATGCTGGGGTCACGATATGTGACCATACAAAACCTTACTACCAGCCTCGGTTAACACTAAAAAGATGATAATAATTGAGGAAATCTACCTAGAATTCAAATACTCAAGGCACACAACCAGTTAAAGCAAATGGAATTCTAGAAAGTGAAAGTGTTTGACATAGACAAGTCTGTATAGTTGTTATACTGTTCTAGAGACAATGGGCAAGTGCCCTGGTGGATTGACCATCATGCTGTATACAAACTGCATATTTGTACATGGATTTGACTGTACTATTAGATACATGCAGAAGTCAAGAGAGTAGTATAATGTATACATCTTTAACGGAGCTATGTACAATACCCCTCCTTAAGGCTAATCTATGTAAACACCCATTTCCACAGAAGTACAGACTCAAATAGTCAGTCACACTTCCTTTCCTGTTCACTGTGAAGAATAAGTTAATTACCAAACCTCTGATGTTTGACCTTGGTGAGAGGAAATTATGATTACAAACCCTCTCTATGAAAGTCAAATCTGTTCCCTCATCATAGACTCATGTACACTGAAGTTTTGTGGAATTAGCTTCTACAACTAACCGACTACCCTTTCATGCAAAAATGTCCTTCATCATACTTCAGTTGCCCCTTATTTGTAAGGAAACAGGCTGAAATGTTGGTAATACATTTTGAGTCAAGGCTGTTCCGGAATCACTTTATTTTAGTGGAAAAAATTAACCCATCTATCTGTGAATTCTAATCGATTTGTGACCATACTCTCAAGTTAGATTGAATTCATTGTTTAACCCTTATGGTGCTGGGGGCTAATTTGGCCATCACCAAATGATGCAAAATAAAAAGAAAAATAATTGCAACCCTGGCACATGGGTACTCATCTGAAAATTCTCAGCTAGAGCTATCTAATGAATACCAACATGACAGGGTTAAGATGGTTTCCAAATATCTTTGCATCCTGGTGCTTTGGACGAAAGTAGCCTCAGCATTGGAAGGGTTAAGTAAGTGACCTATGCCACTCGGGTGTTGGTCTCCTCTTATCAATTAGACTGAATTAAGCCTTCATGTCAGGAGGTGAAATCTTTGCACTAGGCCACCCAAGAGACTTTCATCATGGTGATTGTTTGAACTTGACATACAGGGATCACATGCTCAGACCCTCCCCTCTAAACAGGAGAAAAGCTTTCAAATTAGGAAATCTCGAATGACAATCACCTCAGAAGGCAATACAAGGTTGAAATGATAGAAGGCAAAATTATTATACACGTTTTGTACCTGGTTTTGACTTGAAGTGTATAAAAGGAATTTGTTTCAGTAGTGCTGTTGGTTAATCAACATTTACTGTGCTATATAAGACACAGGACCTTTCTTAAGACATTTCACTATACTCAAACATCTTTTACAATACTGATACTGCAAAGCAACTTCATACAACTAGACCTCATAGCTTCACAAAGCCTTTACATTAACAACCGTCAACACGTTGTGATTGATATTAAGTCTGAAATATGCTCATGTCAAGATCTGGTTGAAGCAAATGTACTTATTGGGCAATTTACTTGTAACCAAAAACTTGACACACACACGGTAACTAAATATTTGACAATAAATGTATCTTTTTAGAAATCATCATTACCATTCATTGATTTGTCACCATATCGAAATGCCTTATTTTCACAAGCGTTAAGTTATATTCAAATATGGTTGCATTGAGTTGCGAGATAATTTGATAACCAACAACCTTCACAGCACATGCCTGAAAAAGGATTTAAGTATCTCTGAGATGAATACCTGAATGTAAGATGATATCTAGACACTAAAGCGGTCCACCCATTCTGCATACAGATCTTTCACTGCTTCCATTTCTCTCCAGCCAAGTTTCCGAGTACTATCAGCCCGATGTAATGATTCTCCTGCAGCTATCAACATGCACCTCTCAGATGAACACCTACCAACATCAATAAACTGGGAGGCATAACACCATTCAATGACCAGTTCCCATCACACTGCACAGAGCAAAATCAACTTAAAACCTGCAACACGGTTGTTAAGCTGATCTGCTGGAGAGGTCCATAAACTTTCAAAATTTTTGGCACTTCCCTCACCCGAGTAGCTGCTTGCTCATAGGTGCAGAGTAAACATCAATTTTGATATCTCAAATATTTCTACCCAAAGAAAAATATTGAAACCATTATCAAAATCTATTCAGGAAACTTTGGAATTTTCTCATCACCTACACACTCTGTATACTACTGCCCAAATTTAAGAAGATCCTTGCTTTTGTTCCAAGATCTTCAATTGTAAACAACCTACTATTGAAATTCCACAGGTCCTAGTGAAATGAGACAATGTATATGGTCACTAGAAAAAGTAAGAATTACAATTCATCATTAAAACCGTCTACTTGTTGGCATTTACAAGTATCCTTGTTAACACAAGGTTTTTTTCCCCTTTAAAACCACATAAAATCAAGGCTTGTGATATCAGGACTCTGGAAGGTACCATTGCCATTAATACATCTGAGGTAACCTGTTTAGTGAGGATTTTCACTGCTGCACCATTTTCAGTCCTGTAGCACTACCTGCTTTAAGTTTAAAAGACAATCATTATAGACAGCTGACACTATACAAGGACATTACAGAGGTTAAACAGACTAGTCATATAACAGGTACTCAAGCAGACAATCCAACAAGGTTAGAGTACATGAAGCCACTAGTATTTCATGGCTTCCTGCATACATTAGGGTGTTCTCATTCATTTGTCCTGCAACAATGCTGTTTTGCAATACATGTCCTATGTTCCACAATTATCATCATTGGTTCAGTTGTAACACTTCAATATCACAATATAGATGCATTATAAGGACTTCTGCCTCTTTTTGATGGCAAGACACAAAGTATAATTGGTTGATAGAGTTAAATAGCATGGATTAAGAAGACTCCCTGGCATCTTTGAATGGAACACAAGGAGTTGCTATGGTTATTGACCATAGCGCCAGTACATATCAAAAAATATTCTCTGAACATTTTCCTCTCCATCAATATTCAGTGACCCATGAAACAAAAACCTAGGAAAAACCATAAATGCTCAGTGAAACATTGGATGATCATTTTCAATATACCTTTAACAAGTATCTCAGCCGACCTATCCAATTATTTCATTCACGAAAACCAAGTCTATGCAGAATATGTTCAGTATCTGGTCAGAGAATTCGGATATATGAATTCTGATCTTACTTTTTTGGTAAATGCATAATACTTTCAACTCGATTTACCCCATACACATTTAAAATTTCTATTTGTCATTATATATATATATATATATTTAATGATACTAAACAGCCCTAGAGAGATGACCCTAAAGTTGGGTGGTAGAGAAAGCTGAGATTATCAACTGCAAATATGAGATATGGGAGGGAGATTTTATGCATATTCAGTTAATTTTGGTGAAAATTTTGTTAGATATTCGCAGATAAGTATCAAACTACCAAACAAAATGTTTATAATAGACATACGTTCAAAACTCAGCAAAGACCTGTTTGTCTTTAGAATACATATGTGAAGCAGGTCTTTCACTGATGAATGCAAAAAAAAAAGAAATATTAGAAATGTTCTTAGAAAGGTAACACTAGATTAAATATGTCCGAGACCTCCAGGGCCCTTAATGCGTCGTGTGATATATAGGATATTGGACTCTCTCCTCTAGGATAATTACCTATTGTAACGTCTCCTTTATTACAGGAAACCTAACTTCATATGTGGGATTGCTGAACATGGAGAATGTCTTCACTTTGAAATATGACAATTGTTCATTAAATCATAGTTATATATCAGGTCTTCCACCTTCATAAATATCATTGCCAAGTTAATAATGGAATGTGATTCTGTAGGTAATATAAAACGAGTCATTCATTATTAAGGAATATTCTAGTTCCAAAAGGCTGTTTGCTAAGGAGTAAAAAAACATACATATAGGAAGGAAGTTCTGTACAAGTATACGCTCATTAAAGAGTTTTTCTTACTTTTTTCTTCTGGTGCAATGCACACTATATTTTACATAATTTGACCAGAACAGAAGCAGTGGATGAAATGGCATGAACATATTTTTTGTATTGTGATTCAATATTCTGACTCTAAATTGCCTAATAAATGTGACCAATCCAGTTTTTCAGTAACAACCCCATAAATAGTCCACCTGTCTGCAGCCATGCATGGCATCTCATTCTTTGAGGTTTCAACACCAAATAAGACATTAAAATTCCTACAGGTTTGATTAAGGAATCCTATTCCTTTAGAAGTTACAATATATCTTTGAACAAACCTTAATTGACCACTTTAATCTGAATAAAATCAAATCAAATATCTGGTTGTTACAAATCTATACCTTGCAGACCAACACTAAGACACAGAGTTTGTTATATTTATAAAAGCCACTATAGGTGGAACATGTGGAGAGCATAAAAAGATCAATGTCCATGGTTACAGTTTGACATTGTCAAAATCATCTTCATTGGTAAACAGCCATTGGTACTCCTCATTGATTAGATACTGTATAACTGGTATTTTTTACGGGCATTTAATTTTTCGCTATTTTCACACTTCCCATAATAGTGAAAAAAAATATAAATCCTGCTTGTATCTCAGACCTTGAGTGCATGAATGCGCAAATTTTAAGTAGGACAAATATTCTCTAGCAGGGCTGTATAGCGAAATTTATAGCACTCAAAATTAAAGCCGCATACAGTAGACTAAGATCATCTGCATGGCGATACCTTATAGAGGCATGCTGTCTCTATCGGTACTGTATTGAGGGGACCACCTCTTTGAGAGTTCGACCACCAGCTTTTTTTATAAGATGGTTACAACAGGGTGACATCTACGAGAAACGTGTAGCAAATAAAAGCTAATAACGTCACCGGCAAGACATAAGCCAAAAGAGCAAGGCTGATTGTGAAGGAAGCTAGAGACCCTCTCAATTCTATCATCTTGCATCTCCTAGGGGATGTTGGAGTCTTTCTTGGCGTCCACCGAGCATGCCTGATACTTGCACTGTGTCCAACATTGTATTGCCTCTTGTGGAGACCCTAATGGTAGCATAACATGCTGTTAACCCTTCCAATGCTGAGGCCTCTTTAGTCCAAAGCACAAGGACACATATATATTTTTAAAACCATCTAAACCCTGTCATGTTGGAATTCGTTGGAAAGCTCTCCCTGAGCACCCCCAGATGCGTACCCATGTGCCAGGGTTTCCGTAATTTTCCAGGTTTTTTGCATCATTTTCTAACGGCCAAATTAGCCACCAGCAGCATAAGGATTAAGCATGGCAGGCTACCACTGAGATTTCTCAGCTATAGACATGGCATGACTGCAGAGCGGGACACGCCCCTTTCCTTCCTCAACCAGACTGCAAGCATAGGATTTATAGGATGATTGAGACAGTCCTGGTTATATGAGTTCACATCTTTTCTTGGTTGAATCCTCGTCCATTACAACATGTGGATATCTTTACTACATTCTTCACACACTGTGACCTTAGCATCATTTCAGAAAATGCATTGTGAATTAGTCTCTATATTACATAAAGATACTGTGATTCAATACGGAATCAAGAATCGTCCTCAAGAAAGTCTTATAAGTGTATGTGAGAGTTGTGCTGTGGCCACGGGGTCTATCTGACGTTGGAGGATTCTGTGTAGTCGCTTCCTTGCATGGTGAAGAACTCCTCCAGCTGCCACTGCAGGGTCTCGAAAGTGGGCCGCTCCATCTCGTCCTTCTTCCAACATTCTATCATTATATTGTAGAGGGCTGGCGGACAGCCTGGCGGGCACGGCATGCGGTACCCATGCTCCACCTGGTGGAGAACCTCGGCATTTGTCATTCCTGTAAGAGAATAATAATAATAATAATAATAATAATAATAATAATAATAATAATAATAATAATGGAAATGACCATAACAATAATGATAATAATTGATATTTGATATAGTGCCCTTTCCACCTACAATGTTCAAAGCGCTTTATAAAAGTACACAGGGCTCAACATTAACCCTTATGCTGCTGGTGTTTAAGTTGACGATTACAAAATAATGCAAAAATCCTGGAAATCACCGAAACACTGGTATATGGGTACTCATATGAATGATCTCAGTGAGAGCTATCCAATGAGTACCAACATGACAGGGTTTAGATGGTTTTCAAAAATATTTGCGTTCTTATACTTTGCACGAAACTAGCCTCAGCATTGGAAGGGTTAAGAAAAACTTCACAAACCCAGCAGGGCTAGTTATTGTAACTTTTACTAGCCCTGAAATATTTTTGCTAGCCCCGAAAATTGATTATATATAATGAGCAAGATATCCCTACAATTTTTGTTTCAATATCAATTACTAAGTTAATCAAATAGTGATCTACCCCTAGCCTCTGTTGATATCATGAAAAGGAGTGCAGTATATTGTGTTGAATTGAATTTTATTATCATCCAAGTATGCAGACCCAGAGGAGGGCTTCATACCTTTTGAGCGCTGATATTCTGATTCTATCTAGCCCCTTGGGGCTACTCTCAGGTAGAAAATACTAGCCCTGACTTTCATTAACTAGCCGGGGGCTACGGGGCTAGCCTTAATGCCAAGCCCTGGTACATGCCTCGTTTAAATAACCGAAAAACACAAATTAAGAATACAATTTTAAGCTTTAGTACTTATGTCTGTACATACAAAGAAGAGGGGGCAGGACATATGAAAATGGTACAATAATATCCAAAATCATTAAGTTCCCATTTGGGGAATATTATTGCTGATTTAAGTTAAGAACAAAGTAACATATCCACGCTTTTTCTAGTTTCTTGTATTAGAAGTTTATTATCACCTGAGTGTTCTTTAATAGTTCACTCAGTAAGTATGAGTGTTTCTAAGAATACAATGGTACCATACCTGGGTATGGAATCCTGCCGTAGGTTACTATTTCTGTGAGAAGGATACCGAATGACCAGACGTCCGACTTGATTGTAAATCTGTTGTAGTTGGCGGCCTCAGGGGCTGTCCACTTGATGGGGAATCGCGCTCCTACCCGAGCCTCGTACTCATCCTCCTGTTACAACACACAAGGAAATAATGGCTTAAATTTAATCAAAACCATAGGGGTCTTTTTCATATGACAACTATATAAACTAAATATGCTCATCCTCCTGTTACAACACACAAGTAAATATTTGCTTAGATTTTATCAAAACCATAGGGCTCTTTATCATAAAACACCTATATAAACAATGTATGCTTCATAATCACTCTCCTATCACCACAAGCAGATTTTCTCTCGGATCCAAGCTAAACTATGAGGCTTATCAAAATACATGACATAGCAGTAATTGGTTCGTCCTTTTTTCAAAGATTTTCAAGATTTTTCGAAAAACTAATTCTCTTTGTGACATTCCTCAATTCAAACCACTCACTACCAATACTATACATGTATTTATTTACGATGAGCACAAACTAACTCTAAATAACTGTTTTCAAACATTGATAGTTTACCAAGTGATCAAGATGAAAACTAATTGTATTCCAACTCTAAAAGTCACAACAAGTCTTCTAGAGCTTTGACTGAGTAGCTGAATATCATTTTCAGCTATATAAATATACAAAGCCATGCAGTATTTTCGCTAGATAATGATCGCGAATGATCTTGAATTTAACCATTAAGCTAAGTCATAATGTGATTCCATAATGATACTTATAGGGTGACTATTTTAGAGTAATGAGTGTGTAAAAAACATTGTAAAAACTTCTACAAAATAAGACTATTTCTAACAATCTATTTCGTAGATATTCAAACATTAACATTTTTTGAAACCTTCCATGTAGTTATTACAAATTGTACTATCAAGACAGACCCTCCACGTACCTTGATGACCCTAGCTAGACCGAAGTCTGCTATCTTGACACAGTTGCCCTCTCCCACCAGGATGTTCCTGGCTGCCAAGTCCCTATGGATGTAGTTCTGTGACTCGAGGTAGGCCATTCCCGCAGCAATCTGGGCTGCTACGTCAATCAACTGAGGAAGCTTCAAACTACGCCC
Source organism: Maea johnstoni (assembly GCA_963942565.1). NCBI lineage: Eukaryota > Metazoa > Annelida > Polychaeta > Spionida > Magelonidae > Maea > Maea johnstoni. The sequence goes on along the minus strand of OZ012684.1, from coordinate 74,612,178 downwards.
CTTGCCTGAAATAATGGATAGTTAAATAGATGGAAACATTGTTAATTGGTGGCTATGGTAGATGTAGCACTAAGGGCAAATAGCGCACAAACAGGAAGAAATTAATTTGTCAAATTGTTCTCTAACAATCAAGTATAGCGATTAAAAGGACTGTCAGGAAGCTTGCAAATAGACTGAAATGAATAGCTTTTAGAAATCTAACATTTCGATGTAAATTAAGAGATTTGTTTCATTAGCCCTCCCTTTTAAAAAGTCCTGTTGTTTCTCAGAAAGTTAGCTGAAGATGATATATATCATCACAACATACCTTGTAAAAACTTCTACAAAATACAACATTCTAAAAATCTTTTATGTAGATATTCCAACATTAACATCTTTTGAAACCTTCCATGTACTTACTAAAAGAATACTACCATTTCTAGCCTTGTTATAGATAATCCAACAAAATAAAACAAATTCTAGCAAATTACATGTATTTCATAGATATTCTAACATGGACTCACCTTGTAGATACTCCAAAAGGCTACCGTTTCTCATAAGTTCTGTTACAATGTAGATGGGTTCATCCTGTGTACACACAGCATATAACTGGATCAGTTTTTGGTGCCTTAGTTTTTTCATTATCTGGGCTTCTGCCAAGAAATCTTTAGGATCCATAGTTCCTGAAAGAGATTTGTATTGATTGATTAACATAATGATTAAATTACAATTCATGAGAACTATATTCATGTTTTTATTTTTTTTACCTTTATTCACAGTATTCTTAGGTGATCAATGTCTTGTAATATTCTACTAAAAGGGAAATAAATAAATCTTATTAGAGATTTCTCACCTTTTTTTTACCAAAACCTTCTCTCATATTTTACTCAAGCATTTTAGATTCTTTGATGAGGCTAATTAGATTCTGAAACTGAGTTCAAGGAGCATAAATAATTTAAGAACTGATATAGCATATGGGAATAATGGCATTTTGGCAAAGGAATTCAGAAGCCAGTTAGAATACAATCATAATCTACTTTTGGAGATACCACCAAAATAGTCAGCCATTTTTTGGCTACCACTTATACACGTATACACAAATCAGCTAGAAGACATGCCCCAAATCAAAGGACAGTAGAATAACGGTATAAGGAGATAATAAATCAGTACCTGGTTTGAGGTTTTTAATTGCGACTGGTGTCGTGTTGTTCCAGAGTCCCTCGTACACCTCACCAAACTGTCCATGGCCGATCTTTTTGATGAGCTTTAGGGAACTCTTGGGGATCTCCCACTGATCTTTAGTATTGTACGATAAGCCAACTGTCTGTGGTTTCTCAACCTGAAGAGAAAAGATAAACAATATGTTATTCAAGGAACATAAATTCTAGAATAAACCAAACCCAGTACCTGAATTTCATAAGGTTAACCCATTCATACCTCTAGCGCCCAAAACAAACACTGTATGGGTGATTTCTCTCTAACAAAATAAAAATAATGATCATAAATAAATTAACAACTCTCCTTCATTTTTTTCAATTTGCAGTTATTAGTTATTATCATAAGTATCATAGGTCCAGACATCACTTGTCAAGAATATCTCCAGGGATGAATGGTTAAATGTCAGTCCTTCAGTTCTGTAAGCACCTATCACATAACAAATTCAATACCATTTTCAAGTTCAAACCATCAATTAATTTTCTTCTAATAATTACTGTAGAACACACAATGTTAGCGTCTGTTTATATATGGCGTACATAGCGTGTGGTTCCGATTCGCTATATATAACAACGCTGTACTTTTTTCTTACTGTACTGGCGCTGTCAGCGGCGGCTACCGTCGCTAACATAAAGATACGCTACAATGAGAAAATTCCCCAATTCGCTATATTTGGGACACGCGTCATATATGTGTTCTACAGTAAATAATGCAAATAACCTATTTCTGTAAAACATTTTTGATTGAATCAATTCCAACATTTGCTATCTATTTCAGAACGACATAGAAGCAGTGTAGAATACAGTAACAAACAAAGCCAGACTTTACTTGGTGAGTGGCAAAACACTAGTCATGAGCTACTGATTATTCAACTCAACCACTGATTGGTCATGAATGCCAACCTATCTATAACAGTCCATTTTGTCAACACACCATCACCAAAGCAATTTAACACCATACAAAATGGTATCAATCACACATATAACAGTTAGACAATGGAACATATGGCAGTAATGGCAATGGTGATGGTGGTGATGATTGACAATGATGATGATGATAATGATGATGATGATAATGTTGAAAACCATAATAATGATGAAATCATGAAGGGCTCTTATGACAGCTAAGCTGAGCATAGTGTTAGCAGGAGGGGAGGGATGCATGTGTGCCGAAGGCCTGACTCAGCTTGTTAGGCCTGGCAGCGGTTAGAATGAGACAAGACCCTGTTCCTGACCAGCCAACCATGCACATATATACACTAACTACAGCCTACATCACCATTTCTACCAACCACTCCTTCCACAAAAAGTGCATTTAATGTAAGTCTACAATATCACCTGCTCACAATTACTGGTGACGTAATAATCCCTCAGTAAGCAAACATGTGTCTCCTGCTTTTGTTACGACACCTTCAATAAACATGCCCAATCCCCTTGTATATGGAACACACAAGCACAAATGTATACAAGCAGTATGAGTGTGCTGACAACTGATGGGTCAGAAGTGAATTCAGAGTGAGTGGAATTCATCTCACAGCTTTAACCCTTATGCGGCTGGTGGCTAATTAGCTTGTTACAAAATGGGGCAAAAAAACTGAAAAGTGACAGAAACCCTGGAAAATGGGTACTCATCTGAGAGTTCTCTCCAATGAATACCCACATGACAGGGTTTAGATGATTTTTAAAAATCTTTGCGTCCGTGTACTTTGGATGAAAATAGCCTCAGCATTTGAAGGGTTAAAATGCATCTGTCAATGCCAGGTTTAGTTAGAGCATAGTCACTACAATAACATAGTATGCCATCCATGTTGCATTCAAACTGGCCCTCCCTCAGTCTCCTTCAGGTTAACCATGTGACTATATAGAAAGGATGCAGTTTAGGCAAGAGAAGTATTAGAATATATCCATGAATAAATCTTTTTAAAAAAAATTCTTATAAAATAACTTAAACCTGATAAACTACATCATGCATGGAGTTCAGATTTAAAGTGAGAAAATAAATACATGTAGTGGTTAGCCACTATTCCTTCCAATTGGAGGGGGGAAGGATATACAGAAATGAAAATCCTATAGTGATTATAATCAATTATTGTTTTACACTTAATGATATTCAAAGTTTGGCTTCCAGACATTCAAAATGCTTTTACTGTTCACTTTCAATTCAGCATTTGCAGAAGATAAATCATCATTAACATTTTAGTTACTTGCCTGAACAGTTATCTTACTACCAAATGAAGGCCGAAATATGTTCTTGCTAAGAGTTTTATCAAACATAATCATTGAAAGTATGAAGAAAAGGGGATATTTCTGTATTGTACCATATTCATATGAATGACCGTTGCTGGGGTTTAACCCTTATGCTGCTGATGGCCAATTTTGCCAATAAAAAATGATGCAAAAAACCTGAAAAATGACCGAAACCCTGGCATGTAGGTACTCATCTGAGAGTACTCGGCGAGAACTTTCAAATAAATACCAACATGACAGGGTTTAGATAATTATTAAATATTTTTGCAATATTGTGCTTTGGACAAAAGTAGACTCAGCATCGCAAGGGTTAAGATATATATCACATTTCCCTATTAGCTGTAGGGCAGATAAATGAAAGCATGAAGGGGATATTTCTGTATTGTATGATTCGTACCTTATTTCATATAGGAATAACCGTTGCTGGTGTTAAAGATATACATTATGTTTCGTGTGAGGTAGACAAATGGAAAGGCCTGAGTTGTCATAAGATAAGGGTATTGTTGTGTTTGGCAGAACACCTGCTGAGGGCAGTAGAGGGCAGAGAGCCCTCCACCCTGGAGCAGGTGACACAGCAGGCCTGGGGACATCACAGAGTAAACAGTGAGGATACCAGGCAGGTCCTGGCTTCAGGCTAGGAGAGTACTATCTACCCATATCTCACCATGCACTCCAGAACTGATACGGATGTTTGGAAAAGGAGGTGCATTTCATTTTGGCATTTTGCCTCAGGAGCAGACATGATAATCAGCCACCTGACATAGTCTAGTTGACAAACCTGGAACTCAATACCACCTACATGTAGATGGGATCTTTGATATTTCTTATATATTCAGTCAGCATTGGAGCGTTGGACAAATTTATGTTTTAATATTATGTCAAACCATAACGTTTGCATGAATTCAAATTGAAACTTACTTTTCTTATCAATCTGTTTCTCACTGAAGGAAAACAACTCTATAAATCTTAAGACCAGGCTGAGTTTGAGATGAAACACCTGTCTGGCAGGTCAAAGGTCATTGGTCATGCTTGTCCAGAACCAGTCCTTGATTCTTCAGGTAAAGTAATGAAGCCATTGATTCCAAAACACAAACAGATTTTGTAAATACTTTTTGTAAATAAGCAATCACAAAAATGCCCAAAGCTCAACATGAGAAAGTTCATAATTCAATTTATTTCATATCATATCTTATTATATTTCTCATGTTTAATTATATTTCTTAAGTCCATGGTGTAATTATCAATTCATCACAATGGCATATGTTTATTTATGTTTCAAGTCCATTATATCAACACGAGTTGAAACAAGAAATGCGGTCATTTTCTGGTAAATAAATATTTTGTATGTTCTTCAATTTTTTGATAATGACTTATTTAAAGGACAACAATCAACTACCGGTATACCAATCTTGTAATTGATTACAACTTGTGAATTCTGTAGCAATATCCCACAGGATTAGGTCATCCAAGTCTGCAACCATGTGTGGCCAATATGAACAACATGCATCATGGGATAGGATGAGCATTATTAATGTGAGTGACCGCAGTGACTCTAGCATGATGACCCAGATAAGAGACCTCCCAGCCAGCAGCCACAGCTGGCAGCGAGCAGTCCACCACCACCAATATACCACTGGGAGACAGACGGGGACTGGGGAATGCTGGGGCGATAATGCTAGGATTCAGTTATGTAAATATACCAGTGGAAATATACAGTGTGGGTAGAATGTGAATATCTGATAGCTAACCCAGAATAAACTGGCGGATGACAATGATTGATGATGATGATGATGATGATGATGATGATGATGACGATGATGATGATGATGATTGCAGAACTGACAATGATGAGGATGATGAAAATGATGTAATTTTACAAGTCTTAACTGAGTTATATGAATGTGACTACCATAATTTAAGTTATATGACATAATGGATGAAGAATCTAAAGCCAAAGTATATTTTTGATGCTGTAATTTAGTATTTCAGATAGTAATATTTGTTGATATACCTGTGCACAATGTCGTTGCTGCTGCTGATGATGATGATCATGACAAAAATGACAATGACAATAAGATAAATAAAATGCAACAGTGCTCAGTTCCTGATGATAATTTAACCACAAGAGATAAAACTTGACTGTTTTTATTTTTATCCAGTGCTTACCTGTGAGCATGCCTTTCTTAGGTTAACGCATAATCCATCGGCGTCTCTAGTATAGTGTTCTACTAACTCCGATAATGTTCTGAATGTCACTCTCCTAGCTATGAAAAATCCTCCTTCGTCTAGTTGTCGTATTCTGTAATGTTTCACTGTGTCTCCATCTCGAACTGCAAAGAACAAAGGAAGGTGTTACTACATACCTTAGCATTGTTTACATTAGCACAGGTGTTCATAATGTGTTTTAATATGTACTGCATCAGGAAGTTTAGTATGTCGATAAACAAATCTCTAAGCTTAGCCCTTCCAATGCTACACAGTACACACGCATATACATATTTGTGGTAACATAACCTACAAGAGAATGATGCAGGCATACATGGCTGCAAGATATTTAAATTCATTTAAAGAAGAGCCTGGCTCACCTATCTAAACGACCCCCCTATATAGCTCAGAAATTAGGCAATTGCTTGTCAGAGTGTTGTGCTTAATTCAAGGTTCATTTTGATAGGTCACATGGCTAAGTTAGAAAAACGTGGTACCAGTTTTTGGCCGATAATCCCTTTTACAATTTGGCATCAGATGGTTGTTTGGAAAATTACAATTTGGACTCACATGGGTTAGATATCTCTGAGCTAATATGACACATTACTAGTGAAAAAAAGATCAATGGTTCCTCTTCTGCATCTTCTCTCTAGTCATCAGGATGAGGCTTTGATAAGATTTCCACTAATGTAAAAGCCGGGATAAGATAAACAGCTAGACAAGATAAGCTTTATTGTATCAGCGCAAAAAAAATGTTGTATTGATTGTGGAAGAACAGGATGTGCTCATCTATCTTTCATGGGAAATTTCCACCAGCAGGGCGTAGTAAATCAGCTGATTTGGCCTGGCAATGTAGCTCACCAGTCTTTCCTTTATGTCCACATAATGGTAATCCCTAAGGCAGAATAGTATGCTACTACCCCTTAATAGGCTATAACTAAGACTTATTCCTTCTCGCTGATTTTTCTACTCTCTTATGGATAAATAAAAAAATGTTAAGTACTAGAAGACAATTTGCCAGGGCAGATCCGGGAATTCTATGCAGGGGGTTCATTCTGAATGAGAGGGGTTTCTTTTTAACAGAGATGTATGTCTACAATATTGGTTTAAGCAAAAATTAGAGAAAAGTGACAATATATAGCAATCAAAATCAATTCTGAGGAGGGGGAGGGGATTTCGCCTGCACTCTTCAAAACCCAATCTGAATCTGCAACTGCTCTATATAGCTTACCTTGCTAAATAAAGCTTAAAACAAGGTAGATCCTGTTAACTTATATGCTAACACTATGATATTCAAGTTATATCTAGCTTAGTACTGCTGCACTATTTATGAAAAACCTCTCAAATGCAAAGCTTTTAGGCTTGAAGTTTTAAAATACAAATCAGTTACCTGAACATTTGGTTAATGCATCTATAACCACAGTGTCCAAATCCCCCAAACTGTACTATTTTACAATACAAGGTCTGCCTTATGGTGGGTGGAGTAAGATAAGAAGATTCAAAATGCTTCTAGCTCTACTAGGCAAGGAACGTTTTTTTTAGGCCACAATATACAGGTTATAAACATACTATGTCATATTGTAGTGAATAGGAGATATTAAGCTTCTGCATAAAACATTTAGCTTACAGGTTGACATACATAAATAAATATTTTCAACATGGCGATATTTTCCACTACTCTCAGTACTTGTTTGTTCAGTGTGTTTGCATAATTAACCAGTAAGCCATATGCATGTAAAGGACAACCTATAACTAGTTTATGCTAACGCATGTACTGACGAGCTCTTTCACACAAGGATATAATACCATTATCAGCAGGTCATACATTTTTAATTGAGGCAAAGTATCCCAGTCAGCAGGGTACTTTAATAAATGTAAACCCATAAAATGTATACAGTGTATGGATGCTTGCACCCTTCTGCAAATCTTTTTAGGCAACGCATTTTTGATATTTGGTTAGTTAAGTACATGATAGCTTGTCATTCAACACCCAAACGCAAAAAGATTTAACTGCACATTAAAGACAGCTGCCTGCGAGGCGCATTATTCTATAGGTGCATGGTTAACACAGTATACAGTAACTGAAAATGGCCCTTCTTAGCCTACAGATTAAGGCAATTGATCCTAATAAAGGTAGCTTCTTCACAGACTTCTCTGAGGAGGCTTCAGAACAAGTCTACATTCTGCAAAAATAAGGTTCCGCTCAATACTGCGAGGACTACATAAATAGATGACAATATCAATTCTGAGCATCATCATCACTCCATTAACTTGATCAATCACCAGTCTGACTGCAACTGACAGAAAATCACTAGTGTTTATTTGATGTTCACAAAAACTCAATATCTTGTAGCCCTTTGAGCAGTAAACACATTACTCCTCATTTGCCGTTCATGCCTCGTCCTCTCATTAATTAAGTGTTGTGTGAATCTATGGTTTTGTGAGAAACTGATCAACAATATTGGCATGGCACTTTGGCTGCTGCAGGCACTGATGGGTTCCAGTCATTCCAGTGTTTCTCCCCTTACTGTCATAGAGCAGATGTCCCTTTTGAGTGAAAACCGTTTTTTTTTTAGTTTTTAAAAAGCTTTTGGTTTATTTTCCTGCTCGACAAGCACCACAGCCATGCTGAACAATTACCTAAATAGCACTTACCTTAGGTGTATTACAACAGAAGAGAATATATTCATTTGGTTAGGTAATATATATCTTATCTAAGTAAAATATCTTATATTACATGTAAAGTTGATGTTTTTGCTTCTCCGCACTGTTACCAACATCTGAGGCACAGCTTATGTCTAAAACCCAACACCATTTATTTCCCTATTTTCACACACTCTTCTGATAGTGCTCTCAGAATCATTCTCCTAAGACTCACACTATATACCTCATCATTAACATCATCCCTAGTGACAACAGGCTTGTCAAAAACCTGTATGTGGTGCATTTCACATATATTCCATATTCCTACAAAAAATGCTGCAAAAATGATGGATGAGAGTCATGTTTCTTTGAGTATTTATGAGGCTGTTTCCATGATCGGCAACACTTAGCACTGCACGGGGGCACATGTTAGTCGGCCTCAATATTTCATGACTACAGAATAGATCAGTCTGCGCGAGCTGGGCAGGATGTTTAGCAATAGAAAAACATTCTAGGTGAGGGAGAAAATTACTGCACCATGATTTATCATGTCTATTTAATAGCAAACCTGTTGTTACAAGAGAGCAATGGCCTGCGTACACTGCTAGGCAGAACCCAGGTAATAATTTACCAGAATACTCTAGTTCCAACCCACTAGTGTCTGGCTGTCTGATTATCTACATGTACATAGCAATCATGCAAGGCTCTGCGATATCATGATATGCGCACACAATACTGCATTCACATTCTTATTCAATGATCATCATATAATATAAGTTTTACACAACTAAATATCTTCATAATTCTAAATCTTCCAGTTTAAGCTCTCCAGAACTGTAGCCATTGTAGGTATGGTTACTTAGGCCTAAAATATTGTTTTCTTTCTGTCTACCCTATTGTTTGCCCTACCCTAAATGTCGTTAACCCTTTATCACTCAACGCAACAATGTTGCGAGGTCCCCAGCACTGTCTGAGGGGTTGCTCCTCAGAGGCATTGTTGCGTTGGGAGGAATGATTGGCAAGTTTGTCCTCTTTGCGCAGTTGCACGAGTGGTTTGTCATCATATATGACTCCCACAGATCGTGCAGAGGACATCTATCATCGCTCTTCCTCAGAATTTTCTATGTTAAAAGACGCCAATTATTCTGAGAAACAGGGAAAAAACAAGGGAGACTTTCGATGATTTGCGTGTTGCTAAAGACGCCAAAACACGACGACGTCACCAGGCGGGAATTCCCTATGATTGCCATATTAGGAGAGGGTATTCTCGTAGTTTTCTCATCATAAAAAACGGACTTCAAGTCCAAAAATTGACAAGACCAAACTTCAGGTTACAAAGAAAAGGAAAGCCAAATCATTTAATGTCTTTATTAAGAAAAAACATGTACATCAGCGATCTAAAATAGTGGGACCAAAAATACGCAAAAACACGCTTCGTAGGAATAAGTGCACAAATACGATGCGGGAATTCCCCATGACTTCCATATTTGGTAGGGGATTTCCCGTTGTTTTCCCGTCGAAAAAATCGGACTTCAAGTCCGAAAATAAACATGACAATACTACAGATTACGAAGAAAAGGAAAGCATAATAATTTCATAGCTTTATTAGAAAATCACTTGCACACCAGCGAGTTCAGATCGTGGTACGCAAAATACGTCAAAACTCGCTTCGTAGGAATAAGTGCACAAATACGATGCGGGAATTCCCCATGACTTCCATATTTGGTAGGGGATTTCCCGTTGTCTTCCCGTCGAAAAAATCGGACTTCAAGTCCGAAAATAAACATGACAATACTACAGATTATGAAGAAAAGGAAAGCATAATAATTTCATAGCTTTATTAGAAAATCACTTGCACACCAGCGAGTTCAGATCGTGGTACGCAAAATACGTCAAAACTCGCTTCGTAGGAATAAGTGCACAAATACAATTACGCAATAACTCGCTACTGAGGAAGTGCAGCTGCACTCATGTAGCGAGTTATTGCGTCATTGAGTGATAAAGGGTTAAGACAATTTGAATCAAAAACACGATATTTGTAATGAAAAACTTGAACAGCTCAACTATGAGCCTACCACTTATCACTAAAAAATATTTCATAGATCACTAAAAACATTTTCCTACCTACCTTCCCTAATTTTTCTTGGGTTGTTACAGGAAACAAACGATATATATTCTTTTAGGCCTTACTTATTTGTGATGAATTACTGTAGTCAACCCAAATGATTTTTACTGAGGGGTCATTTCTAAATCTGAAAATAAGGTTTAAGTTCCTATGTACACTATAAAGTATGGATAATTAATAAGATCAATAATACGACCAATGGCATCCGCTAGAAAAAAATGAAGACTGGAAGCTGAAACTGGCCCTCATTTAACAAGTAACTTAAGTGGGCCTTTTTACTCAACATATCTCCCCTCTACTTGTAATAAATCACTTGCCTTTAAGGCCAGATTAAACATCATTACATTATCAGGTTGCTTTGTGGATAATCAATCCATCTTCGTTAGGGAACTTGTGTTTCATAATAATTGATATGTGATATTGTTTTTGCAAAAAAATGACTTCCTGGTTCAGTGATTTACCTCAGACTAAACATCTAGGAGGCAACTACTGCAGACAAACCATATATCACGAAACAAAATCCTGTCCTGGCTGCCTGTATATAACTAAAAACAACATTTAACCCATATATACCAACAGGAAGCCTATAATTCACTTTGCTAGCAAGTCACAACTTGTTGTTTTAAGAAAGTATCAATTGGAAAATATGTGATGGAGAAATATAAATCACAACCCAATCAACATCACTCTCCTTCAAATATTGTATATTTTTTCAAATGAAGAAATAGAATCAAGACTACAATTTCCAATATGAACCTGAATGGGTTAAGACCTAGTAACCATATGACATCATATGTACTGAACAATATTATAAGGAGCAGGAATTGCTCAACAGGTTATCACCCTCTTAACAATGATGTTTATTTAAGGCCAAGATAAGCAGTGTATGTTACTGGCTTTGTGAGGAAATCAGATACTTCTGAGATGAAACAAACCTCTTATCAGACCAATTAGCCCCCTATCTGGAATAGGAGGGCTGTATTTATAAGGCGAGTGGAGCATAGCTTCTGAACAGAATTTCTTCAAAGGGAAGGTTAGGCCAAAAAAAAAAAAAAAACGGTTTCTCATCCCAGAGATTTTGAAAATCCGTCAGGCAGCCAGGGATTTTTTTTTTTTTTTTTTAATTTTTTTTTTAAGGTTTTCATGTATGGGTGTAGATATATCATAGAAGACCTTTGTACGAATGGTATCTTTATTCAATCACAACAGAAACACTTTATTGAAAAGTGAAAATAGTGGGCATGAATGTAGTTTGATCATTTTTTGTTGTGGATCTCTTTTCATGCACTTACAGGAGGAGGTCTACACCTAATCAACATTAGGGCTGTCATCGATACTGCCTGTATTGATGAATCAACAAAAAAACCTTACCGATTATCGATATCGAAGAAGGCCCAATATATCGATTTATATGCAAATTAGGTAAATAAAGTTTAATTTTAGGACAGCATTAAGTCCCCATCACAACCGTGCGCTTCCATTCAATTTATACTAGAATTCACACTTACAATATGTGTATGTGTGGGGGTCACAAGGACAATCCACAATTCCATGCTGCAAGCGAGTGATAGTCAAACTCAGCTGGCGGAGATCCCCATTAATAGGTGCAGCACCTGCTGCTCTCCAATGAAGTCAATATGAATCAAAGTACCGAATTGTTAATTATTTTATCGATTATCAAATTGATAAAAAATTCCCACCAATGACAGGCCTAATCAACATGCATCCTTTGTGTCACAGAAAATTATTTTTTATGTGGTTTTGAAGAAATTAACAATTGGCTGGAATGCATTTAGGCGTTGGTCTTTCCAAATGATCATTACTTCTCTTTGAAAAGTTTGCGTTTTCTTTTCAAAACCTTGCCGTGGCTGTCCCAGCACCCAGTGCATATAGGATAATAAGCATCAGCTTGTGCCCCTTTAACAAAATATGTGTCTCCTGCACAATTGGTACATATCAGGGGGAAAATGCCACTGGAGTAGTAGGGAATTTCAATTGGATTTAGGCAATTGATATCTTTGCGAACAAACACCTTGCTGAGTATGTGCTCCTCACTACTATCATTTGGAATATGGTCACTCATGCCTGACCCACATGAGAACTCAACAGCCTCCAGAGGATAGCGCAGTGCACTGGGAAAAAAGGAGAAAAAAAGTGAGGACCAGGGGGGGGGTTTGAGGTGACCAGGCAGGGGATGAGAAACCGGATACTTTTTTTTTTTGGCCTTACTGCATTGGACTTACATTTGAGTCCTCCCAGAAGTTGTTTGTGAATGTCATTATTACAATACATGTACTTACAAGAGCATATTAACTGACTGATAACAGACAGACTATTGTCACACTGATTTTTTTTTGTTTTTTCAGATTCATTACTTCAATAAATGACACTGCCTCAAATGGTGATAGTTCAGTGTTTGGCCACTAGGTGGAACCACTACTCACACATGGATTCAATAGCCCTTTAGTGCCTCATTGGAATATCAGCCAATCAGCTACTTTTTTGGTAAGACATGAATGGCAGATTTATAGTTTGTAAAATCGAAAAGGCAGTAAAACATCAGTGTATGTATATCTGAAACACCCCATCCACTAACTAAAAATTACAAACATGCTAATACTACTGTATTTCAATACAATTGTTATATAATGCTCCTTGTCTCATCATAGGATCAGGATGAGTTATAGCGAGCAATTATTGAGGAGGTGAAGGTGGAATTAACCTCCATTGCAGCCTTCTCTACTACTTGTGGCTCTGTTACAACTACTCCTTTCTACACGAGGGCAGGGTGATCAATCATACACACACACATCGAGCCAGAGAAATATGCTGAAAACTCCCATTTACCACAGAGGCTGTACAGGCACACTACTGACTTCCATTTGAGGCGTATCAATCAATAGCATGGTGATTAGTGAGTAAGGCCCATGTAGGGTACAAGTATGGCTGTACAGGGCCACGAAGGGCCACTGTGGCAATAGTGCATAGCCACAACTCATTACAAACAACCAACTCATGTAGCAATGATTCATCAGTCAAACATAAATTACAAATTATAAGTGCATGAGGCCACCAGTGTTGTCAGTATTGTTTATATATCAATATGTTTCAATATCATCTTGAATTTACTTGTCCTGTGGGGTAAGTAAGCTTTTTTTTTAAATTTTCCCTCCTATTTTTACATGCCATACTCAAAAACGTTCAATCAGGGCTTTACAATTCCTGCTCCATTTCAATAAAACAGGCTGTATGCGTCAATATATCTTTTAACGACTATTTTTTCTTTACAACTGATATGAATCGCTAGAATAGGCTTTTCAATTTCAACTGTAAATACTATCTAGGTATTGTGAACAATTTGGACAGCTGCATCTTATATTTCTAGTACCTTTACCTGTCCTACAGAAATTCTAAGGGATTTCCTTTATTATCACATTTATATGGAATCTTTGCATGCGCCCCTATCACACAGCCTATACTTAGCATTGAGAAGCCCCCTTATTTCAGCCACCTTCTTTACACCTACTCGAACCAATTAAGATTTGCCTGATATGAATATAGATTTTATCTAAGTTATCAGCAATACACCCATAATTAATCATAGGGCAGGATACATAATTTGACCCACAACTGACATTAAATATCTAACGTGATTATGAGACAAATTACTTATATATGAACTTCCTTGTTCTGTTTATTGGAAATTGCAATCAACTAAAGAGCACGTCAGAATGATTAGGTTGCATTAAGTCTTTTTGAAGATCCACGGTTAATGAGTTTCCAACAAGTTAATTTGGCAGAGTACAGAGAGTCTACTTCCTTGCCAAGATACTAAGTGACTAGAGGTTTTCTGATTTTTATTTCGAGTGACCGTCCAAAAGGCATTCAGCCAATCTGGCAGGCCACTTCCAACAAATGATGCTGCTTACCTGATAAGGAAAAGTCATTCCGCCTACTCTCACTGTCTCGGATTAAGAAAGCTCCATGCTCATTTTCTGGTAATAATAATTTCTTTTCTGCTTCAATTCGCTTGATCTTTCCAAAGTACCATCTGAAAGAATAGAGAATAGACAAAGATAAGCTTATCTGTGAGTGCAAATAATGAGTGTAGAGACTGCAAGCATAGAAAATGGTCAATCAACAGATACTACAAAGAGAAAAGTGGAAAAATATCAGCATCATAATCAGTTCTGCTAGCATTTATAGGAACTGTCGTTGACCCATGCTAAAACCATCAATATGAATAGCAGTATCGCAAAATTTGTTTTTTAAATCATTCCTCATACTACACATGTTTGCCACATGAAATCCTAAAAATCTGGCTAACAACCCTCAGAGGAAGCTAGCTAGTTTTTCTATGTTATCAGAATAACACATTTATGGTTGCCATTCTAAATTCATGACCTGAGGCTAAGTACAATGTGCTCCCTCTCTCTCCCCCCCATCTCTCTCTCTCTCTCTCTCTCTCTCTCTCTCTCTCTCTCTCTCTCTCTCTCTCTCTCTCTCTCTCTCTCTCTCTCTCTCTCTCTCTCTCTCTCCTTGCACAAATTAGACCTTCTACAAGTACTGTGTGGGTTTTTGCAATCATGGTAATCATCAATCATCATCACCTCAGCACTGGTTTAATTTTCACCTTATCAGAGCAAACACAGCGCTAGGGATTAGAGCCAGTGAATAGCTCTAATTAAAGTGCTATTTGACAAGAAACAGGGAACTTGACAATGTGAGGGCAAGCCAACAAAACATGTAACTTTTTTTTAACCCTTATGCTGCTAGTGGGTAGTTTGGTCAATACGATATGATGCAAAAAAACTAAAAACAACTGAAACCCTGGCAAATGGGTACTCATTTGAGAGTACAAGTACTCGGCGAGAGCTTTCCAATGGATACCAACATGACACGGTTTAGATGGCTTTCAAAAGAAATTGTGTCCTTGTGCTTTAATTTAAAGTAGCCTCAGCATTGGAAGGGTTAAAACTAGTAAATCACACATATACAATAGTCTCTTTAGTCATGATTCGTGATAAGTTGTCTCCATTGACCTTTACACAAGATAACCTGTGGAGGTAGACAGGTGAACTGGGTTGACGCACTGAAGGGGTGAGGGTGTGTGTGTATGAATAGCAATACCACAATGTATCACAATGAGGGCGCCCTGTTGCTTAACCCCATCCACCCCCTAGATGACCTGCATAGCGCAGACTGCTTTCTTGTGAAAACATACCAAGGAGCATTGAAAGACTCTCATTTGAAAGCAGTGTAAGGCATGAAATTAAGGCACAATGAGCTCACACATTATGCATACACATGTGCTTTCCACCTCAATCAACAGGCATTCTTATTGCCTAAACAACCTTCTGCACCGGAGCCTTAGCCCACACCTCAACTCAAAGGAAATGTGGTTTGGGGAAAACAATTTTCCTTTCTCGGGCATCCAAATGGGGAGAGTGAGATATTTCCTAGAGGCTTAGAGGTAATTTGTTTCTGAGCTTTTCCATCAGACTAGGATCTGGGGATGGCTTAATCCTTTCTGGTGGTGTGGAAGCAATCAATATGGTTAATTTTTCCAGCAAGCAGTATCGGAAGGGGGACTGTGAACTTCACCCCACTGTCACAGTATCTCAAACTTACTACCCTCCAACAAGGGCTACTGATCAGCTGTTTTTTTCAAGTCAAGCAATTAAGTCCTATTCCAATTCAACTATTCATAATAAACTCATCACATCCAGGAAGGTGGCTGTATTGCCACTAAAAAAGTCACCTAAAGACACTTTTTAGGGGAGATATTATAATTAAGACAAGGTCACCAAATTTTATAAAAGTGCAATATGCCTTGAAACATGCTTATTCAAATGAAAATCATTGACACTAATATAAGCATAGTTATGGGTGATTGGTAAAAACCTACAGAGCAATATTTAAACATACTTTAATCAACATGTCTGCCCACCACGCACACAAGAGGCTGATAAGCTGACATGCCTATGACAGGTCATAAAGTAAGGCCTAAAAAAATAAATTATTTGTTTCCTGTAACGGTCAGAATAAAAAGGGAAGGTAGGTCAGTAAAAAAATAATTTTGGCATTATTTTTTTGGTCAAAAATGTGTATTTTATGCATGTTTTTCGTTGATTGGGAGTTGGGAGGGCGAAAAAAACTTTAGGGTAGGGATATTTTTGAATAAAAACTTGTTAGGGTAGGGTTACAGGAAACAAACAACTTTTTTTTAGGCCTAATACCGCAATAGGCCTTCATCTCAGACCGTCCTTCCCTGATACTCTCTCAACTTTGGTATTCAATTCCATCCAATCTGAATGGTACAGACTGCAGCTATCTTTCATCTTAATCAATATGTCACATTTAGTCTCACTCTTCTTACTCCATACCATGCTTCCTAGAGGCGCCCCTGGCTACATGACACCCCTGACATTTCATAGCCACATAACTGGCCAATTTCAGATGATTAACAGCGAAGATTCCACATCAGATTTGTCTAGTTAGCCAGCTAATCAGTCACAGAGGAGAAGACGGGCTGATTGGTATTCTAGTCACAGATCACACGGTCCACCCTTGAGGGATTGTGAGAGGATCCTGGGAGCACCAATCGTACGCTCTCTGATGGCAGTCTAACATGACGGAACTGCTGACCATCTACATAATACAGCAACCATCTTGGCAGCAGCAATCACACCAGTATAGCTATCAGACCACCTATAACACACTCATTACAACATACCCTGATTGATTACATCTACACTGGGGAGGATTTTAAAATTATTTGCGGAAAGTTAGTTCTTTAGAAGATATAACAATTATTCAACCAATTTCATTCAATTTTAGTGTCAGCAATAAATTTGGGTGTTCACAGTAGACCTAATACCACGCTTAAAATATCCATAACATAAAAAAAAAACTAGTAGTCGTTCAAAGATGTAATGTTTCAAATCTTATGAATGAATGGCTTATGTAACAAAGATAACATCTAAATTATCATCAGGAATACCTTACATTTCACTAGGCTAGTAGATATTTTTCTTTATCATTTTGAGATGGACAATAATGAGACTTCCTAATTTCTAGCTTTTTGTTAATGAAAATAGCCGAAGCTCAGAAGAAGAATTAGCTAAATTAGATAGCATCGCTTGTCTGCCTCCAGCTTGGAGAGTAATTGCATTCTGTCCCACCAGGGCATTGGAGCTCATTATAGGATGATGCTATAAGCAGATACCCACTTCTCACTGATTGCAATTCATTTATAGGATTATCATCACAAAATATGAGGGATGGCCGTGTTTGAGTATAAGAGTTATTAAAAATTAATTTCCAATTATGAAACACAATATCTTGGCCAAATCAGATTTCACATCAATTAATAGAATGTGATATTGCAAGATTTTTCTTACCATGAACAATCATTTCATGAGCCTTACCGTAGATATCATTCACATAGCATAACCAGAATATCAACACATTACATTAAGCAAAAGAAAGCGTGCAGTACTATACCACTAGGGTCACTGTATCAAGTTTTCAGTAACAATAACAGATATACAATTATTCACAATAAGAAAAACTGATTTTTTCCGGAACCACCATCAATTGACATAAATGATATATTTGTGGTATCCATGTGAGGTAGCCTATTGTGATTTTCTTTTGTTCCATAGAAAAACATTGTTTCTGGCCTAAAGTTCTCATAGTACTTCAATCACCATAATGGTAATACACATTTTCAGGGACTATATATTTAAAAGAGGCATCTGCCTTTGTAGGCTTAGTCTGTTCTAAATACATAATTCAATCTGTGCATAGAAGTAGTATGCAATGAAGTGATCAATGCTGAATTTGCCCTTACTGAGATAGGCCATCCTGGGAGATGCAGGACTACAGATAATGCAGTTCTATTTTCATAGGCTACACATTCTGCAGACTTGGATGAGCCAGAAAAGCTGTCTAAATAGGACATGTAGAAAGAATATGTGATGCAGCGATCAATGCAGAATTTGCCCTTACTGAATACACAGCGATATGCCATCCTCAGATACAGCACTACACATAATGCAGTTCTATCATTATCGGCTGCACATTTTGCTGACTTAGATAAGCCAGAAACGCTGTCTAAATAGGACATAGAAAGAATATGTGATGTAGTGATCAATGCAGAATTTGCCCTTACTGAATACACTATGATATGCCATCCTGGGATACAGCACTACAAATAATGCAGTTCTATTATCATAGAAAGGCAAACAAATGGCTGCCTATGTACATACAGGGCAGAGTGCATAAATGGCGCCCACTAATGAAAGGGAATAATAGTGAGCTCTTGCCCTATTCATGCTCCTATTGGTAAGGGTAACACAGAGCTCACAGCAAATCCTTACTGGTATAAGGAAAAAGAGGACCAGCCCATGTTTTATGCATGCATTTGGTGAATGTCATATTTGGAGTAATGTTCGAAGGTACCCCCCTGTACCTTTACTAAAAAGGAAAGAGATTAGCTCATTTTTTATGCATTTGGTGAATGTCATATTTGCAGTAATGTTCTAAGGAAACATTGTAGGACCTTTACAAATGTTCTTACTGATATAAGGGGAAAGGAAGACTAGCTCATTGTCCATGCACTTGGTGAATAAGCCACACTCATACCGTCTATGGTAGCATAGTAGGATAAGTGGAGAAGCAGATAAGTGGACAGGCTCAGATTCTTAGTAGGATTTTCAGAAAAGCTTACTGATTAAAGGGAAAAAGAGGAATTGCCCACTCCATATGCACTCGGCAAAGGTCATGCTTACTACCATCTAGGGTAGCACAGTAGGACTGTCAGGAAATTATCATAATGATGAAAGGCCAAAATAGGTCACATTCATTTTTCTATGTTCTGGGTGAATGCACTGTATATGAATGCTGTGTATGTCTACAGTAATGCACAGTAGGAGTTTTAGGAAAGGTCCTACTTAAAAAGGGAACACAGTAGGAAGTAGAATGTTTTGATGAATGTTAAATGGATACAAAAGAGGATGAACTCTTTCTACATGTGTGAGGTAAATATTTCATATCTACAAAATTCTGATAAGGACCTCAATCGTCAGGGTGCCAGAGCATCACTTGGGATTCTTAGATAATTGGAAATCACACATACATGCATACAAACACCCAAGTGGTTTGGTTAGAATTCTCTAAAATGGTCAATTTTCTCTCCTGCCATTTTTGCAATGATTATTTTCTTACACGATGCCTATACCAGAGCCATGTCACCAAAACGGCCAGGCCTTGAAAATTGCTGCAACAAGCACAAATGGCTTAAAAGCACTGTCAGACAGTGTTGAGGGCAGAGCATGTAACAATCACTCCAGCATACAGCTAAGTGTCTCCCACACTAGCTTTTCAAAGGAATTTAAAAGCAGTCTAAAAACTGTATGGGGTAGTAGCTAAAAACAACATGTGCTTAATTTACAGCAGCCTTTCAACAGAACCACTAAGTCGGCTGCTATTTATGAGGTTGTTTTCATTTAAACATCAACATGGGAAACAAGGAGATGTGTGTGGGGTTCAGCTGCTCCTTGTTGCCAGCTGAGGGGAGACTGCTGTGGGTTCAACATACTCCACCACTGACTCACACACTCACATACACACTTGTAATCAAGAGAAAGGGATTTTTTTCCACCACCTCCGGTCAGACCACAGACTTGCTTGTTTGCTAAGAACCCAGTATATTATCTCTCCAGATTGTTTATTTGAATGTAAGCAAAAAAGCATTAGGTCTTAAGCATCTCATTTCCTGTGGGCTCCTGCTCTACACTCAGTAACTAATAAACTGATATACTTCACTAATTGCACTATATCTCTTTGAATTGATTATTTAATTAGGTTTTTATATGCCATACATTCGGTTCTGAAATTAACTTAAGAAATAGAAAATCTCAAAAAAAAACAAAAAAACAATGTTATGATAATGTTAACCCCTCTGGACATCGGCGATGTAAGATTATATTTATCCCCTTCTGGGTGCTAACTACCTCAATATATAAGGGTACGTCATTTAGCATGGAGATAATGGTGAATATGACTGACAACCTTAAGAAGTTCAAATGCTATGGAGAAAGCAGAATCTAATCTCTCAAGCCACCAGTGTCTTCTATAATTGATACCCCATATCAGCGATACTCAACTGGAACTGGGTATGTGTGACATCTCCTTGACCAACCACTGAGAGAGAGGTCCCCAGTCAGCAGCCTGAGCCTACAATAAGATCATGTTCCCTTCAGCCTGGTCTTACAGACACAGCTACATTGTTTACTAAGCTGCTGATCAGTTGCAAGGAGCAACATATCACCTTACTCATATAGAACTATGCATATTTTTACAATATTGGGGAAAGCCAAGCTCTTGCACCCATAAGACTTATGTGGTAACTGCTCCAAATCATCATATTCATTTTTGAACACCCAGTGTTACATACCATTCAGTATGTTTGGGGTCCATGGTCTCAGAACATGGACTAATGTCAGTGCTCTTCTAATGGGGTGCATGGAGGAGCTATTAGTCATATCATGCTGCGTTAACATCCCAACGTGCCAATAGTATACATTGCCTCACAGAAAATTATATCATAACCTCTCTCACTTAATTCTTGAAAAGATGGCTTTTACAATTAACACAAGGGAAATATGGTAAAACCTAATTATGAGACACAAATAATACATACACCTTTTAGCAAAACAGCCATCTCGAAAAAGAAAGTAGGGCATAATTATTCATATTTTCTTTTGGTAATGAATGAATGAATGAATGAATGATTGCTTAAAGGTTCTTTTGATAAATAAAAATATATCAAACAAGTTTCTAAAACACAAAGGTCACTCCATAACAGGTTATACTGTCAGGTAAAAACCGTCACTTCTTGAAATTAGATCAAGACACAAGTTCAAGTTCAGCATAGCTATTTTGGTATATACTACAGTTACCTTCACCATGTGCCATACAGATCTGCATGTACTGGTGAACCTTTGAGACTTGTCTACAGGTTTAGTACAAGGACACTGACTTCGTGTTGACAATAACACTCAATGCCTCCTTATTTATGAACTCCTCCTATCTAGAGCTCTTCAGTTGCTGCCTTCAAGTACACCGATATCAGCAAGATAGTGTTTACAACACACTCTCTCACCTATGACTAATCTAACTACATGTATATGATATTGTGATATTTGAGGGATTCGGCCATTATCTATCAGAAATGACAATATTCATTTAGGAGTAAATGCTTCGCAAAAAAACTCAATTTACCAGATAACCCCTTCAGATCTTCATGATACTTACATATATTTCCCACCTCCAAGTCTTTTAAAAAATAATTTTCAGCCCATTATTTTCCATGTATTTTTGATTGAAGAGGTTTACAAATAAATCAACACTGACATCATTTATCAGCTTTTTCCTGGCAACATTGGGAACAATTGGATACAAAAATATTTTCATTCTGAAAAAAATAGTGCTGGCATTAGAATATTCTGGGGAAAATCTGCAATCCAGAGCTATACATTGGTAGAAGGGGCCAGAGAAATGTATGCATACACATGTAAGGGTGTAAATTACTACTGAAATAATTGTGTCCCTAAGTTAAGGTCAACCAGCAGCAATGCCTCTGCAATAAACCAGGACTGTCTCTATTTGTAGCAACCGTGACATTATTACAGATCTAACCCTGAGTTTCAAGGAACTAGCAGGCTCAGACACTTAGTCATTGCACAAGGATACAACAGGGATAATTATCTATTTCCTGAGGTTGACTGTTCAATTTTAGACACATGTCCTCTTAATTATAGGTTAGGTATTTTATTATCTTATTCAATAAGGATTGAGTCCACCCTGGAATAATCCATGTAGAAAAGAGACCTTTAGACTATATAGGGATTTTGCAAGTTTGGATGGTACTAAGGCTTCCTTGTCACCATATTTCTATTGGAAGGCTGTGATCCTACAAACCAAATCATATATAGTAATCCCATTTTTAAATTTTCTTTTTATAAATTTCTTTGGGGTCTTGCTGGTGTATGTGAATCCTTCAAGAAGATTCTTTAGGTAGGTTTCCTAAAAATGGGATGAAACATCACAGGTGCAGGTAGCTATTAACCAAATAACAATATCCTTACTAAGTTGAGAACACCCTAAGCCTCCTGGGACCAGGAAGTCACGCCCGTTCTAATAGCTCACCCATGAAGGGTGAATGATTCAGCCACACACCAACTGGTATGGGGAAAAGAATTCTGAACCTATCGTAATTTCTCGGAAATTTAGACCCTTCTAAGAATTTGGGCCACTATAATTATTGTGCAAAATATTCTAAGGAAAATCTCGGCCACACTTAATCTATCGCTGGTCATCATTTAGGGAAATCTGTGCCACTATTACTCTGCTTTGTCTGCATTTTCAGAAAACGTGGGCCACCCTCAACCTTTAAAAATCGTCATTGTTAAAGTGTCCAAAATCACTGAGAATGTGTAGTATATATGCCTATAGCGCCCAAAATGTTCCGACTATTTGGGAAATATCCTTGCGAATAGAACATTATATGAAATTAATGGAAGAAAATATTTGTAGAGTTGAACTAAGCCCACAACTCTCTTTGATATCAAACTATTTTCTCAACCTTTGATATATTCTGATGATATTTTCAGAAGTAGCATCAATCCAGACTTGAATGGGTCAACTCAATATCAGTGAGTGACCCAAGAGAGGGAGGGGCCCACTGTCAGAAGAGAATAGCCAGCAACCAAGGCCATGTTTAGATGTCATCCCTTGTGCATAGATGGAACTGCAGTAACTAAATAGCAAACAGTAGGCCACAAGCCCCTATGTAGATGCAGGCATAACCTTATATATTTAGTATAGTAAAACACAGTAACGCCTAGTAGCTAGGCTTTCAGAGGTAAAGTTGTCGTTCTTAGTCCACTCAAGCGCCTAATCTCAGGTCACCCATGCAGTCCAGTACATGATGTAACTGGATATGTAAGCAGTGCGGTACTTCCCTGAGAGTTGCACAATCACCCTGTAAAATATACCCATGTACCTCCTCTGGGTCAGGAGACAGGGGAATCTCAGCTCACCCACACAGTACAGTACATGATGTAACTGGACATGTAAGCAGTGTGGTACTACCCTGAGAGGTGCACAGTCACACCCATGTACCTCCTCTGGGTCAGGAGACAGGGGAATCTCAGGTCGCCCACGCAGTGCAGTACATGATGTAACTGGACATGTTAGCAGTGTGGTACTACCCTGAGAGGTGCACAGTCACACCCATGTACCTCCTCTGGGTCAGGAGACAGGGGAATCTCAGGTCGCCCACGCAGTGCAGTACATAATGTAACTGGACATGTAAGCAGTGCCCCCATGCAGTGCTGCACCTACACAGTGGTGCACAGTCTCCCTGTAATATACCTCCTCTGGGCCAGGAGACAGCCCTTCTCAGTGAGCACCAGCACAAGTAATCTGACAAGACTTTTACAGCAAACACTATCTATCAGAGTGTCCAGTGATGCTAAGACCGGGTGCAGAAGATGCCCTGGTTGACACAAAGACGGGACTACTGGACTTCCGTGAACCAAGATTCTTGAGGTTGGAATGTCCTGTTATTGGGTTAACTCTTCCAATGCTGAGACTACTTTCATCCAAACATAAGGACACACAGATTTTTGTTGAAAACTATCTGAACCATGTCATGTTGGTATTCATTGGATAGCTCTCATTGTCTTCTCTCAGATGAGTACACACGTGCCAGGGTTTCAGTCATTTGACAGCTTTTTTTTTCATCATTTTGTATCAGTCATATTAACCATCAGCAGCACAAGGGTCTATGTACTCAATTACAGGAATTTGGAATTTCAATTATCAACACATTCTTTCAGGCTAAATTATGAAATGTCATGCAATCTAAGAGTTACTGTGATCACAAAATGTATAGCTGGGGATGATCATCTTTACTTCAACCAGCGATTTATAACTCATTAGAATCTCCCTGATTGAACCAGATACATATCTTGGCATCTCCTAATATTATATTTAGATAAACAATTATAGAGTATGCAGAAAAATGGCATTCCTACACAAGCCATATACTGCTTTACAGCCTATTATTGCCATAGTGTCTTTATTTCATTATAAAGATTTAGATGATGTTATTTCTTATAGATTTTCTGGCTAGAATCTGTCAGTCCTCAAGCCTTTATGAATGTTTTGCTGCAATCAGTCCGCCATCTCATCTAATCGTGTTCGCCAGGCAGTGAGTCAGAGAGAGGGAGATTACCCTTTATTGCCTCACAAGATGAGAGGCAGCAGGCTGTTTTATTGGAGGAGGAGGAGCATGCTTTATCAGTGACCACACAAGACCACGCGATTGCCAGCTCTCGAAGGAGAGCATGCTGACATCCCCTACTAACAGCAGACAGCCTGTCTCCCTTGCTCATCTTCTACACAAGTAAAATCAATCAATACCGAAGCACCACACACGCGATCAGTCTGATTCACTCAGACAGGGACAGCTGTAGCGCAATGACCTCTTCTCTACCTACTCAGACCAGATAAAAGGGGGAATCCTGACCAGACAATTAGTTTACTGGAAGATGAAACAGTATTGAAATGAATGATGATTAAGATGTATGGTACTATTCTAACTCAAATGGAGATGAGCAGAGGTTCTGTCCAGAATATTGACTTAAAGTCCTTATGCTTTCTACCTTTTCTAGGGTGGAGAAGGTAACATGTTCTGCAATGCAGCAGGAAAACATACATAGATATCTATGAATGCAGATATAAAACATGTAATATGTGTTTGTAAATAAACCCTTTGCTTGCCCCGAAAACAAAGAAATGATCAATATGCATTGTATCCTAGTGTGGCACTCAGAGAAGAAATGCTGGATACATTAAGAGGCAGGTTTCCCTGCTGATGAGTGTCGGCTGCCTTGGCTGGGTCACGGTCATGGCACCCACCGTGGCCTCAGTAGCAAGCTCAGCTCTGTGTAAACATAGGCTACCACAACAATAACAAGATCATAGAAGCTCTCCCACTAGCCTGCTCAACCTAACTCTGTGACCACGGTCAGACACTCAATAATATGGCTCCAGCACTGCGGGGAGCAAAACAGAAGGCTCCCTTTGACTCAATGCTAAATATTATATCTACCTTTCTTAATATTTCAGACATGTTTAGGAAAGGAGAGGATCATTTTCATTTTCAAGAACAAGCTGTTAAGAAATAGCATATTTCCATAATTCAATATATACATATAGTTCCTGTCATGACTGAGGGGCGTATGCTTAAAAAAAAAGAGACAAACTAGCAATATTTGACAAATTTTATCTGCTGAGCAAGAAACTGAAATCTTGGTAACTAACTATCTCTAATATTGGAAATGTATCAAGGCACACATTTATATTTTGAAATGCAGACGTAAATAAAAATTGACTTTATTTGACCAATCTAAATATTAACTATTATAACAATATAGAATGATTTGATTTTTCAACTTGCTGAGTTGGTTGGGTCACAGGATGACTTCTACCAGCCTACAAGTAAGGCTAGCAAGAAAAGCACATACATGTCCTGCATGTCTCCCCTCTCAAGATTGGTTGGATTTAGGGAGGATTTGAGGGTGGAGGGGGGGTGGCAGACTGGACTGAAGGGTTGTTTTCCTCCTTGCTCCTGGTAGTGAGTGGGGTGTCCAGCTGTTCTGGTTTAAAGGATCTGACTCGGGCCAGGAGCAGATGCCTGGTTGACATATCCCGTCTCATGGACAACATGTGGCTGGGACTCAGGGAAGAGAACCACTGTGGGGAGGTCATTCATGAACTGCACTGAATGTAGAAGTTTTGCTCTACAGACTACAGGCACTCATATCCTAAAGCGCTTCTACGCCAGTCAACATCTTGATAATAATAGATTGGAAATAAAGCATAAATTGGCAAATATTTGAAACCTAGATGTTCCATGGGTTATGATTAATATTTTTTCAATGAAGTATCTTCCATATTTTCTTCATGAGAAATATATAATTGAATTATTCTTTGGTCTGCCAAAGGGATGAACAAGGTATGTATCCTATACCACTTAGGCTATCAGGAGAATGCCTTCTTATAATATTTAGAACTTATGAGCTACCAGCAGGTATTGGAATTATTGTGCTCGAGATCTACCTGGGTTTGTGACACCAACTCAACATAGATTAGTTGCCATAAATCAGTTAGGGACCTAAAGCCCTGGCCTTGGTGATGAGATAAGAACTGATACCTCACACCTGTCATTGATTGTAACCACTCTCTTATCCCTGTTTTCCATACCTACCTCGTTAAAATTCGTTAAAGACTTACTATCATCTACTGAACAATCAATATCTAAAGTCATTTTGGATTGCAGAATTCTACTCTGTTAGGTCACAATATTCAATAACATATTACAATATTTTATAAGTATCCCAGCTTGAAGGATATGTATAGCAACCCTGCATTGGGGTGTAATTTATGCTGCAGTCCTATGTATTGTTCCAGAGATGGTTTTATTACCAGTGAGGTCACATGCCATGCACACACCCTATGGACAAATACACACACACCTAGATAATAAATGCTGTTTGCACACATTAGCAAGTGGCCCTCCAGTCAGCCTTTTATGACTACCTTGTAAGTTGTAACAGAAGCTTCACAGTAAACAAAATAGGCAAGCTAATCTCCATCACAATATATATCTAAATGCTGACTTAAATCACCCCATTGAGGATCTGAATAAGAAGTTATCATGTTTTCTACAATATCAGTATAATATAACAAAAGAGGATCCTTAAAGGCCAATACAGTAATGAGTTGCTTCTGATATAGAGATTCTTCCATGGTTCCATAAGTAAGTACACTAATAATACACCCTATCTATATAATAACCTAAAGAGTTTCTGTAGCATATTATTATTGAGAGAAAAACAGCTAAGAATGAGTCAGGATATAATTCTAAGCACTCCAGATCAACAGTGGTGATGTTAGTATAGTATAGAGTCGCCTCCAACAACTATTCCAAGTATTTGGGTTATGATGTCATACACGCCAGGTAAACAGTAAGTTAAAAGATACATATTGTACATAACGGTACTCTTAAGTGACAATGGTGACGTTGCACAGCTGATATAGGGAGGAGAGGTGCACTTCCGTGACAGAGCGTGTTCGTCATCAACCCAGTGGAGCAGAAAAGCGAGCAGAGGCATTTCCAGGCAGTGGGCTAATCGTGGAGGATGCGGCAAACATGTCAGTCCCAATAAACAACAGGGTTAGATAGTGCCCCATAGCCAAGCCCACTAATGGGCAAGATGAGGATCTATCCACTTCCTGTCACTGGCACGAGCACACTTGCTATTCAAATGTGTCCACAGTACCAGCATGTAACCTGGGAGGTGAAAATAAAATGCACTTCCACAAAACCCCTCTTTCCAAAAATTCATTTGCTGGGGCAAGCAGTAAAATGCTTATGTAGGTGCCTGACAGGTAATGAAATAAATACACAAATCACTGTTTTTGATACTAGTAAATATTGCTGAAGTGTGGTTTTGCTAACAAGGGGCTGCCCAGTAGCTGAGTGGTCTATGGCATTGCACAATGACAGCTTGCTGTCTGTCATTTTGCAATTAAGGTCCCCTGTTTGTATTTGGCTGAAGGCTAGTGAGAAAGTAGCCTGTAACTTACTGTTATCCAGGTTTCCAGGAGTACTCTAGTTCTCTCCACGATTAACACTGACAAAATTTAGTCTCAATAAGGCACTGGAAGTGTCAACAAACAATTTTTTTTTTTTTGTTTAGCAAATATAGTGTAAATTATTTTCAAAATTTTCTTTTCATAACTTTATGATAAATGGAAATCTGAGTGTTTATATAAACTTTATGGGCAAACAAACTTAAATATGAAGCCAGACACGTCACAGTTAAATCTCATCATCTGCCACTTAAAACTTATCAAACTTTATCTTTTTAATTAACCCTTATGCTGCTGGTGGCTAATTTGATCAAAGCAAAATGATGCAAAAAAGCTGGGAAATGACTTAAACCATGGCATATGGGTACTCATCCGAGAGTACTGAGCAAGATCTTTCCAATGAATACCAACATGACAGGGTTTAGATGGTTTGCAAAACGTTTTGCATTTTTCTCCCATGGACGAAAGTAACCCCAGCATGGAAAGGGTTAAATCTAAATCATGCCACAGCTGTTTTTGAAAACAAAGAACTTGATATTGAGTTCTGTTTATTCTTTGTTTTTGACTGATCATATTTGACCTCTAGGTCCCGAACACTATCTCTAATGACTGAGTAACTCAGTTATGCCAGAAATTTGAAAATGTGGGTCAAACACACAATAAACCTCCTGACAGATGCCAGCTCCCTAACACGAGTAAATCTATTGAGTATGACGCTAATTGTACAACTACCAATTAAATGTAATTACACATGCAAATTTGCTATCTTTATTTTGATATAAAACATAAGTAGGGAAGTGGATTTCTTTGACAAACAGTACACAAAGAATTTGGCATAAGGAACCACATAAACACTGCCCACCTTTTCATACATATGTGGTGCTGACTTTTGAACCCCTCCTTTCTGACCAAGGATAATAGTTGTACACCTTTGTAAACCCAGACATTCTGTTATAAACTTAATACTAAAAAAAAACATCATGCTATGGTATTTGCTATGTAAATATCAACTCCAGATATAGATGTATAGATGTGTATTGTATACAGATTTTCTTTTTAGTTCTAATAAAAGGTTAAATCCCACTGACAAGTAGAATATTGATGACCTATCTCATGATTCATCACTGAGTATTTAATCATTCATCCTTTATCACGAAGAGTGTACTTGTAACTAGAGCTGTGGCAACATGGCAAGATTCCAGCAGCTTTGTAACTGGTCAATATAGAATCAGTGCACCTCTGACAGGAGGGCTTGCCAGGGAATGTTTATGACAGTCATAAACTATAGGATGATGAAAGGCAACTGATCAACTTATCATGTTATCATTCTCTGTATCCGGGCAAACCTAGTAAAGGAAGTCAGATCAACAAGCAACTCAAAACAATACAACTCTGGAACGAAAACAACCAAGTAGTAGTCGTAGTAGTAGTTGTAGTCGTAGTAGTAGTAGTAGTAGTAGTAGTAGTAGTAGTAGTAGTAGTAGTAGTAGTAGTAGTAGTAGTAGTAGTTATAAAATGATAATCCAATGCTCGATTAAAATCAAAGCACGGATTGAAAAGACTTCAATTTCGATCGAAACTCTAATTAGCCTATACTACCAAACTAAATATTTACCTAGAATTGTAATGTGATCACTGCTACAACACCTGTTTTGGGGAACAACTGTGTACTTACACTATTACATAATTAGATGCACTTGATGCAATTCTTAGCTTAAGCTGCTTTAAGTAAATCTAAGGAAAAGGTGTCGCAAGCAGACCACCATCTACTCAATGGCTCTGCGCTATATAGAAGCACAATAACTTCATAACTCAAGTCACTCAGTAGGATGTCTACACATAGCCCTCTGGCTCTGGGTGTGGGGGGGGGGCTAGCTTGTAGTGGGCTGCAGATCAAAGAACCTTCACCATGTCACAACCTTCCAAGATAAACATCAGCAACTCAGTTGCCAACACATTTCACCTCAAACACCAGGACAACTGTTATGTATACATAGAATGGCTTGAGTAACGCACTGCTATTCTCAAGATAAAGCCTCTGTCTAGAACACAGTAGCAAATCCTTGTGAAAACATTGGTCCAATCATTTCCTTAACAGGTAATTTATTGTTATTCAAATCTTAGAGAAACTTCACGTGGACTGAAAGCGAGCAGATCTCACATGTGACCTGCGTTACAGGTCAGAGCAGGGGGCTGACTGTTATATCCTGCTTGCAGCCAATAGGCAAGGTGAATAATTATGAAGCTGGTCCACTATAGACCTATCTAAAAATTTAACAACTGGGTCAATTGGTGGCGTTTAAGGTAATAGTTATGTGAATAACATCTAGAACAAGTATGGACTAAATGACACAGGAGAAACTATAATATATACTACTCTATTTTTGGAATAGTCATTCTGATGTTGTGATGGCTGTTTTTCCTCCAGGGTCTGGGGTCCATGGTCACCACCCAGCCACTCACATAACAACAACCAAACCAATCAGGACCAATCTGCTGCTAGGAGGCTGACTGGCCACATATTGACTTCACCAAAGCCACTAGCACTATGAGGCAATATCTTCAGTGTTCTGTACTATGTCAAGGGAGTCGGAAGGACCAGAAGAATGAGGAAGGTCTTAATTTGACATTTTCCATTGCCATGCTTGGCAACTGATTCACAAATGCAAACAAATGGGTCAGTTCCGTATGTCAAACCTACAAGATAATACTGATGACAGGAATCTTATGCTCAGGTTATTTTTTCTACAAGACACATATTCAACTATGATTTATCTAAGTCACTGGTTCTAAGGTCAATCCTGCATGATGGTGTTAAGGCTACAATACGTACATTGTTCAACCCTACATTTAACCCTGCCCCATTTCTGTTTGAGCATTGTCTGTCTAAGCATTCTCTCACCACTGTCTCTGTCTGTCTGTCTGTCTGTCTGTCTGTCTGTCTGTCTGTCTGTCTGTCTGTCTGTCTGTCTGTCTGTCTGTCTGTCTGTCTGTCTGTCTGTCTGTCTGTCTCTCTCTCTCTCTCTCTCTCTCTCTCTCTCTCTCTCTCTCTCTCTCTCTCTCTCTCTCTCTCTCTCTCTCTCTCTCTCTCTCTCTCTCTCTCTCTCTCTCTCACAGGGAAACTCACATCTAGGACTCCATGATGGCATCTTACATACGTGTGAGTGTGTGTGGGAAAGTCTGGTCTCGGAATCATCAATACATAACACTAGCCAGACAGAACTGCCACTACAGGCCTGACAAGGTGCCAAATAAAAACTCCATTATGGCAACGTGTCTATCCTGGGCTGCGGGGATAAGGAAACCGCGACAACCAATACTCTCACAAGTGCAGGCAACTCCTGCCATACATTATGGTAACTGCCTGGAACTACTGCCCGCCTCACATCAATCTAGTCCAACCTGAGCAAGGCCAGGCCACCTCTAGGCTGACAGACTGATGCTATAGCTAAAAGTGTGGAGTTATAATCATGGTCCTCTCCACTGTCATCCTCATCATCATCATCATCATCATCATCATCATCATCATCACTATCATCATTATAATAATAATAATCATATATCATTATAACTAATATTATTATCATTATCACTATTACTATCATTATTATCATTATCACTATTATTATTAATATTATTATCATCATCATCATCATCATTACCATATCTATCATTACTATTATCACCATTTTTATCATCATGCATAAATAATTGAACATATATTTCCAACGACAATTTACAATCTTTACCAGGCAGAAGGTAAGTGTAGTTGATAAGGACCACATATCATTCTTTCTAGACTTTTGTTAAAAACATTGGACAAATATAGGCATAGCCATATAATAAATCTATCAATCAAAACATTACATGTGCAATTATCATAATTTCTTCAGTGACAAAGTAAGAGGTATTGATGTATAAATACATCAGTGGAT
The DNA here is from genome assembly GCA_963942565.1 of Maea johnstoni. Lineage (NCBI taxonomy): Eukaryota > Metazoa > Annelida > Polychaeta > Spionida > Magelonidae > Maea > Maea johnstoni. The sequence goes on along the minus strand of OZ012684.1, from coordinate 74,580,097 downwards.
ATCAAAAACACCCTTATTTATCATATGCCTACACTCAAGTGCAAGTTGATTGTGATTAAGCATCTAGGTAGATAGATTGCACTTCCTGCCAGCCAAACCCTATCATACCAGGAAATTCAGGGTATCCTACTACCCATATAGATAAGGCCATATGAAACACCCTCAGCTCATCCAACCGTTCATGTGACGACCCACAACACAATAACATACTTCAATAAAATATGAAAAAAAAATATGCTGATCTATATTTCTTAACCTTCCGAACAAAGAGATCCCAATCCTTCACTCTGATTTAAGCCTTAGGGAAGCCCATTAGAAGGGATTCCCCCTGCAGATGAAGTGCTATCAAAGAAATAGCTTAAGAATCTCTTAGTTTATCTGAACCCTAACCTGCAGCAATGCTGTATCCAGATGATCAGGGTGTTGGGATGTGATAGTGTGAAAGATCTCGCTTACATTCCTCACATATTGCTCAACAGAGCTGAAGGACCTCTGAGCCATCTGCCACGCATAACACTCACAAAATTTGCGGAAGTGCTTTAAATACTCCTTTTTTGGAATATTTGGCTAATATTTGTGCTGTGTCAGCAAGCCAGGATTCTCTACATAATGTAAGGGGTGCTTACTTCTGTGACTGACAGAAGAACAAATGGTATCAGGATATCAGCAATTTTTTCCTTTTAATCTTTTTGTATTTCTAAATAAACATGTGTCACAATTTTAGAATTTGCATCTAAAAGATTCTTACAAAGTCACTACAGCAAACTCCTCTAGTGAGCATGGGGGAAAAAGATTTCTTTTCCAACCTGGTCTTGTTACATTACAGTTACATCTAAAGGGGTGGGGCTAGTTCTCTAGCTATTATGACATAAATGATACATCTTTTATAGAGCTCAACTAATTCATTTAACTCGAATATTGACTAATCATACTCTATCAAACATAAAGTAGTAACAAATATGTTTCCTAACTGATACACTTAGTAATTATCCATTGTTTTAAGCGCTTTGACTTCATAGCTAGAGTTTATATTGTGCTAAGTGCTAGAGCAATCAGAAACACTTAGAGAGGAATTCACACATTAGGCCGATGGAATCTTGTTACACACATATACCAAACACAGTAAGGAATAAACAACATAATTCAAGAGACAAGTGCTCCTTGCCAAAACCAACTGGGTCTGAGATAGGAGAATTGGTAACCTGACCTGCCGTATTTACAAACGCAAACATGAAATATGGCAGACAGCTATTAACCCTGTCATCTATTGTTCTCAGCAAAACAAAGGATTGGAAACTGAGAATATGACTCATCTCTGCTGTTTGGTATGTGTAAGGGTATTTACCTACAAGCCTGCGATAGAATGGAGATCAATTCACTTCCCCTCCCATCCTGCTGTTATGCCCAAACTATTCTTTTTCTTAAATCATATTTATGTTCTATCAAACGATAGCTTAACACAAAAAAATTGAATGGGAAGAAAATTGTAAGTAAAGCTCACAATGATTGGCCACTTAAATGTGTACTGATCATTCTACGGCAGGCATTGGCATTTATTCCCACTGTTTCTGTATGTACAGCATTCATGGATGAACAGCAGGAGTCCTAGGTAATGCTATAGTAAAGTACTGCATTGACCCAGTCATGCATATAGCAGCCAAAAGTAACCAGACTATTTAGGTACTATCTTTATGACCTTATCTATTTTTAAAATGAAATGTCGGTCATAAAAAAACCTGCAACTCTCCTTCAACTGTTTCCTAAATTTGTGCTTGATTCCTACGTTTTATTCAAAAATACCATCAATGCAGATGACACTTGCAGGGAAGTCTCTGAGTATGAATGGGCTTCACAGGGATATCTATACACATATTCCTGAATTAAAATACTATTCTATCTGGAATATGCACGTAATGCACCAAACACTGCCAAGAATGGGTGAAAAAAGTTTCCCCAGAAATAAGCACCAAAATGTGCCTAATCACCACACCAGTCCAAAGCATGCATTCCCACAGGCCCGATCAGTGTGCCCTCAAGACGTCATTTCTTTCACATCCCCTGCATAACTATGGAGGAAATTACTAATATTCACGCCCGACTACCTGTTCAAGCAATCCATCAATTGTGGCTGTGAGATGATCAATATCTCATACAGTGGAACTGATGTGTAGTGGAGGAAACACTCATCACCTACAACCATAATTATCCCCCAGAAATCAATTGTTGGCATTCTTTGCGATGAATGGCAAAATGATGGAGTACTTAACCATTCCTCATACACTTCATGCATATAGTGCATCATTTGGACAGTTTCCAACCAAGACATGTTTTTGCCAAGAATTTCTAAATATGACATTTTTAGCAAATCAATTTAAAATGTGAACCCAATATTTATAACTAATCTATCAGTTTGCTTCTTCCCTTATAAATTTTGAAAATCATCCTAGCCTCTATCATATGAACAACCCTATTCATTTCTAAAATTTCTGTATGAATTTGCAAGATTTAGTTGTTAGAAAGTCATATGACTATGAACATGATAGGGTTGACTATTTCTTATACATGTATGTGTTTTCCTTCTCCACCAAACATTAACAGCAAACCACATAAATATCTCTGAACTATTGTTCAACTGTCTATTAATTTGTCAGCATAGGAAGGCTATTATCATAGATTTACTATCATCACAAAGCATCCAGAATGGACCAACAGCTTCTAAGTCTGTTAGCACATTCCCCCAGACTGTTTTTCCTCCTTTTTTGGGAGGTGTTGGAGCTGTCAAACAGCAGAATGATGACAGATTAACTGATACTAACGTTTAAATGGAAACAGACTTGGGTCTAACCACAGTGGCCATTGGTGACCTTTGAGGACCGGGGTGTTCTCGGGATGTGGGGTTGTACCCAGGACCAGCAGTTGGCACATGGTTGATGTATGACTAGATAAGCTATCACAGGAGTTGTACCACGCTGTTTGCAGACTCATAAACTGTAATTAGCCTGAATAATATGGGAGAGATGACCTGCTATGTGCAGGGGTCATGTGAGAATGTTCTGAATAAATCTAAACAAGTTATTATACCATCTTTCCTGGCTGAATCTCTCTGCTGTTGATAAAAATATGTCCCTCTTCATATTATATACACAGTTATAACATGCATCTAGAACTCAACAGTGACTAAAGGTGGAATAAACTGAGTACCATCAAGAAGAATATGATTGCTATGTTTGTACTAAATTTAGCTTCATTAAGGTAACAGAAACTGGAATAATTTTGTTATTAAAAAATATCATCAACAAGAAAGTTGATGAATGCTATGGGTATGCTGTGCGGATTGATACAGAAAAAAATATGATTGCTATAAATATCATCAATATGTAAATGAGTGTCCTGGTTGATAGATTTGAAAGGGATACATGCTGGTTGTAGACTTGTAGTGGCGTGTGGAGAGGGTGTGGTTACCATCCATCACCATGTGGAGTGAGGATCACAAGGTTGTTGAGAGAAGTATGTTCCGCCAAGTTATCTCCCTGGTAGCCCTGGCATTAGGTAACAGGTCTGGGAGCACCCCAACCCGCCAGAGACCAGACTCCACATCCTACCCATTCATTGGCTTAGCTATCAGGTGTCTGCAGGCAGCATGGTTATCATATGTGTTAATTAGTCAATGTGCAGGGTAATATATGATGAGCCAATCCTCTCCACATGCTGTCTGATGAGGGGAAGATGGGTCAACATGATACACTAACTCAAAGCACCAATACTCATCTCAGCACCCAACTCTCTGGAAAATAATCAGTTACCTCAGGTCAGGGTCTCAGCCAGGATTTAGAAACTGGGTGCCCTGCTTTTCAAGGGAGAACACATTATATTAAGATTACAACCATAAACATGTATTTCCTCATTAAAATTAGGCATTAAGTCCTTACACAGTGAAAATTGTATTAAGGTGGAAAAACATCAATGTTATGCTTGAAATCGACATTTCAAGAAATTACCCACAAAAAGGTATGGGTATCCTGAGGAGTGAATTTCAAGGGTTTGGGTGTCCAAATGACACCCAAATGCCCTGCTGGCTAAGACTCTGGCCCATACTCTTTTCAGCACCAAATCTCTCGAAAATAATCAGTTACCTCAGGTACTGAACCAAGTGTTGTTACCTATGCACTGCATATAACAATCAGGCCATACTTGATTGCAGAATTTCCCGTATTTGTTACCAGCTGTGGCCTTACATTGCTGAAGCACTGCACATTGTTGAGCAAATATGACAATCACTGCCTTGAAAATATGCACTGATTTCTGATAGTAAGTAAATTGATATCATGATGCTGGTAAACAAGGGGGACGATTGTATCGCTGAGATTGTTGACTATATGTTTGTATGTATTTTTGATTGACTTTACATTTTGAAGCTGCTGTTTATATTCATATCCATTCATTTTATATCCATTTTCATGTAAAACTGGAAATGGTCCTACTACTAACAAATACCTGTTCAAATGGCGTCACAATAATGTGATGGAATAAATGCTTGGGGTACGAGGAAGAAAGTTGATGTATGTGAGAAGGGTTTACCTAACCACTATTTAAAGCAGCAAGCCAGCACGGATCAGAACAGGAACGTCAGCCTCCGTGGCATGTCTCTGTTGGTTCGAGAGGTTTGCCACACAGCTGAACCAGTGTACTTTACCAAAAAGCTTGCTGTTGCAGGCGCCTTGAGTTACACAACATTACCACTGTGTGTGTGTGTTTCTCCTCAGACATCAGCAGTGCTGAACACAAAGGTGAATAACATGCGATAGCAATGCAATGTTTCAATACCAATAGCCTATATGGGTCCACGTAACATCTTGTCTGCAAAACTTCTGGGCATCAATTGGTTAACTAGGTGTTACATCCTCAATTTTGAAATGCATTTTTCTTTGTTTTCTTGACATTTTCCCCTTTTTCTTGAGTTTGGACTTAAATGTTCAAGTCCATTCATATGCCGAATACCTATGTAATGGGGAGCTTTTAAAATATTTCTTTAAAATTCTAATAGAAATTCCATAAATATCTGTGGTCAATTATTCATAAGATATAGATGCACACCTTTCAATCTAAATTTTCTCTCAAACAAAATCCACAGACGATCCACGCCTAACAATATTCTCCTATATATCCTTGCGGTCTTGGCATGTGTGGGTGAAAAACATCTTTAGCGCTATAGTTGTTTATCCACATCATAATCTTTGCTAAGCTCTATGAGTCAGCCCATCCAATATAGATTGTCCAGCGTGATATGGTCTCATGCTGGGAGAATGGTCTCAGATCTGAGCCACTCTAAGCTAAAAATCAATGGGCGTGTGATGGCTGCTTCAAAGTGATGATCAGAGAAAAACCATGCATGAATAGTTTGCCACAGACAATCGCTTGTCATGACTGGATGTAGCTAGAAATTCAGAGCATGGAGATTCTCTATTTCATTAAAAAATTCATAATTGGTTGAATACTTACTCTACATGTTCTGATCAAAATCATAATGCAAATAGTGCTTTCAGAACTTGTTCCATTAAACAAGAAACATCATTTTATAAATACAACCAAACACAACCAGTATATTTACATAGTCATCTATAAATAAAAGTATCATGGGTTCCGCTGAGATGCATGGTGACTGTATAATAGGGTTGTAATCGAGTACTTAGCTAGTTATCATAGGAAACCCAATTAGTGCTAAAACCCCTTTCCTTGCTTCTGATGTTCAAAACTGGAGGCCTGTATTCTTTCACATCACACAGTATTGACTTGTATGGTGAGTTTGAATATGTTTATTTACTAAACTGCGCATATGCAAGATAAAAGAGCCATATTGCAGAATGACTTTGGTCAAACTGTCATGACCTGATTCAGTTTTGAGTGTTCAAAATTCAGTGGCATAGTAACATGGCTCCAATGACAACCTATCCACTACCCCTCAAGACAAATCTGACTCCTTATGAACATTTTGGCCAATCAGGAAGGTCTTGGATGGGTTTCTTTCTAATGGGAGAACGGCAAGGACATTCAAACCAAAACTTCTATAAGTAGAACCTTGTTGAAGTCTAGAGGGGGTTTGGTTTGGTAGGAGGTCAATGCACTGACACATGGTCTTAGCCAGCAGGGCGTCTGGGTGTCTTTCTGGACACCCAAACCCTTAAAAAGCACCCATCAGGACACCCAAAAATATTGGTGAGGAATTTCTTAAAATGTCAATTCCAAGCATATAATTAATTCTTTTCATCTCTATGTAATTCCTATGACATTGTATAAGGATATCATATCTTATTTTGATAGATTTATACATGTTTATGGGTGAAATCCAAGTATATTATGGTCCCCCTTAAAAAGTTGGACGCCCAAAAATTTTACAATTGCCAATTTTGGGCACCCAGTTTCTAAATCCTGTTTCTAGACCCTGCACTGACACCATAGATAATCATTACCCACTTTTGGATGTGGAGTGGATATTAACATACACAGAGTATCAAACTGCATATCTAAACTCAGAGGTACATTTCCAGGGTTCAAACACTTTCCCCTCCAATGTAACTGGCATGGCTGTATCTTGTTTACCCCGCTCCAGCCTTGCCATCCATGACAGAGCTCCCAGGAGGGATCCCACATAGCCTAGAAATATTCTAACCACATCCCTCTCAGCAGCAGACACATCATCAAACGCAGTGTTTACGGGGTGCCTGCTACAGTTACAGAGTGGCAACAGCAACAGCACCGCCAGATAAAAGAGAAGGTTAGAGGAAAATGCCAAGGTAGCAAGGAAATGATTACCATGTCAATGGTTATGTACTCCCTGGAAATCTCATACTTAAGAAGTGCAAGCTTTCCATAAATAACTCAACTTCATCTCTACCAACAAACAAAGGCGGTAGAAAAACAATAGTATATATTGAAGGTTATGTCAACTATTGATTTTTGAATTACTCATCAGTCATCACTGATTTCCTCAACATTTGTTAGACTGTAAACATTTATTGTTCCTCCCAAACTCAAATAGTTTTTTCTAAGGCAAATTCAACGGCAAATAAAGATGAATGTGATTTGCAAATTCACTGGGTAATACTGGGTATTGTGCTAGATAGTAGGTCTGTCTGATCTCGAGCAAAGTGATGCAAAGCATTGCCTAAATTGGAATCCTGCTTAGGGTAACCGAGAAAGATAAGTGCCTTAGTGTTAGGCTGTGGTTTTTCGCTGGGTACTCTGGTATACTCCCTCATTTGCAACAGGCCCGTCAAAATCTAATCTCAATATGGCAGAAGTGCAATACGAAACAAATATAAATTTCAGAAAATAGCCTAAGTATAAAGGCTCTTAACGTGGAGTCGTGGACTGTGGACCACACCAAATAGAGGGTTGGCTATCTCGACATCAGGCAGGATGTGTTCCCTGCAGCTAGTGATGGTATCTTTGTGAACTATCTAGGCTTCCTCATTATAATATACATAGTATGGCATGGCTGCCTAGCACAATACAGACTTTAAATGGTTGGACACAAAGGAAAAGGCAGTTTTCACTTTTATTCTACACAGGTACTGCTTTAAATGAATATGTCTTTATGATCAATCACACTAATAATAATTTATCAATATCCAAAGAATGTTTGACTACTTGAATTTTCACGGAGAAGAATTTGGTTATTGGTTCATATCAATCATATAACAAATACTGTTTTTTTCTTTTTTCATTATTTGCACATTTCTTAATCCCAGATAGGATTTCAAGTTTTTTGGGAGTGTAAGACACAAAAGTAAGTAAGAGAAATGTGAAGGATCCATTAAGATCCCAAATCTACGAGTTATGCATTTATAATAGCTTCCACCTAAAACTTAAACACCATTTGCACAACATATCATAATTAATTACCCCCACTTCAGTCCGACATTTAAAGCAAACTGAAGCGGGGAAATTGGATGGAGAGCTTCCCACAGCACTTCTGAACCAGGACCTCTGGTGGTCTTCCAAAGCTCCAACCTCTGCTCACATGTAGTTAAACATGCAGCATGATGACTTGGTTCCACAGTCAGAGTCAGCCTAATGGTGTTCAAAGCTTACAGGATATCACACAGAAAACAAAGTCATCAATTCCAATATCACTCAAATTATATCCACATCTTTGCACACTGGGTTTACAATCAATGCACCAGAAAAGCATGGGCTGAGGACTGAAGAGATGGGCTGGCAATTGTCCAATGCACTAATACAGTACTCACACAATGAAATATCTGCCCAATACCATGGCCAGTGAAGCACTACATATTAAGCTATTTCAGTCACTAAACAGTTGAAAAAACAACAAAAAAGTGAACCGGTACTTTCATATTCCTGGCACAGCTATCCATAATACAATACCGAAAAAACTTAAAGGGCTAAAGCTTACTTCTTAGCAGAGGGTTAGCTACTGAATATATGAAGCGGGGGGATATGGATACGGATATGCTCAGATATGCTAAATTTTGTAGCTTTTGCTAGTGCTCACAATCTGTATGGTATCTTATGTCTAAAGCAAGGAGTAAATCCACCAATACAACAACAATACCCCAAACCTACCAAGACATACTTGTTCTGGGCATCCTTGAAGAGTTTATATAGCCATATATCTTTAATGTAAATAGGATCAGAGGACAACTTACCTCTCACTAAACACTACAGTGGGCTATGCCTAAGTACTGAAATCCCCAACCCAAATAATGATATATATAGTACATATTTTAACAGAAGATATATTTCTATTCAACAGTTATATTATAACTTCACAGCAAAATCATCTGATTTCAGCCGTATAGCACATCAAAAAATAAGCTTATTCCTAAAGATAAATATTGAATAAAAATAAGAAAAATCCAATTTCCACTAGGACAATGTTTAGGAGCTACTTTAGATACAGAGAATATCATCAAGAATCCTCTCTTACAAAGCTATTAAATGAAAGTCATCCACTAATCCATTATCCTAGGACAAATCTAAAATGTGGCTAGTACATCAAATTATGGATCGCAAATCATAGGAGATCCTGATGGATGATTTTCATTGCTGTAATGAATACCAAACCCCACAACCCATTTCTCAATCTCGCTATGATCAGCCAGCAATGAATTGCTTCTGTCAGACTGATTAATGTGCACGACAGAGTGGTGCTAAAAATAAGTCTGCAGCAACAAAAAAATATGAATTCATAGCTGATAAGACCAATATGAACAATTCCCAATGACATTCTATCACTGTGAGATAATGCAAATCATTCTCTTCCTGGTTCCTTTCTCATAAACATTATCAGATACTGGACAATAGTTGCAGAACTGATAACTGTGCCTACACCGGGCAGGATGCACATTATAGGATAGATTGAGAGCAACGAGACATGAGAACTAAAAACATTCCAGATGTTCAATAAACGCCCAATATCAATAACCATTTACTAAAACATTTAGGACCATGCAAATGCAAGTTACATAGAAAAAGACTATTTAAATGAAAATGAAAGGAAAATCAGACAAGTCTTTATTCACCAGTTAATCAAGATAAAGATCAATTATGTTTTGTTTATTTTTGCATATATGTACAGGTGCCACCTGTAGACACAAACAAATTATATCTTCTAGAGCATAACCGTCATTCATTGGCAGAAAATATTACAAATGTCTGGTTGATGGGGATTGGCACCTTTACAATGTTTATGGTACAATACAATATCTCCTTCACAACACAAAACCTTAATGATATTTCTAACGATACTGCCTGCCGCTCAGCCGTCTCAGGGACATTATTTTGTCAAATTAAGCACCACAAGCTTTAAGAAATTTGACAATAAATAGCAAGATACCTTTGTGCAGAGAGATCCAGGTAGCAATTAAGTCATTTTACTATATATTCTAAATCATGGTCTTAGCCAGCAGGGTGTCTTTTTGGATGGACACCCAAACCCTAAAAAAGCACCCCTCAGGGCACACAAATCTTTTTATGAGAAATTTCTTAAAATGTCAATCTCAAGCATATAAATTGAATTTCATCTCCATGTAATTCCCATGATCATGGTCTTAGCCAGCAGGGCGTCTGGGTGCCTTTTTGGACACCCAGACCCTTAAAAAGAACCCCTCAGGACACCCAATTTTTTTAGTGTGGAATTTCTAAAAATCTCAATCTTAAGCTTATAATTGAATATTTTCATCTCCTTATAATTCCCAAGACATTGTTTAATAATATCATGCCTTATTTTGATGAATTTATACATGTTTATGGTTGAAATATGAGTATATTGTGATCCCCCTTAAAAATTTGGACGCCCCCAAATTTTACAACTCCCAATTTTAGGCACCCAGTTTCTAAATCCTGGCTAAGAACCTTAGGGTTTGTTAATATTTAGAATCTAAATATTAACAATATCAACTATATGATACTTAGCTTTTTTGATACAATACCATATCCTCATCCAACATCGATACTGGTATTATATCGAGTACTGGTAACAATTCCTTCTGTTTGATTGGCCTACTTCAGTATAGTGAGTATCTCAGTGCATGATTGGTACCAGAAGTGCCATTCCTCACACAACATACCTGTGAGGAAGGCCCGTTACATCACCTGCTGTCTGAGTCAGCCAGGAGACCAGCCAGAGGAGAATTAGCACACTAGAGAGTAGAGTGAGACACACCCAGACAGGTAGATACGGTCTTATAACCTCATCACAATTACACAGGAGAATGAATGCACTGATACGTCAAAAGGGACAAACCACACCTATTAGTAACAGTGCATCAAGTACCACGTTCCCCCCCCATGTTCGGTTAAATGTGTAGTTCATATGTTGAAATTGCTCAACAGTCAACTAAGTCATAGAAGCAAAATGATAGCTTATAGCCTACTTAGCTAAATAGGGTTATAGAGGTGGAGTAAGAAAATATATTTCAATGTTACAATATTTAGGAGACTGGTCGAAAATAGATTGTGTGGACTAGGACCTGACAGTCAATTTTGCTTTTAAAACAAGGGTAAAAGAATATAGCATAAGATATGATACATGCATTTGACTTATTCTTTCTACCAATAGAAATCAGGAAATGCCCCTCTGGGCTCAACTCATTTCCTGGTGCAGTGACCAGATAATTCCTGAACATTTTTATGTATGTTTCCAGCAAAAGCATCTTTTAAAAATACTTGATGTAAGTTGATGAGGCAAATACAAATTAGGACCAAATCTATAACTACCCTGATATTTGGCTAATCTGTGTTCTATAGCTAATCTATTTCCCCACATATGTACCAGCCAACACATTTCAAGCATGAATGGGTTAATGAACATTGGACAGGACCAACCAATTCCTTTCCACAGAGCCAACCGCCTCTAATAGTTTACAACGAAAAAGGCCTCTACAGAAATAAAACTATGACTAAAGTCACTAAACTAAAATCAATGATAGCTAACCTCAGCCAATCCATTTATTTCCAGCCCAACTTAAGGGAAATCTCAGAAAATATCTTAAATGCCAAAATCGATCAGTCACATTTAGACAGAATTGGGATGAAAATCAAAAAGCAGCCGAGCATAAGTATCCAATATTCAATAAGCCCACAGGCATACAAGGGATCAATAGCGAAAACCATCATGACTCACAAGAGACCGCTATAGAAATGGTCATTGTAGCCTGGGAAATATATTCAAGACCATGGAAAGAGCTCTAGGAATAGGGTGACCAACTGGACTGAAATGCTAATTTACACCATGTAAGAATTATCTTCCAAATAAAACCTACGAAAAATTGTCATGCCATCATAAGACTACCAGTAGTACCAATGTGAGTGGTATTTACATAAATTTGCATAAATTCAAATGTTTGCATTTAGAAACTATTTCTAGAAACCTCTTCTAATGTTAAGTGATGGAATAATTAGAAGGTGAATCCTAAATCCTGCTAAATGCGGCAAAGACTTTCTGGGAAAAACTGGAAGGTTCTTGGCAATATCCTAAGAATTACCAAGTAATCCCATCTGCATTTGGTAAGGGTATTGAGTGGATTAAGCCTAGTTGCAGCAGTACACTTAAGAGCTGGCACGGGATGACCTGTTGGGGATTTGGTGTTCACATTCCTTGACATGCACATAGTGCTCAGGGGCACCATCACTTCCCTCTCAGCATTTAGCTGATGAGATGGACCAAGGTGATGTTACATAATCGACTAACATCATATAAGCAGGCTCCCTCCCCACCGCCCAGCATGCTGGCTGTGCAGTGTGGGCTCTGTATGAATCATCCCTTAGCTGTAATACTGAGTGGGCCTAGATCCCAATCATCCCATGGATGCTGATCAGCAATGTTGCTGAATCAGCAACATTGCTGATCCATGGAACCAGCCAGTGCTCACGGAAGAGCTGACCAGCCCTTCAAACCATTTGAATCATAGTGCACACACTGCTTGGAATTTTTTAAAAATTACTCATCAAATTATGTTACATATGAAAAGTGATCAGTGAGGAGTTGTTTAACCCAGGGTTAAAATCCTGACCAACCACCTGGTGTAGACCAAGCATCGATATTTTTCATTACAGTTGATTTTCTGGCAGTTGAACCCAACTGCTACAAAGGTGGTGGGTGTATTTGATTTTTTTCTCCTCAAACCACCATTTCAAGGCATCTAGGCCTTGTGTTGTGGATGTTAAGATCCTCTCCTTCAGATTTGTACTGTGGGATGGTTGCTCAGAGTAGCCTCAAGCATATGTATCAAAAATAACTGATGATGTAACTCTTTGTAATCTCAAATGATGTAACTATATGTAATCTCTTGAAATTTTTCTGACCTAGGAGTTTCAGGGGCATAGCCAGGATTTTTAAAAATGCCTGTCCAAACCAGCAATTCTAAAATTTCTGCCGGTCCAGATTTAGCTAACTCAGTTACTTCAAATCCTTAGGCCTTAAATGCTACGGCCTATTGTTTCAAAAAGGGCAATTTGCACTTGAACCATGTCATAGAAGATAGTTTGTTAGGAATAAATTTGGTTATTATCCCATAAAAGTCAAAATTTAACATTATTTATAGAAATATCTATCTGTCCAAAAAAAGTTTTTCATGAAACTGCCTTTCCAAAAGACAGGCTAGGCAGGACCTGGCTAAGTTCTTGCATAAGATATGTTATTGGATACTGTGGGAATAAGAAGAAAATATATACGTTAATTCCCTGTAGGGGATGCACCTTAAAAAGTAATTGGAGGCATGCAATTATAAAAGCAATGAGAAAGTGAAATATCCAACAGCAATGGTCTGTTAGGCCTAAAAAAAATTGTTTGTTTCCTGTAATGGTCCGAAAAAAAATAGGGTAGGTAGGTAGGTAAAATTATTTTTTTTTGCATTATTTTTTTGGTCAAAAATGTGTTTTTATGCATGTTTTACGTTGATTTGGAGTTGGGAGGGCTGAAAAAACTTTAGGGTAGGGATTTTTTTGAATAAAAACTTGTTAGTGTAGGGTTACAGGAAACAAACAACTTTTTTTTAGGCCTTATGTACAGCAGTTTAGGACAGCTAGGTGTGTTATCCTGCCCAATATTACAGCAACTCATCAAACAATTACAGCATATTACGCGTTATTCAAGGACCTACTTTTTGAGTTGTCAGATTGCTTTGGGTGCACCCAGAATGAATGGGTTGAAAGATTCAGGGAGGCTCAGACACATTAGCATGTAAATACTGTAGATCAAACAAGTGCCAGACTGGGCTGGAGAATGTCATGCACACAACACATAGTGTGCAGACCTGACATACTTTCAACATGCAACAATGGAAATGTCACTGTATATGCGATCTAAGAAATAGTCTTCAGCTAAGCAACCTCATCAACAAGAGAATATGCAGGTCAGAAATACAAAGACTGGTGATAATAAATGTTAAATATATCATGAATTCCTAGATGAAAGGTCACCCTTTTGCAAGAACTTAAATCAAGATGCAAGTTAGAATTTTGGAAATCGGTGGGCAATTATGAAACGGTGGGTGCCACAATTTCAAGGCAAGATTTACATTGATAACACACAGAACTGATAAATATGTATCTTGTAACACATGATAACTTTTAAGTTCAAGTATTCAATATTTATGCAGAACAGTCCCTTTACATATCAAGGATTAATGAAAAGATATTGAGCAATAATAGAATGTCATACATTTGAATTAAAACAGAATTTCACATAGCCTATGCCCAATAATTGAGTTCTGCTTTTGTGTTAAACGTACATAGCTGACAATTGTTCATCGCCATTTCTTAGAATTTAGGTGAAATGTAACAAGGAAGCAGACAGCAATTCCAATTGGGTCAATGTTCAAACAGAACAACCTGCATATATCATTCAAAGAGGAGAAATGGGGTCAAAGTGTTTATTCATGATTAGAGGTTATGTACACTGGAGCGACACAAATAAATCACATGGTTGCAGAATTCTAGCCTCATGCCTCATTTCATCTAGATAGATGCATTTACCAAAAGCTGGGTCACAACTGCAATCTGCTGTAGTGATGCCAAATTGAATCAACTTTTCATAGTCAGGCAACGTGACTTCTGATACTGTATCTTTGCCGTGGTTTCTATCAGGGTTACTTATGGCCACATAATTCTATGCACTCTTGAACAAGAATAGGTTCAACAAATTCATCCAACCATGGCTGATATTATTCAGCAACATAAATTTTCATTGAAATCAGTTGGGTAGAAAATGTATGCAAAGCAGCTCTTGTTTAGACATCACCTTGAGGCTTGAGAAAAGTCCTTGAGGCTATGTCAATCAAGGTCCTGTTTCAGGTCAGGTGTATTTTATTTCACTTGTAGGATGATCAGAATGGCTAAGAGAGCAGATTACCATAGAAATGGTTGACTTTTCAGACATGACTGGCTTGACAAGAAGGTTAATTGAAGACTTAGACTGCATGGAAAGAATCTGTGTTCAGCTTTCTGTAGGCAGGACGTACAATACTGGCATGCACAGAGTAAGCATTAAGCGTGAGTTACTAAGATTTTACGCTGATTGGTTCCTGGTAAGAGCATACCCAATGGAGACTGTCTAGACAACAGGCAGTATAATATAGTGGATGAATTATGGTGCCGAGTCAATACCCCCCTTGCATAACCCAGTAGAATCTCTCTCCCACAGGTGAAGATCACTAAGCCATGAGCAGGGGAAACTTCCATTAACATTTCTGGGAATATCACAACATAAAAACATGTGTCTCTTTCATTTAGACTGCAGGGCTAGTGCAACTTGCGGTAGGGCTAGTGAAAATGAAGGGCTACTGGCCCTGCTGGGCTAGTAAGAATTCTGATGAATGTGGAACCCGGCCTCCCTTAAAACATGTACCAAGACACTCAAATGTTTGGTTAAGAATTTCTTAATAAGTCAATTCCAAGACAGCTGATTATAAGTTTCTTCATAGTTTAGATGGCCAGCACTATATATAAGGATTGCATGTGTTTTCTGAAAATACTTATATGTTTATGATTTCCAATTACAATGTGCACATCTGAATCTCAATAGTTAACCCTTCCAATGCTAAGGTTACTTTTGTCCAAAGCACAAGGACACAAAGCTTTTTGAAAACCATCTAAACCCTTTCATGTTTATGGTATTTATTGCATAGCTCTCACTGAGCTCTCTCAGATGAGTACCCATTTTTCAGGAATACTGTCATTTCTCAAGTGTTTTGCATTATTTTGTATCGGCCAAATTGGCCACCAGCAGCATACAGGTTTATAGAACCAAAACGTTATAACATCCAGCCCTCTTCCAACATCCAGATTCTAAAATCAAGCTGATGCCCTGTACTCTAGTACAGCATCTATCAAGAACAGACAAGCTAGCCTACATACCTCCACAAAGCTTCAACCACAAATGTAGGGGAAATGGGTGTGCTCAACCAAAGCTAATTAGTGAAACAGGGCTACCTGACCATATGAAGTTAGTTGTTTAGGTAAGTACTGAATTCACTAATACATTTCCAGGTAGATTCTGCTCAAGCTGAGTTGCAGATCTACAGAAACAGCAAACAATGTATCAATAAAAACTACAGAATGATAGCTATGATCTAACTAGGCTGTACATATGTTACATGCAATAATTGATAAATCTGACAGGTGCATGATGATTCAGTTATTTGGGAATGAGTGCAATCAAGATAACTGACAGTTGAGCTTCTTATAGCAATTGACAAGTGGCAACCCACCAGTACCTTTGTAAGGGCTCAACAGTAGCTGCAATACCTGATTTATCATGAGGAACAAGTTGGTCCACAAACAGCTGTATATGTAAGCAGATCTAAATTACCTTAATCGACTATGAATATCCTGAACTTTTCTGTACATCATATCCAATAATTTATGACCTTGTTTTTTTACCAGAACACTATCCAAAAGTAGATATAGATATTATTAAAAGATTTATAGGTATAAATACTTGTCAAGATTTCCACAAATAGGGAAAATACAAGTTTCAAGCATGAAGGGTATTTATAAATGTTAATTCACCTATAGATGACTTTTTATAGTATCAAAAATGCTTAATATAAGCTTTCAGTTTCTACCCTCTACTGCAACCATACCCCTGAAACTAATAAGTACAAACATTTCAACAAAGGTGTTTCTTAGTCTTTCCGCACCTTGAAGCTGCCAATATGTGAAGCCATGGCCAAGCTTCTAGCTGATCTGAGTGTCAAGACCACAAGCTGCCCATGGATATAAATCAGTGCTACACCATTTTGTAAATTTACTTTGCTCCATCTTGCAAATCTTGGCACAGACAAGTATATTCAGTAGGTGTCAATCCAGCACTCATCATGCCAGTCTAAATCAATAATGATCAACTGAATGATAAAAGATTGACATACACACGGATCCATGGAGAAATCATTTTGTTTCCCCATGTATTTTTCAATTTCTTAGGACCTATCTTGCAAATATCATATAGTATTACTGTATTAGATCATGATGTTTTGTCTTCATTTCCAGACACAATATTGGAAATATCTAGAATACTTGATCACTTCCTAAGTTCAGGAGTATGGGCATGGCTTGTTGGCTACAGGTACAACTACACTATCCCTTGACCCTGTCACTTAGGGGTCTCCATCTTTCCATCCGTACTTCAAGTTCAAACCTGCTACTTCAGTAAAGGAATTAGCACATGTTCACAATGTCAAACAAATGTACAAAATACAGTGAAATGTAGCACACAGCAAAGATATGAAATTATGAAGAGAAAATAAAAAGAAGAAATTAAATCAGTAACTTTACAAGTCTAAACATAAAGACTAAAAGGGCCCCTCCCTATAAGTGTAAATGTAAACATGTCATTCAAGTATGGTAATATTGGCAGGAAACGACTTAAACTAAACGACACAGATCTCTCCAAATGGGCTATTTTATTCGTAGCTAATGTGTATAGTAATACTCACGGTTCTGATTCCAAGCTCTTCAGTTTTGCCACGTAGTTGGACGGGATATAGCCCTCAAGTTTGCTAACCTTGGACCTGGCGAACCACCAGTCTCCCTGCGTATCATTCAGTATTTCCAAGTGTTCGCCTTTCTTGAAACTCAAATCCTCGTCCGTGCGCGCATCGTAGTCGTATAACGCAACGTATAAGTTAAGCGATGAGAGAGAACTAGTATCGCCTAATACAGGTGAAGCTGGGAACGCACTGTTCGGAATAATTCCGACTTCCCCGACAAGTTGTGGGCTGGACACTGTGCCATTTTGACTTTCTTGGAGCTGGATCTTATTTGGAGATGTCGCTCCAGGACCATCATTGTTCAACTTGGTTCGTCTATCGGGGCTGCTTAAGCAGTTTCCCATTTTGTTGGTTCATACACTTACTTCCAGAGGTTTCAGTTGTGTATGATTGCCGTAGATCAGCCAGTGTACAGCAAAATTACCCTCTACTATTCTCCACCAGGAAGTGGTTCGACAACAGCCATTGAAATTTTCGACCCGACACACGTCACGATGCTGTACTGGGCAAATTGCTGCGCTATAGAAAATAGCTCCAGATATAGAGAGAAGGTTCACATCATTTGATACAATTTAGAATATCTAAGAGGGATTTATCATGAAAAGTCATATATCATTAATTTTTCAAATGAATCCCGTTGCTGATTGACGCATGCTTAATAGCGTAGTTATACAAGCACTTCACAAGTGAGGTGAGGCGGAGCTCGGGTGGAGTAGTTTCGCCATTCATGTCCCGTCCTCTGATTGGTCAAAAATGCCGGGCGCACCGTGGGCAAATGAGATGTTTTGACCAATAAGCGATGTTGTAATAAAATGATATCTCCTGTGCAGGTGTGCTCAATTTTGCCAGGTGAGTCATCTGGAGTACACATGGAAATTACAATTATTGAAGTTGCCTAAAACGTGAATGGGCGTAGCATTTTTGTCTTTACTAAATCGACCATAAATGATGATGTGCGTATTTGCATATGCCATAAACACTGTATCTGTAAAAAAAGAAAATATTGGAATTTGAGACATAAAGATTGATTTTTGAATTTTTACCCCGGGATTTTTACTAGATCGGGAATAGGATTTATCATTAGTAGAGAAAATCAGTGCATTATATCTTAAATTGTGAGTTACCTATTTTCTGTATAATTATATTTACCTTCCAATACCTATGAAAGACAAAAGATAAAGCGATAGCGATACAACCACAGTTAGGTATGGAATGCCATTGATGCTTTATTCACTATTTCTCGTTAAAGAAAAACCATTTTTCTTTAATGAAGAATGATTTTTCTTTAATGAAGAATGACTTTTTCTTTAAAGAAGAATCATTTTGCTAAAAAAAAAAGATTTCTCTTTAAAGAAAAAAAATCTTTAAAAAAATATATTTTTCTTTAAAGAGAAATAGTGAATAAAAGCATCAATGGCATTCCATAGTTAGGCCTATATTCTTACTAAGTTTTTTTCTGTAATTATTAACACAACAAATAAAGAGGCGCGCCCCTTAACGTAATTGATGCTATTGTTTGCAAATGACGGCCAATGTCAATTAGCCATCACGAGATCAGAATGAAACTGAATTCGCTAATAGCTTGGTGATGATAATGACTTTGGGATGTTATAATCCGCTCAAAAGGCCTCCTGTTAATAGCGCCCACCTGCTTAGGCTTGCCAATATGAAAACGTCCAGTTTTGTTGTGAAATTGCTAGGGCGTTTACAGAGTGGCTTGTGCAGATACGGACTGCATGAATGTTGTGTTGCCAAGTTTTTTTTTTATCCCTTGCGCGTATTTTTTCTCGCATTTTTATATGGTCCGAAAAAATTAGGTGCTGATAAGTAATACACTACTACATATCTGCATAGCATGATCAGCGTCTAAAAACCAGCAGTTCGTTTAATTTTGCTTAGAACTAATTACGATTAATATACTTTAATATCTGTTTAAACCTCTCATCCAGTTAGAATCCCCTACACAGAAATCCTGGATCCACGGCCAATAGGTACTGAGTGTAATATGTATGATATGATAGGACAAGAGGTATAATGAGCAGCAAAACCTCCACTTTTGAACGCCTCTGATATGTGAAAGTACCTAGTGTGAAAAGAACTCCCCATTCTTATTAATTCCAAATACTTTGAGAAATAACATCCAACGATGTGAACGCACCCTAAGGTCCCTAATGTGGACACTTTATCCTGGTCCTGAAGTCTTCACATCGTCAGATTAGTAGGTGTAGGTCTCAACGAATTTACTGCACATAATGTACAAAGCTTCAGACCTCATTTCAAAATCACGTTTTCATTTGTGTTTTCATTTTCATTGTTCTCACTTCATCGCATACTTATTTGGAAAGAGAGATGTTGGGAGTCTTGGGACTTTCGAAGTCCCGACACTATCTTGAATGTAAGATTTTAATTAATAGCGTCAACCATTGTATGTCATGTTGCCGCAAATATGAATAAGAATAACTGACTATGATATTTAAAAATGATTGGTATATGATATGATAGCGTTCTGGAATTGGCATTTTTTCTGGTAGCAGAGGTGCGTCAATCCTTAGTTGAATCTGCGAAGAATAGACCCCGGAATGGACACATTCATGGATGAATATAATTAAAGCCGCTGAGTTTATTTAATCTCTTTGAAATACGTTTATATAAGTCTACACATCTTGGAGTACGTAGTTCCTTGTATGGTAAGGGGAACTGCTTTTACTTATTGAAATAAAGCAAGGTAAAATAGTCCAAGGCGTAATGCAAGTCTCGAACACTGTTTAATGTCGCAAAAGTCCGCACGGTGCGCTACCAGGCAATGGACCTCGCCTTGCTCTACGAATCCCGAATATGAAGGTGTTTATGGTGGAGTGGCTTGCCGTCATCATCACCTATCCAGAAGGACTCAATTCTAGAAGGGAAAGTGTGCATTGAGCATGTAATATTTTGATGGAAAACGCGAAGTTGTGCGGAGAAAGGCGCCCGCGACCGCATGTCAATGGATGTTATAGTTGTATCTCACTACACTCTATTGATAACTTGAACAATTGAGCTTTTGTGGTAGTTAGAAATGATCCCATGATATGTTGTGTGCTTCATGCAGGAGTCCACCCAGCTGGACGGCACAAGCCCACCCCGCCCCCCTCCCCCTGATTGTTGGCGCGCAACAGCTCAAAGGGACTGGCACCAGTCTATTCAATGCAAGTTTTACGCGTACACGACTGAAAGGACTGGCACTATAGTCTATCTAGTCCATCCACTGAATTCCTACACGCGGTGGCGAGGGTCGCCGAACAACACCGCAACAGGTAATCTCCATTTTTTTATGAGTAAGACACTTAGGTATTTAGGGGGGGGGGGGGGGTGCATACGCTCGTTATCAAAATTAAAAAATACCCCTAAAGCACTGATTTCTGGCCAAAAAAGCACCCTTATTTTTAAAAAACGCTGACTTTTTCCAATAAAAAAACACCCCTTCTTTTATCAAAACACTGACATTGGATGAACAGGAACACGTATTTTAACTTTAGATTTTTTAATCCTCTACCTGTTTAGCGGCAGCAGACACGGTAGTTCAGACATGAATATCGAAACTAACACCTTCAGATGCATAAGTAAGGTTCAATATTTGTTGAACTACAGACTTGGAAGCCCAGTCACTTCGGGAGTCACTAGGCGTCAGAGCCGCGTATATTTCGTAAGGGGATTTTCAACCCCCATTCTTCGTATCTGGGTACAAAAAGGTACCCTTCTTTTTAAAAATCGCGGACATGCGGAGGTCTTAAAAAAGACCCCTTCATCTGCGAAATACGTAACGCGGGTGCGGCCCCCCTCTATCCCTGAGTGCCCCCGCCGGGAGACACTAGCGACGCCAAATATACAACATTTTATTGACAGACAATCATAATAGAATGATTTTAAACTTGATAAAACCAGGGAGTTTTACCTTAATCTATATATCTCTGATAAAACGCATCGTACATTTAGGAAAAAAGTACCAGACAATGACGTCACATTGTATTCATACCTAGTAAATCGGTCACCTAGGAACGCAGATGTATCCTTCCATTTATGAAGAGAAAGTTCCTTACTAATACGGCTATATCACAACATTGAGGGCGCCTAACCAGTAACGAAGCCAAGGATACAACATTTCACTGACAGACAATCATAATTGAATGATTATAAGTGTTTAAAAAAGTATTGTACGCATATTTCTGTGGTCACGTGATCAATATCTGTCCGCAGCCTATTCTAAGTATAGGAAAAACAATGATTAAGCGCGAAACCGATGTTGTAGTAGTGTCCAAGGCCACAACCAATCAGAGAATTGGGCGCACGAACGTCAAGTACCTATGTCAACTAAGTTATACATATGTATACGTACATTCATAGTTAAATTGCATTTCTTAATATGGTAAACAATTTGAAAACGTGTCTTTGATAAATGGTAAAACCTATTAGGTGCAGAATAGACTTATTAGATACTGTCTTAGATCTTGGATAAAGAAAAGAAGTGTTTGATCATCTAAGCTTAGATGAAGCGAACATGGACTAGTCGGCACAGACAAAGGACCCATTCATTGTATTACCCTCTACCTTAGATAAAGAAAAGAATGGATATGCAGCGAGAAACCAATCACTTTATGCCCTAAAGTGAAGGGCTAGACATGACAGGGGCTTCTGATCTGGCAGAACGGACCTCTTGAGTGGTTCTCGTCAACACCTAGTATAGTAGCCATGCCGAGGCTATTGAGCGATATCTGCTGGTTCCGTATCCAATGATCGATGCTCGTGATATTTAAATACAAAATACAATTCGCAGTATAGGCCGCAATCGTTAAGTAGTTAGCTCGCACCTCTCGTTGTGACCAAGAAATCCGTGTCTCTCTGAAAATAAGAAAGGTGGGGTATTTCTTATCATACACACCGGGCTAATTTCATAGCCGATTGGTCACCTCGCGTGATGTACACGCCTATATTGTAATTATAATAATGCTTTTCATATTTCACAATTCCGAAAAAGTACTTACATTTCAAAGTACCCTGGCAAGGAATAAAATGCATGATTGCGGCCTTAACATTTACCTTCAACCCAATTCGAAATGTTTTAAAATAATTGGGAAACTATTTTGGATAGTACCAACCCTTTCATTTTAATTTTGGGATTGTCAACAAAGTACATAGTTTGACACCTTGCCAAAAATGTACATGGTGAAAATTGTAACCGCAGGGCGCCATTATTTGATAAAAAAATCGCACACAAAATATGATTGGAGCACAAAATTCGATCATGTATTCTACATCTAAGCATGGTGTGAGAACGCGGCTAATTAACTTCTAATTGCTTTATTGTTTTTAATAAACGTAGAAGAATGGCGTGCGTACCAAAGCAAGGTGATGGGAGGTAAATATTTGGTTTCGACACCCTGAGGAGAGACGGTAGTGAATGTGTATGATAGTGACATTCTTACAATAGTGCACATCTTTATCAGTGCCAAACTACATGCTACTATGCGATTGCGACCACCTTACGTTGCATTTCTCATTCATTTTTTTCTACCATGCCACGTAACCGTGGAAGGCTCTAAATCTCGAGCACGGGAGCATTATATCAAAAAGTTTATCAAAAAAAAGAAGCATATCCGGCTGTCGTCGTTTCTTAAAAAAACATGGTCACAGAGTCTTTTTTCGCATTCGACATTGGGTAAATCACATGGGATATCTGTTATTTCGCAAAAATACAGTCATTTTTGTTAAATCAATTCATTCATTCTTAGAGTCCCCCTTGTGAAGTGATGTCCGGACTAATACTAATGTACATGTAAATACTTTTGGGAATAAAGCAATTGATAACAAAATATATTTGTAATAGGTCGTAATCATCATTTCTGTATCAAATATTTTCAAACTATATTTAATTAAGAAGATAATACTTGAATATGAAGGCCCGTTCCAGAAATGATGGGTTAAGTTGTATAGGTATGATCAGGAGACTTCTTTTGTTTTACAATTGTCAGATGCATATGGGCACCAAAACGCACGCCACAAATTATGAAATCTGTCGGTAGTAAAGAAATGTCGATTTTTGATTGTTATTTGAACTTTGATCATGCCTTTAAACAAAAAGACACAGAATATCTTTGAAATGAAAGCCCAGTTATAGTGAGAGTCATGTGTTGATGTATGGACAGGCAAGTGAAGACACGGTAACACCGCTACGAATACGAATACGAACTTTATTACTCTCTAACCGCAATCTACGGTACATAGAGGAAATACAATAATATCACTAGAAAAAAAATATAACCATTAACAATGTTGTCAGTATTACAAAAATATACATACACGGTACACCCATATAGATATGTGTGTCAATATTATACATGGAATGTATTTGTTTGCTGTCATAACTAGGTATACAGACAGCTTAAATCAGCAGTATCAATAATTTCACTTACATCTGGAAGAGATGTGTACTCAGTCATGCCTAAGTGAACAAATTTGGCAACTTTCATTAACAACTTTCTATCATTTGTATTTAGTAATTGAGTGATCTTTAAAGTGCTACATCTAGTTCAATAGTATTTAGTTCTAATATCCTAAGTTATTTAAGACCATCACATTCAAATAGCAAATGAAATTCATCACCCATGTCTTTTTCTGCACTTAGTGCAGATGCGCTCTTGCCTTGGTATTGATAATTTGGATCTACAATTAACTGGCAATTTTTGAGATCCAGTTCTGAAGTCAAGTAGTGAGTATTTTAGGTATTCTGGTAATAGAGCTACATATTCTTCAAATTCATGTACATTTTTATAAATTCTATATGAGGAAAAATCTTCCTCTACTGAGATTCTGCTAGACCATTTCTGCAGAAACTGATGTTGCAATATTCTTTTAATACCCTCACTGGACACCCCTTAGCCACTTTGAACCCCTAACCGGGCAAGAAAAGTGACATCTAGCGGTAAGACAGACTACTACACATTCAGCAGGTCAAGGCCGTGGACCTCGTTTTGAAACGCACATGTTGGCTGGCATGTAGCGATTCATCACAGCATTCAGAAGCGCTGACTAGAAGTGCGGCTTGCATAAGCAACAGTGAATGGACTTTTATAATTTAATCATGACAACAAACGTGTCTACAGATAGCGTCAAAGCCGTTGGTGATTTATTGGTGGATAAATCAAAGCCCTTAAAGGATCGTTTTAGGGCTTTGTTTACTTTGAAAAATTTAGGAGGAAGTGAATCCATAGATTACATATCGCAATGTTTTGAGGATCCGTCAGCACTTCTTAAACATGAACTTGCTTATTGCTTAGGACAAATGCAAGACGAATACGCTATTCCAATTTTAAAGGTTGTTCTCAAGGATACCAAGCAAGAGGTCATGGTCAGACATGAAGCTGGTAGGTGTAGTCACAACTTCTAAGTTCTACCTGGGAGTAGTAGACGGAGTGGGCACTGTGCATGCGTCATCAAATTTCGCTGCCTCCGACTATATGAGTCATAGATAACCTGTGTACCGCAGGATTGGCTGCCTGCTGAAAAAAATCACGTGACCAATTCTTCCCCAGGCAACACCGCGTAACCCGAGGTGGGGGCGCTTGGGTATTTAGGTGAGCGCATACGCTCATTATCAAAATTGAAAAATACCCCTGAAGCACTTACTTCTGGCCCAAAAAGCAACCTTATTTTGATAAAAACGACTTTTTCCACTAAATAAACAGCCTTCTTTTATCAAAACGCTGACATTGGAGGAACGAGAACACATATTCTAACTTTAGATTTTATAATCTGTGTGTTTGGCGGCAGCAAACTCGGAAGCCCAGTCACTTCGGGAGTCACTCGGCGTCACAGCCACATATATTTTGTGGATTGTAAGGGGATTTTCACCCCCATAGTTCGTACCTGGGTACGAAAAAGTACCCTTCTTTTACAAAATCGCGGGCATGCGGAGGTCTTAAAAAAGACCCATTCTTCTGCGAAATATGTAACGCAGGTGCGGCCCACCTTTGTACCTGAGTGCCCCCCCCCCCTCCCCGGGCCAGGATTATAGACCACTGGCATAGCCAGGTCTTCACTATAGCGCATATAATGCAATTGGTCTCTCGCTACAAATCCCTTATTTTGTTCATCTAAGATTAAATGTATATTGAATCAGGGATGTTGATCACCAGATACTTAACCAGCAGATCTCACCCAACAGCCTCGGCACAATACCTAGCCCAGGTAGAGAACCACTCAAGAGGTGTGTTCTGCGCATGTGCGGTAGCAACTTTCTCTTAAATGTAAACATATGGGAGCCATCAATAGTCTGTATCCTAGTGACGTCACACTGAGGCAAAATAAGGTGTGTCCAGGGAGCAGGGTCTTAGCAAGGATTTCAAAATTGCCTGTCCAAAACAGCAATTTCAAAAAATTTGCCCTCCAGATTTAGCTACTTATCTACTTCAAATCCTTATACCAGCTACATTCAATAGCCTAGTGTGTCAAAAAGGGCAATTTACATTTTCGCTATGTCCTAGAAGATGATTTGTTAGGAAAATATTTGGTTATTACACCCCAAAAGTCAAAATTGAAAAATCACCATAGAATTTTTTGCCTGTCCAAACAGGAGGTTTTTAGGATGGGTCCTGGCCAAGTCCCTGCCAGGGAGCCCTTTTTAATGGGCCCTATGGTAATTAGTTGGTGGTCACCAATCCATGTTCCTTTAGGTAAGCTTAGAAGTGCCACTCTTACACAATTTGTAAGGACCTCAAGTTGCATGGTTTCGTAGTCGGCAGATTTAATGCAAGAACTTATGCGTATGTCACAGTAGGGGGTTGATTGATACGCTTTGATCGCGGCATAGGTGCCCTGGGTGCTGACTCGCTTTATGCCAAGTGAAGAAAAGAACGACTGTCTAGTGCATACCTGTCAACATTCAACCATCCAGAATCAGGAGATTTCACATATTTCCCTATTGGGGCCTCTTTGGTGGCATTTTCTTTAGTTCCAATCCTGGCCACCAGGGGTCAGGTTAGTAGTTTAGCTTAGGAGCAGATCATTATATTGAGAACCATACAAATATGTTAATGAAATACTGATTAAATGACAATCGCTGCATGTTGATATATTCACAATTAATAACTTAATATAGAACACTTGAAATAAATTATTTCAAATAATTATATATAATCGATTAATCAGTCGAAACCATTGACGATTGATCGAGCCAGATTTCTTTTTTAGTGATTCCTTGCCCTAACCACAACATCCTTAAGCTATTGGTAGACACCTTCACCATTATCTGCTGATCTTGTACACAGGGAGCACACAGACAGACCTGGTTGCTTAACTCCACAAAAATAGCTTAAACAATTTCAATGCAGTAGATGTCCACAAGATTATCCATGGAAGATAATAAGCAATTCTGTTATTTTTCTTCATTGAACTGATACATTATATATTTTACATTTTGTAGGAGAAGCTCTTGGTGCGATAGGATCTACAGAAGTATTAGACATCCTAGAAGAATATTCAAAAGATCCAGTTATAGAGGTAAAATGATGTTGCAAACCAAATTTCCAGAGATGAAAAACTAACTGCAATCAGCATCTCTAATGAAGGAAGAGGTCATTTGGATGACTTCATCTGTTGGATCGTTTTTCAACTTGATTTTCGAAAATCAAACTTTAAGAGTTCTAAGTCAAAATTTTCTGAATTTCTTGATTTTTCTTCTCATGTGGATAAAGCCATATCAGTTGTCTTAAATTGTAACACTGGTTCAACAATAGGGAGGGTAAGAAGGGGTCTTTTTATTTAACAAAATATTTATTGTTAAGAATGTATTTAAGCATATATCTGTTTAGACTAAGGAGCCCTGTTTTCAGGTTGAAAGATATTGAATCACCGAGACCTTTCTGGTATATCAACTGATCAATAATTTTCAAAAACTGAAGCACATTTTTTGGCAAATCAGAATATTAATTATTTAATTGGATGCTTTTTAAAAATGTTAAAAATGTTCTAATTGAGGGATGATGCTGGCAAGCAAAACTAACAATAAAAACAAATGGAAGCTAATCTATGTTCACTCTTCATAGGTTGCAGAAACATGTCAGCTTGCTGCTCAGAGAATCAAGTGGCTTCAGAATAGCAAGAATCAGACAGAGAACCTCTCTGAGAATCCCTACATGTCCGTGGATCCCACGCCAGCAGCCCAGCTCAGTAGCACAGAGAAACTCAAGGAGCAGCTACTAGACGAAACACTATCTCTCTTTGATAGGTACAGAGCTATGTTCACACTGAGAAATAAAGGCGACACCGACTCAGTTCTGGCTCTTGCTGAAGGTAAAGGATTTCTGTGAAGCTCTCTTCAATACTTAATCAATATGAATGTCTAAATGTGTACTCTCTGTATTATATTACACTAGTCTCAAACAAATTACTAGTACCCAATAGGCTTATTCCATGAACAATTAAGTACCAGTGATTCGCTAGGGTACATTATCAGTGAATTTTAGTCTGAAGCATCCAAATGATATCGGTCTTATTCCACCTAAATGGGTGAGGCGAGGTAGAAAATAACTTTGGCTTCTGCTATTTTAAGCATGTGAAGGACACTTTTGAATATAGAGAAAAGAGTCAAATATTGTATCATTTCACATTCGCAGAATAGGTAGAGGATTTCTAGAGTGCATGCTGTTACTATTGTTTTTTTATCAGCTGAACTGATATGCTACGTTTTTTTCTCTCTTTGAAGGTTTGAAATGCTCAAGTGCTTTATTTCGACATGAGGTAGCCTACGTCCTCGGCCAAGTGCAGCATGCCGCCTGTACAAAGCAGTTGGCCGAGAACCTGCGAGATCCTCAAGAGAACCCCATGGTCCGCCATGAGTGTGCAGAGGCCCTGGGAGCCATCGCTACGGAGGAGTGCACCAAGATTCTGGAGGAGTACCTGCAGGACAGCGAGCGCGTTGTCAAGGAGAGCTGTATTGTCGCTCTGGACATGAGTGAATATGAGAACTCTGACCAGTTCCAGTATGCTGATGGACTTGCTGCTGTTAATGGATCTGCAAAACCACAAATATCATGATATTTTTAAACCCTTAAGCCGCTGGTGGCTAATTTGGCCAATAACAAATGATGCAAAAAAACTGCTAAATGACTGAAACCCTGGCAAATGGGTACTCATCTGATAGTACAAAGTGAGAGCTATCCAATGAATACCAACATGATAGGGTTTAGAAGGTTTTCAAAAATCTTTCGGTCCTGCTTTAGATGAGAGTAACCTTAGCATTGCAAGGCTTAAACTACACCATGTAAGGTTAAATACCATCCACCTATGAGTGTTCAGGTGGTCTGAAAATGAAAATACTTCATTAAATTACCAGTGATAGGAAAAGTTGGAGAAGAAAGACATTGTGCAGTGAATATTAAGGAGAATTTCCATTCCATAGATTATCTCAAAAATAAATAGTTATATAGTCCAGAGTTTTCATTTTGGTGAAATAACTAAAGAACATGATCTATAATGCTGTCTTTGAGGGTATGTTAAGTGTTTGGTAGTATGTCTGTGGTATATGAAACTATCATTCCTGATACCATTTAATAGGATGTTATGATATTACCTTCAATATGATCATTTTTAGAGGAACAATCTTTACATATGATGTGTGAAGGTTATTAACAAAGGTATCAATTCTAAGGAATAAAAACCTTACAAGCAATCTTATTCATGGTTTACCTTTTGTTCTTTGTAATGAATACAAAGTTTCAAACATCTCGCTTATATAGATAACTTTTTAAAACTTATGGTCACTGATTGTAATTTGAAACTTCTTTAATAACTTACCTATTAGAAATTGAAGAACTGATAACTCCACAGGTAAAAAACTGGAATTTAGCCAATCATATCTTAAGTAGTACTATAGAGCTCCTACATTTGATCTAATTATTCTGCTTGAATTAAGTCTATCCAGATTTAAGTGAATTTTAAGCTAGAAGGTGTTGGGATTTTAAGAATCTCTTAGCTAGTTGTATGTATTTGCTCAAGTATATAACTATTCAAAAGACAATTCAACCTAATCTTTAGCTTGATAAAGAAGGAATTCCATATAGGAAACCAAAAGTCAATGCAAACAAATATAGAACATGCATTATAGCAAACATGCACCAATTAAGATGTCATATTTTGGTTTTAATGCCTTGGCTAGTCCAAGTCAAGGGAGGACTACCAGACATGTTGATTTGAAGACCATATATTTTTTGAATGAGGACATTATTTCGCATATTTATTCTGATATGTTCATGGTTCTATTTACACCGAATGGTTATGCTTATATGCTTACAGAAACAAATATATTGCTAATACTTAAGTTCTCATTTCTGCTTTTGTAATTAATTCCACAATTTCCCTAGATTATTTCGACTAGTAGATCATTATCCATTAATAGGGTTGGTACAAACAAAGGCCAGCATGTATTACAATGCTGTCCATCCCTCACGTTTCCATAAAAACCTACATACCTCCCAATTAAAATCCATTAAATCAATTGCAAATTTCACAAAAAAGCACATTAAACAATTGAGAAATAAAGCACCAGATTTGAGCAATGTTAACAGTGATGAAATGTTTTATTTTATCAAGTTTTGTTAAGTCTGTCCCATAGGTGCTTAAGGTACTTAGGGTAAGTAGTTGTCAGGGACTTAGCTGCCTATGCATCCAGCTTGTCATTTGGACACCCAGAACACTGTGTTTTGACAGTTTGGACACCCAAAATTTTATGTCGGAATTTGCTGTTGATGACTTTTCTTAGAAGATGTAGAAGCTGTAGTGTCCCTTTTATAAGACACATAAAGCAGTTACTGGCCTAAAAAAGCAAAATCTGTAAATATATAGGGTTTATTTAATTAGTAGTGTAAACTTTGGACCACACTTAGGACATGCAAAAGTATATCAAACCTCTATTTGGACACCATGTTTCCAAATATTGGCTAAGACCATGGTAGTTGTAGGTTGTGGTGATCTTGTAGGGAAGTTTTTCTGATAAGTGCTGTTTGGTCATGGATAATCAGTGATCTGCTACGATATATTGATGTAGAAACAGAAATGTGGTCCCTGGTGTTTCCCATTTTGCAGGGTAGTACAGTTCCCTTTTGTTCTGAGTTAGCTTCCTGTTAGTGTGTTATTTTGGCAAATCATTATGTCAATGCCATCCAAAGATTATCTTTAAAGATTACTTTAAAATGACCCTTAAAATGAGGCAGTCTGATATTAGTGCTACTTAGATAAGTATATTTGATTAGTGATCACATGTAAGTTAGCCTTTGTTTATATCATCCTGACTTTCTAGGGTACTGTGAGAGCAGCTTCTTGAGCCCCTTTCCCTAATTCACTATCTCGAACATGATTTTCCTGGTATTTGTGTTAGACTGTATCACAGGCACAACCCTCATTGTGTGTTGCCATGTGATGCTGTATGACGATTGCGATCGCTTGAAGATTGTGTTCCAAGTTATGGAGTGTTCAAAATAACCCCATCACACAGAGCCACATGCAGGTTGTGCGAGGCTCATCCTACATTGTGATGGACTATTATTGGACAAGACTAAATGTGATTGATTTCATAAGGAATATTCTAAGATGATTCTGCTCATTTGAAATTAAATTTTTGATTGGTTTCTTTATGCAAAAAAGACCTTCGTATCACTACCAACTGTTGCAAGTGAAATGTGGCTCATTCAACCTAGGAATCATACCTTTGTGTGCTAACTCCCTAAATCAGTCTGCATATTCTTCACAATCAAGCAGCCAATATCTCTGGAAATTAAAGCCCTTTTCTCATATTTACGATGTTTGGTTCTTTAATGTATATGAGGATGTTTAGGAAATGACAACACATGAAGTATCAGCAACAGTTTATTTTACAGCAATGACATTCAGAATAACATACTTTTAACTGGAAACAGTAAGTTCTGTCCATAACATCAACCCGATCTTTTCTCACAGAAAAAGAATCCTGCTTTATACATGATTTCCTAATAACCTTTTCTGAGCCAAGACCATTGGCCAGAAAACAATCTCAACATTGAATGATGTCATTTCCTCCAACATATAATCTAATTAAAGACTGTCTTAATCCATTTCATTGCCTTTTGTGTTTTTCACCTAGCATTATTTCTTTCATGTCAGAAATTGTTCATAATTTCAAGGAAAAGATAACCTAGAAGTATATACAATAAGATTTAAGTACAGAAGTGGTAATCCCTAATAGCTATCTTGCTTGCTTACAAGATATACCAGTTAGGGACGAAGCCAGTACTTCCACTGAAGCACAGCACTTTGAGAAACCAACCATACACATTCAATCCACAACAAAAACATACTCCACACAAATTCTTTACTATGACAGTACCATGTCATGGTCCTCAAGATCAGCAAATAACACATTTTTGGAGATATTATTACTATTTAGTTCTCATGATTAATGTTGTGCATCTCCAGTGAGTAAAATACTGGTTTACATGCAGACTGGCTAGACCATTCTCACTCCAGGGTCATGAAATCAGAAATAAGAAATCAATCTGATGAATTTAACTCTTGCTGAACTCAAAGCCACCTTTGGCTTATAAGAGTAAACTATATACAGTAAATTCAGAACTTCTACTAACTGAAAAGAGCTTATTTATAAATGGACTGCAGCGTTTGCCTTTTTTCTTCTAGTAATAACTAGTTTTTTTGACCTCACTGCTTTTGATGAGCTGCTTGCTTTAAATCAAAGACTAGTCCCACACATATCTTTTCCATGACTGTTCCTCTAGCTGAGATGCTTTAAATCAAGAATCACCTGCATGGTCATGAAGGTGAGTACTGTCTAATACATAAGGGTTTTCACTGGAGTATCATCATCAAGTGGCAAGGGTATATTCAGAAATAGTAATGTGAATGTATGAAGCATATATATATATATATATATATATATATATATATATATATATATATATATATATATATATATATACACACACACATATATATATACATATAGAAGCACACAACGGTCACAATCTGGGTTGTATAAACAGGTAAGTCATAGTACAACTAATGTACGTGTATGTATATATATATATATATATATATATATATATATATATATATATATATATATATATATACATATATATATATATATATATATATATATATATATATATATATATATATATATATATATATATATATATATATATATATATATATCTGTCATTTACTCAAGACACACATATAGAGAGTGGAAAATCCTGTATCAGTAACACCTCAAATGATCATAAATCGCTCCCTCACCGTTAATCCACTTGTGCCTGGCTGACAGACGCTAGACCTCCCAAAACACCATTATTGCTATAAAACACTGCATAGAGAAAGTTATTCCCTTACTTGATAAAAACCAGACCACCTGTCACAAGTAGACACAGCTTTGTGAAAACATATCTCTTGATGGTAGTGACCGTAGTGTTACTGATACTGGAAAAACTATATGAACCTGGGTTGTATAAACAGGTAAGTTACAGGCAAGTCGCAAGTACAACTAATGAAAACTTTCTTGGAATGGATTTTTCAAAATGTATTTTCATGAATTAATATTTTAAAAGATGATTGTGATCCTACCCTTTTTCTGCAGACAAACATGAGTAGGCAGCACATCACTAGCCGACTGCATGTGATGGATGTTTCCTTTTTGACATTGTGACATAATGAAAACCTATGTATGTCTACAACATTTGAATCAATAGGAAATTCTTCGAAAAAAAGTCACATAGATTAAAATCAAATCCGTAAACGAGTATTCAAACAAAATAAAGTTAATAAAATAATTTTGTTCAAAAGAGTAAAAATTTTGCCTAATTATTTCATGATTTTTTTAATAGTCTGGACTGTATCTTTTGTTTTCATTCATTGGACAACAGAACAAGCAACAAAACCAACATATTAGATGTCAGTGAGACATAATTGAAACAGAAAATGATTAACATCGATATACATTTATCAACATGAAATAATAAGTGTGCATAATCTAAGATTGCTATAACTGCAACAAGTAAAGAGAGAGAGAAGACTTGAACTGGTATTACTCTTCCTCATAGCAACATGAAATCATAGAAGAGGATGGTTGATCTTTACTGCTCTCATAATAACCAATATGGCAGTGGCCCATAACATACTAAAATATAACTATTCAAATTAAAATATCAAATGAATACATATCTTCAGCAGTTGCATCATTTATTTCACCTTGCAAGAAATGCACAATATCAATGCAATTCTCTACTGAATACCACCCCTGAATAAAACCAGTGCTGAAAAAGACCCATTAATTTAGACTGAAACGAGTATATTCAACATCTCCAAGGAAACTCTCCAGATATACAGTGATTATTTGCAAACATGGCATTTTACAATTGGATCATCTCTTCCTTCATTGAATTTTATGAATTCAAAATTGAGATTGCAGTTTCCAGAGAAAACCTATTCATGCAATCCATGACTATTATATTGATTTTGTTGGTAGAATGTAATGAAAATTTAATGTGAAATATGCAGCTGAGTGGCACTTTCTCAAGGACATAGAAGAAAACTGAAGTATTATCCGAAAACTGCACGACAATGCAGAATCAGTGCATACAATATGATAGGGGATCAGTCTGAAGAATGAAACAGGAATAGGTCATCCAGTTTGTCGCAGGATTTATACACCATATGATTTCTTGAGATCCCTAAAGAATGGAATAACAAGATTTTTCATGATTTTTCTAAAGAACCATATCAAATGATCTCACCATCAGAACTTTCCAACCCCCTGAAGTTAATCTGCTTCAAACAAATTACCATAACACTGAAATACCTTGATCAAAGAGTTTGGGAAATTATGAAACCACAAGATTAGAAGTATTCCTATATAGACTACAGGTAGAGTGTGGTATTATGATAATAATGATTGTTCAATCCAATCAGCTGCATTACAGCTATAGAAACTTAGTTGAATTGACACATAGATAAATATCAAGAAGTCAATAGTGAATTTCATAAAATATACTGCAGTCTTTGTCAGATACATCTCAGGTTCCAGACCACCTCAATGCTGGAAGTATGAGTTAATCTGCTTTGCTGGGTGGACCATATGTATTACCAATCACATGATGAATGATAAGATAGCTCTGGATGACCGCCAGTTACACTCTTCAGGCTAAACAGTGATGAACATTGCTATGCTTTATAAACACAACTACAACAGCAGTGTCTCAAAAACATCTCTTCTCACAAATATATACAGTCTCAGTGATTTTTTTTGCATAATAAAAGTGCTGTTCATTGTATTATGACTTTTCCAACTACGGTGTGAATATGCTTTCCCATGATAAATGTTTAGTTCCCTCTTAGTATATGTTTTATACATAGATTCACAACCTGCACAGTTGTGGCCTTTTAACAAGAGAAATCAGGTACTCATTTCAAGAAATTCCTACACTAATGATATCCAAACACAACATTCTGACATAGAACTCCAATTTTCAAAGGTTTCAAAATATATTCTTTTTTCCCATGTGCTCTTTCTATGTATCCCTATTGTTGGTGTTGCCAACAGCTTTGAAATTAACTCTTTCATTCCCAGAGAGCCCTAAGGCATCTGAGTACTAATAAATTACATAGATATTTGGAAAAAAAAACCTCTAATTCTAAAAGAGATCTCTTCCACAGAAATCTCACCGCATTCAATATTTCTTTTTGAATTAAGCCCGGTGACTTTGTTTGAATATTTTCGAACCACACGACTCTCTGGGGATGAAGTGGCAAATTGGATATCCCATGATCCTCGAGTTTTAGCTGCCCCCTTCCAGGGCTTTGACAATATCATGGAGAGTATCTGGCTGTGCGTTAGACTCTCTCTTACTCAATGGTGAACCTCCTTCCACTGGAGGCTTGTATGCTTCCTCTTCTGGGGCTGAAGAAAAAATAAGAAAGAAACATGTTTACCAAGAAATAATTAGGAACCTGTGCACAAGTGAAATGTAGAAGGTAACGTCCATTTTGCCTCCGCCACCACATACCAACAATACCATAAATCCCTCAAAGCAAATACCACAGACAATCACAAGAAACCTACACAAGATCCACAGGATATTTCAGAGAAAATGACAAGCTGAGAAGAAAGCTGCTTACTCTTCTTGCTCATTCCAAGGCATTTTGCCTACGCAGAGCTCTTATGTTTTCAAAACCTCAAAGACAAGTTCATTTACTTGAAATGCTAACTGTCCACAAACTGCATTCTAGAAGCATAGATGCAACACTACTAGGTAACAATGGCAATGTTCCTATGTTGGATGCAAGTATGCAAATTATTATTTAATGATGGACTCAAAATCACCAGTAGCTATAATTTTCAACAAAATGTATGATTTTAGAAGTACAATATTACAATTGCAGCAAGTACTGCCATTTACACCTATAAGACCACCAACCTTTTCACACAGCTAATTCCATAAATGGAATTTTTAGATTAATAGTGCAAAATGTCATAATGCTCCATTGATAGTGAGAATTCATTTCTTTCATTAAACAGCTGATGTTATCATGAAAAGCTATGGATTGGGAGGTATCAATTTACTTCATATGGGTATTAACTTAAGCTGAACCAATCACATGTCTACACAAAGTTGACCACTTTTTGTTTCTGGAAATGTAGCCAGGCCATTAACATTACAAGATACCAACATTGAATACTACTTTAAACTTGAGACTAAAACACAACTAACATTTTTACTAAAAGCTTAATGTAGAAATGATACATAAAGTGGTCTGGGTATCTATAACGATTCCTTGAAATGGACAACAAATAAGTAATACATTCTACCCATGGAAATATTGAAGGAAATAAAGTACTACCACCATCTCCGTCTCTCACCAATGTAAATGTAAACATAATTTAGAAGAGAAAATTATTGCCATGAACTAACCTCTCTAGAACCCTAACCCTGAGAGGTAGATGTCGCTGAAAATAAAGCTCACATTAATAACCTGTTTTTTTTTAACACAACTTGCTGTTTCCCTTAGCAAAATCTGATTTTATTAGAACATAGATTTCCCAACAGCCTACAGCAGTTTTAGTTTTCAACTTTGTTTTTCCAATGAAGACACATTTTCATGTTATAATTACAATCATTATCTGACAAAGTGTATAAATCATTTTACATGAAAACTGGTAGCTGTAAGTCCAGAAGGTGCTCTCTGAAGATGTACAATTTAACCAGTGACTGCTTGACAGAGCCTGTCTACGTTATTGATATCTGCCTTACAAAAGCATATTTGGAAAATATCTTTAGAGAAAATTAGTCCAAAAGACACCTTACAACTTTCCTTTCATTTTTCAGATTTTTTGCATCATTTTCTATCGACCGAATTAGCCACCAGCAGCATAAGGGTTAAGTCGACAGCTTTCTTTGTATACTCACATGGTGTTGTTGGGGCTGGAAATCCAAATGCCTTTTGCATTTCCTCCAGTGTCCATCTGCCATCCTTGTTCGCATCATAGGTCAGAAGGAGCTCTTTACTAGGTGTCTGAGGACCCATGAATTCAGGCAAATTCTCATAGTTCACAAACCCATCTCCGTCTTGGTCCCAGCGATAGAAGTTGGTCTGAACATCTAAATCAGCAAATAAGGATATGTCACTAACAACAATTTTTCTTCAAATATTTCATAAAATCATTTTCAATTCCATATTTACTGCCAGAAGCTTTACTGATCTAGACACCACTTTCTGGGTTAAAGTTTATGTTGGCATGGACTTGTGTCAATCATTACACAAACATCTGATTTGCATAAAAGCTTTGTGTGAGTCTCCAGGTAGCTGACCATTACATCATGGACAGGATCAAAGGGGAATGTATATAAATTGCGTTTCTTAGTTTCTTGCTAATTATAAATTTTATAACCAGTACTACAGGCTGTGTTAGCCAGCAGGGTGTCTGTGAGTCATTTGGACGCCCAAACCCTCAAAAATCACACTTCAGAACACCCAACATTTTTAAGAAGTTTTTCTTTAATGTCAATTTCAAGCATATAGTTGAATATTTTTCAACTTCATATAATTCCAATGCCATAGTATCGGGACATGATGCTTTATTTCATTAAGTAAATACACGTTTATGGTTGTAACCTGAGTATTTTGTAGTCTCCCTTGAAAATTGGATGCCCAGACATTTTACTATTACGAATCTTGGCCACCCAGTTTATAAATCCTGGCTAAGACCCTGACTTCAGACCTAGTTCCAAGGGCCTATTTCAATTTCAATTTAATGCAAGATC
This sequence comes from Maea johnstoni, assembly GCA_963942565.1. Taxonomy (NCBI): domain Eukaryota; kingdom Metazoa; phylum Annelida; class Polychaeta; order Spionida; family Magelonidae; genus Maea; species Maea johnstoni. Next base: position 74,542,248 of record OZ012684.1, on the reverse strand, counting down.
CCATAGATAGTAAGTTAGGAATACAGAGCTCCATAGGACTGACCATAATGGTTCTTTATCCAGCTTACGCCCGCCGTGGGCTTGACAGTTGTTGTGGTTGAGCCACTAGCATTTCCCTGCTCTCCTGCTGGAGTGGCTGTGGCTGCAAAGATAATGAGAGCATGGTGAGTAAAATATTTGACTCTTTCTCTGTAAACCTTCCATAACAGAAGTACTTTTTCTTCATGAAAAGGAAAATATGAACAGTAAATTGTGAATAAAAGCATTGGCAACAGCAAAATGGAAAGTGACGAACAAGTATATGGCTCCAATAAGAGTATTCAGTGGCTTGATATATCATTTCAAACTAAGTGACAAGACATTAACCCTTACACTGCTGGAGGCTAATTCTACCAATACAAAATAATGCAAAAAACCTAAAAGAATCACCCAAACTCTGGCAAATGGGTACTCATCTGAAACTACTCCGTGAGAGCTTTCCAATGAGTACCAACATGACAGGGTTTAGATGGTTTTCAAAGATTTTGGCATTCTTGTGTATTGGGTGAATGTAGCCTCAGCATGGGAAGGGTTAAAAGGTAAAACCACTAATGCCTAAACCAAACAAAGTTAGATAAATAAGCAGCACATGTGCATTGAATTATGCATCTTACCTAGAAGCAAATAGGCTAGCATTTATAATTTAAAGTAATAAACAGTTGTTTAACTAGGATAAGGGCTTCAATTTGACCATGCATATATGTGCACTCAAACCTTCTATGTTTGGATCCATTTTAACTATCATTTAAGAAATCAATAATAACAAGAACTAGATCCAATTGCTCCAGCCTGGCAGTTCCTCAATGGTTGATATTCTCTGGATAGGTAGCAGGCCCATTAGTTGACCTACCATTTTGACTGAGGGTGGCATTGTTTGGAGATACTAGGCTGCCCTCAGTGGGCATAGGGGTTGTGCTGGCAGAGGGGGATTCTGCGCCAGTCTCTGGCCCGCTGCTGGCTGTGGAGCCCTCAACCTTCACCTCCTCTCCTTCGACAGCCCCTGGGGGAGGGGTGGTGCTACCTTCACTAGCATGCACAGGGCTACTCGTCCCAGTCACTACTACAACAACAACAACACAACGTGCATTGCATACGTAAGAGCAAAACCAAGCACACAACTAAGCAAGCCTAAGATAGAAATGGTACTACAAGTATTTCAAATTTTTCTTAATTCATTTATCCAATCAATATACTTAATTAGACAGTCAAAGTGATCTTTGAGGGCAGGTTGTCTAAAATACAATACAGGTGATAAATAGTATATTATTCATCATATTTTTCTGGACAAGTCTTATAGATGATTGACTTCTGTGAAAAGGTGGCATCTTGACAAGGTTGGACAATTTTCAAAAGAAAATGTTATATCATCCTGCAGGAGAAGAATTGAGGTGTATATGTTTTTGTGTGTACCATTTCTACCATTGGTTTTACATGCAGAAATCAAAACTCAAAATAGTAAAAACTAACAAATGGATTGTGATAACAGATGTAATCTACCAAAACGAAATGGAAAATACAGACTGAACAATGAAAATAAATAGGCTACATGGCATCATCTTTCAACTAAGTGGTTTGTAATAGCTGATTACAATTTAATACTGATGAAAAAAACACATGCCTTGTTTAGGTCAGTTATGGTAAAATATAAGTGTTGCTTTATCATCTTAGCGCAATAAGGAAATTTCATCTTTCAAAATAAAAGTTCAGTGCACAACTTAATTCTCATTACCTCCAATCGGTTAGTAAGGAACTAAATTTATTCTTGTACATTCCACTTAGATCAGAAGATATTAAGGCATATAACTGATTTCAGTGAAATATGCAGGATTAAGATAATGGTAAAATAAAATCAGGGAAAATTGTCATGTGTTTTTTTTTATATAAATAGTTACACATCCACATAAAGGCATATCTTCAACAGAAATTACAACAAAATAATGAACCAATGAAAATAGTGAGATATGTTTTAGAGGAGAATCAAGAGTAGGAAGGTTTAAATATTTTGAGGTTTGCATTATTGCAGAGCATTAGTGCAGGTAAGGTGTAGGAAGGGATAAAACAGAGACGACTAGTATGAGTCACAAGAGCATACTGGAAACCAAAAACAATCAGTAACGGTATGATTCCTGTATATAGGCAATGACATTCATCCTTAGGGTAGCCAAGAGAAATGTCATGAAGAGACGCTGCTTCCTCTTTTTAAAAAGACTCAAGTTTTAATGATTTCAGGTTGAGAATATTTTATGCTGATTAAAAATGTAAGAGGCTTGAAGCTTGCATGCTTCTAGATATTTCTGCTATATCAACCAAAATATGATATTCAGACTGAGAGCCAAATGTAGATAACCAGGACCTCAGTACAGCCATTTACAGGACTGACGTTGAGTATCTTTTATTCCATCAGTTATGATTTAGAACCAAGGTGGAAAAGATGTGATGGTAAAGCTAAACCACAGAATGTAGACCAGTTGCCTAGTCTATAATAGTCATCTTGTGTCAAATCTTTATGATTGTCCAAGAGTAAAGTGGTTAAGTGAATAACTAAATTAATTTTAAACGTTTCTCAGAACTCGAAGAAAGGATCTGGTAGAGGACATCCCATTCAAGTGCCATGTTTGCTCACTACAAATACAGGATTCATACTCATCAGTGATCACAAAATCACTGTGACATGCTCCGTAATATCACACTTGTCAAAGTCAAAGCAAAGACTCATTAACGTTGGTATTTACCTGTTATTGGGGTCCCTGTTACTTTATTATGATGGTTATTTTTGCCGATAACAGTAAGGTAGTTCACTGTCGTAGAAAGCTGGTCCAAAGTTTTCTTCAGATTCTCCATGCGACCTGACAAGTTCTGTAAAATTCAAATAATTAAATTCAATCAACGATAATTGTTTGTTTCTTATAAAATACTATTCTCTTCTGCCCTTAGATTGCATGAGACAACACTTGGGCAGTTCATCATCTCTAGTTCAGCCACCCTTTATTCATGACCTCGACCAATACACACCCAAAGCCGCAAATATATCACCATCTTCAGATAAGACCTATGTACTATTCAAACTTATAATTAGAAAATATTTAAACTATCGTCAAGGCGCTCACTTAAAGAAATATCAATATTTGCCTCTATGTGACCAATTATTTTGCCACTTTTACCTTTGATTGTTTGTCCCACTTGACTTGTATTTGTGCATTGCCCATTTATAGGATTAAAAGTTTACAGAGAGATAGATCAATATTTGACTCTATGTGACAGACCATTTTCCCACTATTACCTCTAATTATTTGTCCCACTCAGCTTGTATTTTTGCATTGCCCATTTCTAGGACTTAAAGTTTTCCAATCAGATTGATCAATATTTACCTCAAACTGTTCATTCCACTTGGCTTGGGATTTTGCATTGCTATTTTCTATGATTTTATTCCAGCCAGCTGTGACGTTGAGGTTGACCTTATCAGTGCTCATGGCCGACTGGTCAGACTTGACCTGGTCAAGCTGGGTCTGGAAGTTCTGCACCAGGCTGGTGATGTTCTCTATCTGACCATACACGTTCTGGAAGAGAGCGTTCTGTGTGTTCTTATCCTGGCTGCTCATATTCCCCAGCTGGCCAACCTGCACAGGGAGAAAGGACAATATATATACATATCATCTCTACAATTCAATAATAGAATTTCCTGTTCTAGTTCAAAAACAATTTTAACTAAGGAATCTAAAAGATAGCTCAACTATTTGACTGAAGCAAGTAGCTATGGACAATACTGTATAACTGGTATTTTTACAGGCATTTAATTTTCTCTATTTTCACGCTCCCCATTATAGCGCCAAAGTAACATCCTTCAATATGTAGTAATAAATATATAGTTTGAGTGCCTGAATGCGCAAATTCAAAGTAGCCCAAATACCCTCCAGCAGGGCTGTAAAGCAAAATGTTTAGCACTCGGAATTAAAGCCATATACAGTACATATTACCATCTATAAAATTCAATAATAAAACTTCCTGTTCTTATTCAAACCACAATTTAAGCTAGGGAATTTAAAAGATAGCACATCAATTTGACTGATGGAAGAAACTGGTAAATGCACATATTCTAGGGTAAGATTGAACAACCAAGTCTCAGTTTATCAAATTTATATTGACACTATGACATAGAGTAAACATTAGTAAGATATGTTCACATTTGAACTCAACTTCTGGTTTTATACATTAATTGTATCATTTCTATTAAGTTAAAATCACATATGATTTTTACTGATATGTGTCTGCCATTTTCAGATCAATATAAACTAATGTCTGAATTGTACACATTCCAGAGTGGTTTTAAAAATGTACACAAATCATGACATCTGATTGGCATTGGCAAATAGTAATGAAACTACAATGGGTTCAAAACAGCAGACTTACAGCACTGTTGACAGCTGCCTGAATGAGAGCTCTCATGTTTGCTGTTGACACATTGGAGCCAGACTTGGAGGTGCCACGAAGCTCAACCAGCTCAAGGCGAGTTCCCAGCAAAACTGTCTCATTTCTCAGTCCTACTAGTCTTAGCTGAAGCAGAAAACACACAATCAGTACCATCAGCAATATAAAGATTTTACATTTAGCGGTTCTTTAACTTAAAGGCTAAGTATTTAGATTAAAAACATCCAAAGAATAATCAACTTCAAATAAAAACATCAAAAGAAAAACTGAATAGACACATGTCAACATTATATGATTGATGAAATGGAAGTATCACTACAACCTGTTTTAATGTAATCATTTCATAGAAATTGTAAGTATTACACATGTTAGTCAATGATAACCAGTTAAGGTCCCATTAAGCATTTAATCAATAACACAGTTGATCCATTTCCGTACATCTAAACTTAAAATGTATTTCTTAAAGTTGAATTATAATTTTTAAGTATCAAAATATGATTAAGATTGCTTACATAATGCAATGTGACCATTAAGCATTTAATCAATTACAAAGTTGATCTATTCTAAAAACTTAAATTTTCAATTATTTCTTTAAGTTGAATTATAGTTTTTAAGTATCAAAGTATGATTGAGCTTGCTTACCTGTTGTGATGTGATGTTGGCGTTCATGGTGCTGAAGTGCTCTACAAGGCTGGCATTCATTCTTTCCAGCGCAGTCTGAAGCTGGCTTAATTGCTGAAAAAGACAATTCAAATTTAGAGGGAGGTCAATCTTTATTTTGTTGATAAAACAGAATTGCGCTTTTTGGTTACAGAGTTCAGACCAGGGAATTAGCCAGGATTTAGAAACTGGGTGTCCGAAATTGGCAGAATTTGCTTAGATTACATAAACATGTATTTACTTAATGATAAAGTATAATGTCCATATACAATGCCATGTGAATTATATTGAGGTGAAAGAAATTCAGTTGTATGCTTGAAATTGACACCTTAAGAAATTCCTCACAAAATATTTTGAGAGTCCTGAAGGGTGTTTTTTGAGGGTTTGGGTGTCCAAATGACACCCAGACGTCCTTTGGACTTAGACCGTGGCTTAGACACTTAAATTCTTTTTCTTCATTCCAAGCTATCTTAATTCCTAAGTGAAATTTGTCCAGTGTTAGCACCCACCTGGCTATAGTATTTGTTGAGGGCTCCTGATTCCTGTGGTGCTGGTACCTCTGTGGCAGTTCCTGCGGGGACACCAGTGTTGCCTCTCTGAAACATTATACAAAAAATTAGACTATCACCTGGGAGCTCAGTGCATCCATTATTGAATCGACCACAGAATATACACAGTAATAAATACTGCAAAATAGGAAATTAGTCTGAGTGTTTATTATTTTTTTCAAGTGAGATCAGTTTGGTATAATGAAAGTTGGATGTATTATTCCTGTCATTAGAATAATAACCTTCAATATTGACATTTTCGGAATAAAAGATCTCGGAAAAATCCAACATCACAAATTTGGAAAATTTGCACCACAAGATTAATTTCCCATTCTACAGTAGCAACTTAGGTAAGTTGGCTATTCCATGAAAGCAGAGACAATAAGGACCTCAACAGTGGTCAACAAGTCAGATTATACAAATTCTATGGTTAAACTGTATGACTGTTTTCATTAGCATGACACTTAAATTAACCATATAAAAAGCCTACATTTTCTATGTAAACAACATAATAATCATGAAAATGTCGACATGCTAAATTTATAACACATAAGTGTTGATAATGTGGCATCTGGTTTAATGACAAATGAGAATGGTGAGAACTGCTATGGCAACTCAGAATACCCGAAGTATTGCACACCTTTACTTCAAGCTGGACGTTTGATAACTATATATATGATTAGCAATTACATGATTAATTTAAACGTTCACGTAATACAATAAGAATAGATAACAACATGATGAAAGGATGCCCTCCTGTGTGAACCAATAGTTACAAGAATTCTAAGCCGAAGGGCACAGTATACTCACCACTAATTCATAGACTTTGTTCCGTACTTCCTGGACATTTTCTGCCATTTCTTTGTGTGATGTTTCAAGAGATTCCACCCTTGACTGCAAGGTCTTGATCTCACTACCCATGCTGGCAACATTCTGACAATTCAAACAGAATAGGTACAACATTAATATCAATAGTCTTATTCATACCAATGCTTAGGCAGATATGTGGAAGAGGAGGTAATTCTGCCCACTTGAAACATATTCAATGCATCATTAATTTCAATGAAAACAAAAGATACTTTTTTTTGTTCAATTTTTGTTCAATTTGTGCAATACAATTGACTTCACTTATTAAACAATACCTCAACTGCAGGGCTCGACATTACAGATAGCCCCATAGGCATGACTATCTAATCATGGAAAAACGGCATTTCAGTAGGGATGGGGACCGGTTCATATGTGATACCGGCCTGAGCATTGCGGTTAACCAGTCAAAAACCGGACCTCCCTCTACACGGTTTGGTTTTCTATGCATGCACAGGGTTCCTGGAGGCGTAATAAAACTGTCAGCACCTACCTCCTCGCTGGCCTCACAATGTCTGCCAAGCGCGACGATCAAACAGCCATTTCAAAATCTCTCAAGTCTGGTACCCTGCCCACTTTCACTATGCTCAGACGCCTTCTGAGCGTAGAGAAAGTGGCCAGCGAGCTAGTATATAGGAACTTTCCAGTTCAGGCAAGTTCAGCCTTGCATTCCATGGCGTAGTTTCGTATCAAAGTAATGTCATTAATAAACCGTTTAGGAAACCGTGATAAAACCGAACCGTAGAAGCAAAACCGAGAACCGAACCGAACCGTAGAATTCTCAACGATCCCCATCCCTACATTTCAGGCAAGCAGAACAAGCCCTCAACTTGCCTCTTGTATGCATATATGTGTGTGAGGCATTAGAGGATGTTTCTCTCACTACAGTTGACAGTTTCTTCATTAATCTTTTGTAATGCATTAAGCTCAGGAGTGCTCTGAAAGTCGGCCATCAGGTCGTGCATTTGACCCATTTACATCTAGAGTGGAAACACAATCCGATACAACTAAAATATCAGATAATAAAGCCAATATCTTGAAAATCACTTGATTGAAAAAGGCTGTAACAGCTGTTTAACCACCCCTCTCAAAATATAATCTAAATATAATTTTATCTGATAATTTGTGTTCAAAGTTATCAGACCCCATGCACAAAAGATTAAGAAACACATTCTAATGATACTCACATTTGAAAGATCTGCAACTGTACTTGGTAGGTTTTTTAACTCCGGAGCAGCTGCTATGCTTTTCTGTAGGTCAGCAGAGTTCTGGTTAAGAGTTCCAATCTACAATACATCAAAAATACAAATAGTGTCTCTTTGGTATTTCAACTATTCACATCAAATAGCCGTCTAGTTGTGGCAATGAAAACAGTCCTGAAATGCAGCATTTAATTAATAAGAAAACTGTTTTTCCATTCAGTCCCTATTCATCAATATATCCAAACGACAAGGGAAGTACAACTGTTGATTTGGACAATCTGTAAGACTCAAGCTGTATTTGACTCCCAAATCGACCAAACTACTTAAGATAAATTCTCAAATTTTCAACCTCCAGTGTTTGATATATTTGCAGAATTCATGAAATATAATGTAACTGGTAACAACATCATTTGGATTCAAAATATAAGTAGCCAAATGAAAGTTTGAGTCCTAATTCTTAAAAAATCAATTCAAAAACAAGCACTGGGTGGATATTGGAAGACATTGATTATTAAACAAACCAATTGTCATTTGGCATATCATTATTTACTGCACTTAGTACTGTATTCTTCTAGATTATATATATATGGCATCATGCCCAGTAAGCAACATTAAGACAACATTAAGACACACCCATGACTTGCTGTACATGATTAAAGATACAATCTAGGGACTAAGGGTGCACTAAGATTTATCATCAGATAGCCTTGACATATGTCAGTGAACAACAGATGCACCAATAATTCATTCAGACCCCTGTGCTTGAGATGGCCAGCATTTATTCATATAAAATATCAATGCCACCAAGCTCAACCAATGTTCTAAAATTCCCAGATAGAAAATATACAGTAACCTTTGCAAGTAAATATTCATATAAAATATCACTGCCACCAAGCTCAACCTATGTTCTGAAATTCCCAGATAGGTAAAATACAGTGACCTTTGCAAGTAAATATTGAATGTTTGTACAATAACGAAAACAGAAAGGAAACTGCAATTCATCATATGCCCATCCCCATGAGAAAATATGAGGGTGCCTCACCTGCTTAAAGATAGTTGATATGTTGTGTGATATCTTGTCTAGTCCATTGCTGCCAGTTTTGTAACCTTCAACGGTTTTGGTCAATGTTGCAAGTTGAGAATGTATCGTCTGTAGCTCATCTGATGATCCCTTGCTACCCGATACCACTGAAATACACAAGCATGACATGAAACAGACACTCACATATCAGGTACTCACTACTGTGCCACCAGAATTGATCTGCAGCCATGATAAGTTATTAATGAATACACAGAGGAAAATACAGTTCATCCTATTTGTTATTTAACCATCCATTTACCATTTTAGATTTCTCATTTTCATAAAAGAGATGCTAACTGTGACTTAAAATTGCATTTCAGATATCACATATAGGTCTTAACTAATTTTAAATTATTACTAGTTTTCAAGTATCGTTCATACTCTCATAAATGGCAATCTTGTGGTTGTGATTTTAATGAAACATCTTGTCTTGTCGTATTTACTTTGTTAGGCTAAGGAAAATTCTAACTGCTGTGTTGAGAGTAGAAATGGTTACAAACTTGTCTTGATATTAACATTTCCTGTTGTTTTAAGCTGACAGCGGGAGGAGGAAGAAATAGTGCTTTTCAACAGAATTAGAATTTAGTTAGTAGATAATACCATAAGGACAACTTTTCATTTGGAAGTTGAATCAACCTCCTAATAACATTTCCTTGTAAAGCTGATAAAACAGTGTTAACATAGCTGATAATAAGAGTAAATTAAAATGTTGGATTCGTATAACATGTGGTTCAAGTCAGAACAGACATTCCTTTGGCATTGCTATATCTTCCCATGTGAAGAAACCACAAACCAACCATAACATACATAACAGTGATAGCTGAGAGTTCAACTACAATGTATGTGCTTATGTTTGTGATATGAAGATATTAGAACCTTTCAAAAATTATTGTACATCCCAAATTTTCATGATGACCTATTTTGGCCACCCATATTCAAAATCATGGAAAGAACTTGTATGGTATCTTGTCCATTCCTTCTAGTTAAATACAGCAAAGGGAAGAAATATGCATTCTTAAATGCTGGCTGGAGAATCTGAGCAAGTGCCAGAGTGAGGACCTGAGGTCATTATGTGTATGACCAGCTATACATTATCTCACGTGGAGTAGAGTAGAGATAAGTGTTCACATGACTATTAAACAGGAGGGCCTAGTTCTAACTGTGTCAACCCCATATCAATTTTATAATCTTAATTCAGTCCATTTCACATCCCATGACACTTACACTGAATTTATCTGGCTTAAATAGTAATGTGGCAATTAGCAATAATTGTTTCACAAATGAATGACTAATCATCTGTTTCTCATTACTCTAACATTGAACACTTAGTTAAATTTACTGAATCACTCTCACATGCCATAAATTGGCATCATTAAGGAAATTATACATAATGAATTAATGTTGATTAACTACATGAATCATATTTTTAATAAACAATGAGATTAGTGTTTTAACAATAGGATTAAGCTGACTTATTAGACTGTACTAGTAGAATTGTAACATTGTGATTGGCTGGGTGGTAACCTGTTCTGCCCCATAGGCCATGGCTCTACCATGCTAGTGGAAACAATGACAGCTTGCAGTATTATTGATTCATTGATTAAATCAAGTATCCAGAAGTGGTCCTAGCCACTGGTAGAGGCAACCTATGGAGGGGTTATTACTCCTTATAAAATGGTAAATATTTGATTAATAAACATGGGAGAAATGAATTATATAAACTAGTCCCAATGTTTAGAAGTTAATGGTCTTTTATTTGGAGGTTGGGCTAGTTTTGGTTAGCTTTACAAGTCAGTAAAATCATTTGGTTGTTGTCCGAGTCTGGTAAATGAAAATGTGAAACGAAACCCAATCAACAACTTTCTTTCAAATATTATGTTAACCCATGCTAGAATCTTCAGGGTCATAGATCCAGGCTACACTTCCTATTAAAGAGGCTGATAGGCATAGAAGTCTATGCTAGTGGAAGTCCGGTGATATAACATTTACACATGTGACCTTTCTCCGATGGAGATGTAGGTTGACGAGTTACATCATAGTGATGCCCTGTTATTTCTCCACTACTCACTACTATACATACACTGGCCTTGTTTACCGTACACAAGGAAGGCTCGCTTTCAGTACCAAACCTAACCAGTAACATAAATAGAGCGCACTGCCCGGAGGAAATACTCCTGATATCAACAGTGAACTAGAGCAGTGCAACTACTACCACAGTGATAAGCTATCACCCTCCAGTTCATGATGTTCCACAATGCTAATCCCCAAGCCATCAACCCAAATACAAACGTATCAATAAAACAGACTACATTTGGATTACACCGATGCTCAGCGGTTATTATAGAACAGCAGGTCCTGCATCTATCAGGCTCAGACAGACCCGCTTCCCCGCCCACGGAGGAAACAGATGCTTCTAGCGAAATCATCCACTAATCAATACCGGCATCAGAGATTAACCCGACCAATGCTGAGGCTACTTACATCCAAAGCACAAGAACGCAAAGTTTTTTGAAACCCATCTAAACCCTGTTATGTTGGTATTCATTGGATACCTCTCGCTGAGTTCTCTCAGATGAGTACCCATTTGCCAGGGTTTCAGTCATTTTTCAAGTTTTTTTTTACATCATTTCATATTGGCCAAATTAGCCACCAGCTGAGCAGCAAAAGGGTTAAAAGCAAAGAGTGGTCTTTCCCAGACAGGTGCCTATCTCAATCCCAGAGGCCTCAACCTGCAGGCCCTCTAAGCATGAGGAGAGCTTTCTGCTCAGATATTGATCCTCCCAGTCAATGATCCACCTCATCATGTCAATAACAATCTAATTATCCTGTGATGTTGAGCTGTGGAGGGACCGAGCGGCCGGTCTGGTTATCATCATCAACACAGCCTCTCCACAACCAGAGTGGATGGAGGCTTGCCATATGTACACTGTCTTATGTTGTGGTAAAACACATAGTGACAATAAATAGTGACAAATATACACTAATCGTGTACTGAAATGACCATTTGGTAAATTATTTGACAAGTGAAACATGTTTGGTTATATCTAAAATGCCAAATTCTAATAGTCTTCTTCAAGATATTCTTATACCATATGTACACTCTTATGCTGTGGTAAAACACTTACTAGTGACAAAAATACACTAATCGTCTAGTGAATATTTGGCACATTACTTGACAAGTGAAGCATGTTTGGTTATTTTAAAAATGTCAAATTCTAATAGTTAAGGTTTTAGATATCTATACGTCCTACTGAAATGGCTTGTAATTGCTAATCTTATATGCCACACACATACAGACATCAAATAGGTCCTCTACAAACTGAAATAACGCAACATGCCTTATTGGCAAAAGATTTATGGCTGGCCACACTTTTTAATCATCATAAGAGAGACATAATAAAACTAAGGATTTAGAAACTGGGGGTCCAATGTTGGCAATTGTTAAATTGTTGGTTGTTGTCTTTTTCAATGGAGGCCAATACATGAACTGATTTCAACCATAAACATTTGATTTTTGAAATAACGCAGAACATTCTTTTACAATGTCATGGGAATTATATTGGATTGAAAAGAAAATTAGTTATATGTTTGAAAAGACATGTTAAGGAATTCCTCATGAAAAAAGTTGGGGTGTCCTGAGGGATGATTTCTGAGGTTATGTGTCCAAACGACACCCAGACGCCCAGATGTAAGACTCTGATGGCCATATAACCAAAATAGGAAATATGTCTGGGCAATATACAGTGCAATCTCTCCTTGCCAAAAATACACCTTTCACTATGAAAGCATTTAAATGATACAGACCATAGTCTTACTGTCTTACCCAGCAGGATTTTCTTCATATGTCAATCTCAAGCACATAATTGAATTTTTTTGATCTCCATATAATTCCCATGACATTCTATAAGGATATTATGCCTTATTTTGATAAATTGATTCTAGTCTATGGTTGAAATCTGAGTATGTGTTTTGCTCCCCCTTATATATTTGAACCTCTAAGAGTTTTACAATTGCCAATTTTGGGCACCCAGTTTCTAAATCTTAGCTAAGACCCTGATACAGACAATACATGCAAAGTCACAAAAAACATCCATTGATTAGTCTGCGTCATTTCTGCAGCATCAGTAATGATTGTTGGAATGTTATTAGTGTGTGTTTGTTTGCTGAACTCCGCTCCAGCAGCGCTCTGCTGATTGGTTTTCCCCCAGGGTTCTCAGTAACCTGTCAGTGGTAATAAATGGATGCATGTACACGCACTTGTAGAGGATCACTTTTTTATCAAGACGCCCCACATCAAAGACTTTCCACAGTTATTTCATTTACAAGATAAAAGCCAAACAGAGACTTAGTTTACTCTTTCCTGATGCGTTTCTGCCACCATGTATTAAGGCATTAGTGAGAGCGTAGGTTCTATTACATGTTCATAGATGAAATCAATTAGCACTTATTCTGGTCTGACACTAAGATTTCAGGCTAGGGGCCCCAAAAGGTCTTTTGATAAAAAAGTTACTGGCATAACATAATTACAGATTATGATATATACTATTTTGGGCCCCTAGTCTGAAAAATTCTGGGGCCCACAGCAAAGACTGAAATCTTCTTAAACAATGATGGGAAAATATTTGAAGGAGAAATCTTGATAAGAACACTACCAACAACTCTCCTTCAAATATCAAATTGTAGAAAACACTCAAAACAGTTTCAATTCCAAAGTTAACTTTCAAAAGTATTATAGATTCTGGAGACGATTCCTGGAAGAACATTAAAGCATTAATGGGTTCAACACTGAAACAATTAGTCTTTTATAAATTACTCATTATGCAGTTATTATTGAACACCATTTATATTTGATACAGTCACCCATCTTCCTCCACATTTAACTATGTACAGTCAAACATTCTTGTTTCATTTGACATAAAAATAGTATATACATGGAAGTTGAAGTGTTACATTGCCCTATGTTATTTTTTTGGGCCCTTCTAGAATTGATTACCATTGCTATTTTTCATAATTTAACCTAATTTATATGAATACTTGACTAAACTCATCACTTTTTGACGTATGGAGCTTATAAGTGATCAATTAACCACTCATCAGTATTCAATATTGATTGAGTCATTTGAGTGTAATATTTCCACTGGATCAAGTAACCAGTTTATAAAATGCACGCAAACAATCAACCTCTTAGAAGCAGCTGTAACAGTGTAACTGTTCTCAGTCTTTTAAAGAGTTCCAGGACACAGCCTCAACTCTAAAAAAATGCTTTACCCTAAATGAGGTGCATAAAAATAATGACCTTAGATAGCATTTTATTAAATCAAACATGCTACCAAAAAGTTTGAGTGCCATATACAGGCATTCAGAGGTGTGGCCATTCTGAAAAGCTGACAAAGATCTGCAAAATATTCATCAGTTCCAAGAAACCTTAATATCCAAATTTTGGGAACATATAAAAAACCATCACATAAACATAATTCCAAAACTTTAACTCAAAATGGATTCAGGAAAAATATCAAAGGAATTTATTTTTTGAGGAAGTATAACTTTTGGGGTAAATAAACATCAAAGATTCCACACACAATGCATATACAGAAATATGATAGCTTAGCAGAGGTTCAATTTTGTGATATGGCGCAAAGTGCTATCAACACCCATTTATGTCTGTAGTGCTGAGTGTCCTGAATATTTTGGAAACCTTCATATAGCCAGGGTTTTGTGTTGTTTTTTATTTGAAAAATATTGAGCAATATGTTATTCATACGAATGCAACCAACATCTACCCGACAAATATTCATGTATGCACATTCAGGCTAAATTCAATAGGTATTTTCATAAGCGTCATTGGTGCCAGACATTTCTCGAGAGATCTTCCAGCATGAATGGGTTACCAGCCGACAGGAATCGACTAGCCTCTCTGTACATAATCAGTTGGTCCAACTTTATAGCTTTTTTTACAGTCCATTTTCTGCTGGATCCTGCCTAAGGGTTGGCATAGACTATCAGTATAAACCAATCATTGAAGCTATCAGGCCTGGCCAGCAGCAACGCGTCCTCCACCCAGTAAAGAATGGTTCCTCTTAATGGCTACATATGGAACTACTCCACTCTGAGAACACACACTACATGGCAATATTCCACCACAACATGTTTCCATGGCAACCTAACACATTGTCAATATTTCTCTAGTAATGCATCTCCTGGCAAGCCAATGGGTCGCAGCTATAGATCATTCATACAGACAGTGATGTAATTCTGCACTGCTTAATTAGCCACTCAAGGGAAATCATATGCCAAGAAATGGCTCAATATTGGTTGTCTTCGAGTAAGCCTTGCCAAAACCTCCAATGTTTTACTTAAGCTGTCGTAGTTAATGTGGCCCTCGCCTCTCTCTAGCAGCCGGTCAGGAAGAACAAAGGTGACCCTACATGATTGTCATTAGAAGAGGGCTGGGAGGTGTGTCACGTGGCACTCCCGACAGACAATTTACTTTAAGACATAATGTGCCTTCCTTTATGTGTCACATTATTAGTAGAGGGCCACGAGGTATGTCCTGTGATTAACTGACAATCCCAACAGACAATCACTATACCAAGCCTACTTAAAGACATGATGTGCCTTTATGTATCACATTATTAGTAGAGGGTATGTCCTGTGATTAACTGACAATCCCAACAGACAATCACTATACCAAGCCTACTTAAAGACATGCTGTGCCTTTATGTGTCACATTATTAGTAGAGGGCCAGGAGTTATGTCCTGTGATTAACTGAAAATCCCGACAGAAAATCACTATACCAAGCGACTTGGTTCAAGCCTACTTAGACATAATGTGCCTTACTTAATGTGTCACATTATTAGAAGAGGGCCAGGAGTTATGTCACGTGAAAATCCCAACAGACAGCCACTATACCAAGCTTACTTAAAGGGCAAATGCACCATCAGAATGATTTAGGTTCAAAATGAGCTTATACATGTCACCTTTCAAATAAGACCTCCCCCGAAACTGTCCTCTTCAGCACTACTCAGTTATAGCTTACAGAAGTGACCATGTAACAGGCCTGAGGCAGCCATGTGGGGGGCGTCCATCATATCCCAAGATGCACTCTGTTTTTGGCATCTTTTAAGAACCTGGTGACTGTCACCAGTGCTTAAGAGATAGCAGTAATGCCCTTTAAAGACATAAGGTGCCTTAATACTTAATGTGTCACATTATTAGTAGAAGGTTAGGAGGTATGTCCTGTGACAATCCCAACAGACAATCACTATACCAAGTGGCAAGTGATATCACTTCAAATACTGCATACACATGAGTATCATTCATTTTAAATGGCTTTAAATAAACTTATCTACCAAGGGAGAGATAAGGATGGTTGGTGATAACAACAACAAAACGACTATCATGTATTAATATGAATATGTGACTCACTGTCACATATGGTGGGACTACATAACATTTGGTGAGTGTGATTGCATGATAAGATATTATTTCAAATATTACTCAATAAAACCATATTTAGTGAAAAATTTCCAAACTTATTGTGTAATGTTGTTCCAAACAGTTTTATGTAACTGAGGAGTGCATAGCCTGAGTGGTTTTAAAGGCAACAGTAAGAAATATTTATCACGAGACCCCTTTTCCCCCACACACCTTTTATTCCACAGGCAACAGTAAGAATATTCCACAGGCAACAGTAAGAAACAGTCATTTGATTATAAGAGTAGAAAGCAGATGATAATTTTCAGTGACTACATAAAGGAGAGGTTTTTCCATTTTTTGGCCATCAAAATATTTTGAAAGATATAAATGACTCTTTCATCATGATAAAGTACTAACTTAACCCCTTCTAACAGTGTATAACTTAATGTTGTGGCTATTTTGAACACAAGAAAGATTATTCAACATGAACAGCATATTTGTGACTACATAATTGCTTAACTGAGCCCAGTTGAAAAACAGAAAAGTATACCATAAATATACATCTCATACCAGGGTCTTACCCAGGATTTTGAAACAGGGGTAAAAACTGAGGATTTGTGTAAGGTTGGGGCTCAGAAGTCACTTACCCAACTTACAAGAATAATCATACTAACCCTATACTGACAATGAACATTTGAAAATATCTTTTAGAACTCAACAAATACTGGTCCGAATCTAACAAGATACGACTGGATGATATTATGCCAAAAATAAGTTATGAGAGTTAAGATGGAGAGTTTGAGAGTTAAGATTCATGACTCCTTGACTCTTGCTTGGGTAAATCCCCATTTCTAACCCCGAGACCCAGTGTACACATCAACCCTGGAAATCAAGCTGTTCAGCTGCACCGCTTCCTTAAATAATGCTTACTAAGTGTAAGGGTATGTAAACCCCAGTACAAATACTGAGAAAAGATGTGAGAGGGGTCATGAGTTTGTCATGGCTACATGCACACCATCTTCCTAAACTAGGTCACATTGTCTATCTTTTTTCCATACCAAGCCATAATTGTCTAAACTTTCTTTTCACGGAAGTCATACCTGAAAGCAGGGCTTATGATTGTCATAAAGGTTCCAGAGTAAGATTTTGACTCACAATCTCAGGACAAACAAACAGCAGTGTTCAAAATGTTTAGTCTGGAATTTTTAACTAAATCACTTTTAAACAAAACATTTTGTCACTTCAATTTCATTGGGGCCAGCAGTTGTCTCTCGTTACAGTCAAATACAGCCCGGAAAGTATTACATACATCCATTCAAATATTTTTGTAGTGTCTTGCAAGTCCTAAAAGTGTGTGAGACTAGGACGTATCTAACGGCAAAACCTTAAGACCCATGACTATCTTGTCGGTGAAATAAACAGAACAGGGAAGTAATCATTTCTTGGAAAGAGTATGAGATAACTGAGGGCGAGAGAAATGAAAGTAAAAAAGACAAATAAAGTCTCAGGGTCTGAAGGAAACTAAATAGTGCCGCTGGCCCAGTAAGACTAGTAACACCAGAGATCCACTTGCCCTATTAAAAGAACTACTAACCCAACCTAAGAAAAATAAACACAATTTAACTCATTTGATCATCATAAGTTCATAACATATACCGCTTTTATGTTATTGAACAAATATTCAATTTTCACAAGGATTAACTTTTCCTTGGATAGACTTACAGGCTTAATCACTCAACTTTGGCAATGATTATATATATACTGAAATTTGTCAAACTAACTAGCCTGGTCTGACCATGTTGATAGCCCAGCAGGCACTTAAATATATCATGTAAACCCTGTATGTTATATTTTGAATTGTTATTTTGTAGTCGGCCAAGAGCCCTGGCAGCTCGTGTTTACTATGTAAAATTATTACCGACTTGAAATAAAGATTATCTATCTATAATATATCTATGTAAATCATGTGCTAGTCTGGACTAGAAAGCTAGCACTATAGTTGTATCCTGCAGACAAGCAAAAAAAGCTTTTTCAACAAAAACATCAAACCTGTTTTATTATTGTACCCAAAGGGAAGTCTCTTGAGCCATGGGCCTGTGACGCAGATGCAGACAGAAACAGCATCTTACTTTGACACACAAGCGTCACATCAGGGGGATAATACAAGATATACAGTGCATGTATATAATATAAACATCCCCTGTGGTGGGTTATAAAGCACTGCCCATGCCTTTAGTTGTTATTAAAGATCACAACCAGCAATAGACACATTATTTATCCTGGGCCCTGACTCCCTCTGGCACACCCATTACATGTAGTGTTAGCACAGAAAATACTCAACACTTTCAAAAACAATGATGTTTAACAATGATATTTAACATTGTTTGAGATGAACTTGATCAATATGTCATAATTCTTTATATGGTTGATTTTTTCAACAATAAAAAACAACTGATTTCTCATTATAACATTGATAATATGTTTTGGTTTTAAACAAGTCTCAAGACCAATTCTTCACTTATAAATCCTCTAAACAAAAGTTTAAGTTTAAAAGTAAACTGATAGTGTACTTCTCCAATGCTCAATCAGTTTTTCATCTGACTGGGAAGTTTACAAATATTTCTGTTTTCTTGCCCAAATGATACTCATACTTGCCTTGAATGATTGGGCAATGCTTATCGTCGAGCCCTAAATTGTAATTAGTTTTAGGTAATTTGCCCGAAGGCCCTATAAGTACTGCTTCCTGTATAATAAATAATTATAGTGTATTACTCAATACTGATTTCCAATAGTAATTTACATGGCTCACTGATTCTTTTATGCAGGTATTTGATCTTTCCTGTACATAACCTCAAGCACTGACGAACTAAAATGCACACTATGTTTCACCCTGTATGGGCCAAGCTTCATTTTCATGGGAGCTAAAATATCCACACAACGGCCTACTAATGAACACATTAACTCCTATTAATGAAAAGATGCGTAAATACATGAATAAATGCATACCTGTCAACCCCAGACAAAAAAAAAACAGGAGATTTTCTCACGCGGCTACCATATACGTTAGTTTACCAACTTCCCACCAGATGCCGCACCTGTATAATTTACCAACGTCCCACCAGGTGGTTCCTATCTAATGTAGTGCCAATACTCTCAACTCTCTGCAGTAAACAGATGGACATCATAACAACAAATCAATTTTAACATGACCATATTTATTATTCCTGTCAGTCCATGAATTTCATGAAACCTATTTCTTTTTTCACTTTAAACAGGTTACATTACCTGGATAGGTAAATGTTATCATAATAATTAATGTATTAAAATACAATCATCCAAATAATTCAACAGGGAACCACATATTTTTTAATCTATTATATTCAAAGTTCTGTTTGGCACCAGGTTCCACTCTTGTCAATCCACCCATCAGGCATATATAATAATTCCATGAAACCCTCATTTCTTTTTAACTCTTAAAATAATTGGCACAGGTATCAATTTACCTTTCATGATTTACTAATAATGAAAAATCTAATACACATGATATTTGGCCAACATAAGTTATACATTTAGCTATAATGAAGAGTCCTTCGCATATCATCAGTGTCTCTTTTTTGGCAAGATACTCAAGGTTCAACCCAGCTGGCATATACTCAAATAAATCCCTCATTAAATAATTAAATATTTTAAAACAGTACTGCTGAAATATGAATAATATATGTTTCTGGAGGTGAACTTTCCTTATCAGCCATTTTGTTCTTAATGTTATGATGCTAGACCAGCATGCACCTCTTTCTCCCTCTTAAAATTCAGCTTAATATCAATTAAAACATATCTACTGCTAAAAATAGGAATGGTTATCTAGGCTGATTGCAACTTTTGGGCAAGCTGGGTTCAATTAGGTCAACTGGGTATTGTTTAGGCAGGCTAGAAGAGATGAGTTGCATGCTAAGCTGTAGGAGTTTAAGAAGATCTGGGCTGAACTTGAGGAAAACAGGAGATTATAGTCGCTTTAGACTGGTTTTCTAGAAAAACAGGAGAAAAACAGGAGACAAGAAAAAAAGGGAGAAAAACAGGAGGCAGGTAAAATTAAGTCCAAAAAACAGAAGACTCCTGTTAAAAACAGGAGACTTGACGGGTATGTAAATGTGAACAAGTAAACATTTTGTTCAGGTGACTTTAAAATGTAGACTGAACTCATAACTAGTATTGACACCTGAGAGAAACTAATCAATTCATGGCATAGCGCAAGTCCCTAAAGGTCACTTACAGCATGTAGGTCTTTTGTAGCTCAGGTAATAACATTTTCACCATTGTAGATTGTAGGAAGGCAATTTCTACTAAGGGAAGCAGCAAACAAATCAACTCAATCTTTTTTGTACTCCGCATACAAGTTTCCTCATGCAATTGAGTAGAAAGCACTAAATTTAAACTAAGTATCTATGTAACAAAGGAAGATGCCATCTTCAATTATTCACACACGGCCATCTACGTTACAAGTAATACCACTTTTTCTATAAATGTATGTGCACCCTGAGGCCTGAACCTGGTTATTCGGCAATGTCCACCCCTAAGATGCAACTCTGAGGCAATCAATATATGCAAAGACTTAGCCAGGAACCATCCAGCCTGTCTTATGGAAACCTTGAAAAACATCCTTCAGATAGGCAAAAGAAAACCATGAAGAAGATTTATTTATGACATATGGGGAAAAAACAAAATCTTTCTCTAACAAACCATCTTTCTAAGACATAGCTGAAGTGTAAGTTGCCTTTTTCATCGCAGCAGGCTATACAAAGTAGTTGATTTAATGATTTGAAGTAGCTGCTTAGCTAAATCTGGATGGGCTGAAATTTTGTGATTGCTGTTTCAAACAGGCATTTTTAAAATCCTTTATGATACCCCTAGTGTACATGTGAAATCACTATTTTAAGTGGGTTATTGTATGCATGTTCATTATATAAATATATATGCATATACTCCCTTTTGCCAAACATACCAGTCCAAAATAAACATCCACACTCCACATCGGGAAGGGGATCCCTTCGCCTGCACTGCCTCAAGTGTAAGCAGAATTGGGAACCAGTCTTATCTCGACCCTATATCCCCCATTTTGTTTCCTCTTTCCTATTTCCTCAACTATATATTTTTAATGTATTTACTCCTCTGCAAACCCTTAGTTATATTCAGCATATACCAAATTTCCTTATTTTTCTTATTTTTTTCTTATTCTTATTCCATCAGTGATCATTCATTCTGCATGGCAATTATTGTCTAGTTCAGGTCTAGACGCTATTGTTCAACCGTAGCTGCGTAAGCGGCTGGAAAAGTGAAACGCTTGCGAATGTTTCAATCTGAACACACCGAGAGATGTTTTTACTAGCAGGGAAAATTTGCCGGAGAAATCGGAGATGCCGTAGATTTAACGACTTGTAACGCGTATAGATATATTCATTATTGTGTTTTCATCGGCAACGGGATAAATTCGGTATATTGCCAAATTCTTTTTAGCTGTTTTGGCGCTCGTAATCTCTTAATTGGTTTTTAACGACATTCGAGTGATCTGTATACCGTAAGTTAGTTAGCATATACTGGAGTCAGGACGATTATGGATCCACATGTTGACACGGTTAAGGTAGGGGGGTCAAATTTATTTTTGGGGATGTATCTAAATTATGGGGGTTATTAATAAAAATGGCCAAATAGTAAATAACAAGACTTTTTTCGGTATATGTTAGGCACGATCCCAAATTATAAATATCAATTTGTTTTTATCCTCGATTGAGTAACATGTCTCCATGGGCTCATTGATCGCATACCGGCTTGGAATGTCAGAGGGCGTAGGATCAAATCCGGTTCAACTACACATGTATATATATTTTTTTGCAAGAGATTATTTCTAGCTTCCAAATGCTTCGGATGGCACTTTAATCCATAGGTGCAGTCCGCAATTTGAGAATTTCTTCAAAAAATATACATATATAGTTTAATGGGTGTAGTAATGCCTAGCCTTCACATAGAATATGAAATCTGTTAAGTGGTCAGCTTGTTGCTTTCCACAGGAAAATTATCATAAGTGATAAAGTTTAAATTTCTTCAAGAAAATATATAGTTTAATGGATGTAAATATAAATTAAAATATGAAAATAAAGGATATGTTCCCAATGATGTTGGTATTGTCACATCATTCACATATAGCACACTTGCTGCACATGCCTATTACTCAATGCAACTTCCACCCATTCACCTTCTATTTGCCCTTCCATATGTCATCACCTGTTGATCAGTGCCCTATTTATGCACCTTCCAACTGTACTATGGGCTTGGATATGTGCGCCCGCCACTCACTTTTTGGACGCACGGATCATTATTACATTGTCATTTTGTAGTCATACTGCAGCCTTAATAAGCGCCCTGCCGCAACACTTGCCTTCCCCCTATCTGTAAGTGTACTGTCCTCCCAATACCTCTTTCAACGGGGCCCTCTCTGGGTGCTTATCATCCATGAGACATGATTATGAGTTTATGACGTGCCAATTTATTTCCCCAGAGTATCTGACTGATGACCTAGGAGGTGCATCGCTGCCACTTACCACTGTCTCATATCACGAAACCTTCATGAAGTTCATGTTTTCAATATCAAGTAACTATCACGTTGACAAAGGTTTGACCTTATCCTTCTAGATGTTTGAGGGCATAGTCCTAGCCAGTAGGGCTTGTGGGTGTCATACCGGCACCCAATACCCTCATAAATCATCCCTCCGAACACCAAAATTATTTTGTGAGAAATTTCTTAAAATGAGAATTTCAATAATATTTCTTATCACCTCAATATAATTCTAATGACATTATATAATGATATCACACCTTCATACACTAAGTAAATAGATGTCAGTGGTTGTTATCAGAGCATCTTGTGGGGTGGTCTCCCTTGAAAAACCGGACACCCCAAAATCTTACAGTACTTAGCCAATTTCGAGCACCCAGTTTCTAAATCCTAGCCAAGACCCTGTGTGCAGATATGGGAGTAACATGGCAAAACAAATAAGAACATTGAGCCTCAACGCTAACTCAAAATATTGTGGGCCCCGTAGGACCAGTAACACCTACGATCTATTGGTCCTACAAATTTTTCTTTAAATTTACAACAAAAAAAAATGCATAAAATTCACAGACATTTATTATCATTAATTGCATCTTCATTTATTTCAAAAGCATCTGGGGATATTCTTGACGGGAACCTTGTTTAAGAAGAATGTCCCCAAATGTTAACTTCCCCTGTAAGACCGGTTGAGGTCTTTTTTACTGGCCCAAAGCCATTTTTGGGAATACCTTCTGGCCATGGGCCATAGGTTCACTGTCAGTGTCGAGCCTTGAACATGTATAATAGGTATAAACACATCTTGAAATTAACTACTAAGCACACCAGAATACCTGTAATCCAGTATGCTAATATATCACCATACATTTACACACAACATTAAGGCAACAGGCAAACACACTATATGCTTACTTGCAGCCTTATCACTTGAAGGCTTAAGTAAGTCAAAACCTACAACAGAACTAATTACGAATATTACTCACTATACATGTTTAGTTAGATCACTCTACATCATGCATACACAAACTGAACTTCCACAAGATTAAGTGGATAATAGATTTGGAGTACCCATAAACCAATACAAATAACAACATATAAGGTACAATGAGTTTTACCAGCATGTAAACCCCATGCAAATACTTAATATCAATTACAATTTTACCAGCCAGGGAATAACACTTCTAACTAACAACACAACAACAGGTGAATGAGCTCTCTCGAATGTTACCTGATCTTAACTGTCCCCTGAGTTGGTCTAGCTCTCGTTTGAGGCCAAGGTGCATCCATACTAGGCCTCCACATGCCACGATACAGGCCACAATTAGTAAGAAGCCAAATACTGTCAGACATGTGGCGCAGAAACGTGATGGGCCTCGTCTAGAAGGAAAAACAATTCAATGTGAGTCAAAATGGCAAAACAGATTGTTTTGGTTGGTACAATCTCTCATCTCTAAGTTGATTATAGCCAGCCCGAGACAGCCTTCATTAGAAAGGCTACGACCTGGTAATTCCAACGCCATTTAGCCAGGCACTTACCATAGGTTTCAGAGCCCCTAATGCGCCTTTCTGGATAAACAGGACTGATTACTTTTTAAAGGTTAAATCTCTCCAGAGACCTTATTCTGAGGAACTTCAGTTCGTAGTCTAGATTGGTCACCAATTTACATGGAGGGAGGAACATATGATATTTAAAAGGTTTTACAAGAGTTTTCAAAATGCCAATATTATGCTACTGAAGTTATTGGGAAAGGAAATAAATGAAGAGACATCAGTAGCACCAGCACATTAACAAATCATACATTAAATTATGCCTTGAATGACCATATTCTATCAAAGCAATCGTTTGTCATGATCTTAATCTACTCTACACTTTTCACCATAACTAAAGTTGCAAAATTATACCTTAGAAATATAAACAAATATAAAATCAAGATAAGTGAACAACTGGTGGCTGAATGCATACATTCCTTGAGATACCTAGCCTGAAGTTTCAACTTTTCAAGAGGCTTAATTGGTGTTTTAATCAATGCAACTGCATGATGCTTTTACTGCACTGTCCATAGTCCACACATGACTGATACAAACCTAATCAATTTATTTACACTGAATCTCATATCATATCTTACATCTAAGGCACCATAAGATAAATATTTTCATTGAAGAACATTAACCCATATGTGCTCACAGCGGCCAAAAACAGCCTGACAACATAGCAGAGCATACTTGATGAGGAAATGTTAAGCAGGACATAATCAACTCCTTCAAATGTTTTTAAAAATATAAATGCTGAACTCAAAAATTATTATCGAATGTCGCCAAATTACTGAAGACAATTTCTGGAGGACCACTTTTAGAAGCAATTATGGGTTAAAGAGTTAGGTCTCAAATTTCCTAGACAATATTACTTTTCTTATTTTAAATGTTGATACAGTAAAGCAATAAAAGCGACAAACTCACATGACCATCAAACATGATCATATGAATGTCAATGTGACTTTTGATCCATTTGGACTCTAGTGCAAAGGGCACTCCTCTTTAGAAGTACTCAGTGAGAACTGTTGTCAGGAGGCCTTAATAAGTTTTGTACCCAGTGTAAACAAGCAAAATATGCACCACGTATGAAGCCCCAGGCTTCTTATTAAAGAAGTCCTTTTGAAGCAAATGAAACATTATGACACTGCCACAGGTTTGTTTTGATGTTGTAATGTAGGTCTGGTCTTATGTGTCTCACAGGACACATACCAAAGATCTGGCAATATATCTTTGACATATAAAACACCAGTCACAAGCACACTGGATCAGTTTCCAATCCTTGTTTACAAACACATTCATTTTACCCTTTCCTCTAATACAAACATGGATACCATTGGCAGTGGACAGACTAGTAGATCGAGCATATGACTAGACTGTTACTTAGAGATACCATGTTTAACTTCATTTATGTTGGATTAGAGATATCAAAAATCATGACATGCTTCCTACCTTCTCACCGAAATAATATATTTATTGGAATAACTTCATTTAACAAAATGAAACTATTATCCACTTGCCACACTGAATCAGTTGACAAGGACACCTGCACTCAGCCACCAGTTGAACCTTACCATCATCACCAGTACACGTTAATTGGATTGTAATCAACTGTATAACACCATCATCACTACCTATCTAGGATGGCAATTATGTAAAGTAGAATCCTTACTTCCGCGAAACGGTCTTTTGTGCGGGGAGGGAGAATTCCTCTTCTGAGGACCCCGATTCATTTCGTAATAGTTCATGCTCTCCCTTCTTCAGCTTGGGCTTTCGAGATCTTCCCAGCTTTCCATTGCTTACAAGAGCGTCCAACTCCCGACGCTTTTTCATCTTCTTAGCAGGTTTAAACTCCACATTGATCCTTGCTTGGGGATCCAGCTTGGCTGAATGTTCCCGTGGGATCAAACCCACACTATCAAAATCGCATCAAATACATTAGTTTTAGATAAAATGAACTGACGTTCGTCGTTCAACGAGTCTTGATGGAGGTTTTCTCGTACTATCCCATTCACTCAACTATGCAGTTGTAACGAGCCCTGTGATTGGCTGTTGGTCTTGTTCCGCAATCTCATCAGCAACTAAGTTTATAAAAGCGAGAGAACGTATCACTCTTCCAAGTAAATGGACGAAAGAATCGTGTTTGTTTTAGTCTTGGATCATAAGTTACAAATGATACATACCCTATACAAAATATATATTCAGTTAACCATACCAATTTTCATCCAATCAGATTACGCAGTACATACAGGATTTGGTAAGCACCTGCAGCCCGGATCAATATGCATGACGTCATCACGCCAAGTAGCATTAATTCTTCATGACAGGTGGCGCCCCTTACGGGGGTGTGGTGGAAGATGATAGATTTACATCATTCGCTATATTTCTTTGGGAGTAGGTGATTTGTCTTTTGCCCTTTCATAAACAAACCGAACACACATGAAGGACTAAATATATATATATATATATATATATATATATATATATATATATATATATATATATATATATATATATATATATATATATATATATATATATATATATATATATATATATATATATATATATATATACAGTCAAACCTCTATTAAGCGACCGCTCAAGGGAAATGTCAAAAGTGGTCTTTTAAAGAGGTGGTCTCTTAAGAAGGGGTTGAGGGTCTGAGCGAGGTTATGAAAAAACAAAGAATTTCCAACAATGACCTGGAATTATTTAGGTTGTTATGTTTAGCTGCGTTTGTTGAAATTTCGTCATTAAAATTTTAAGCATAACGATTCAGAATAATAAAAGTTGAACTATATCATTAATTAAAGATCCTCAGAAATGATATACTTTCAAATTTGGACCGATTATTTCATTATTTTATTGTGCCCTTTTCAATATACAAGGCGTCTAGGCATTCAAGTGGCCGTTGAATAAAGGACCATTTACTCGTAGGGATAAGATTTCATGGCCGTTGGTCGCGTCAAGCAAGTGGTCGCTTAATCAAGGCAAAATATACAGGGAATAGCCTTGGGGGGATTTGAAACGGTCGTTCAAGGCAAGTGGTCGTTTAAGAGAAGTGGTCGTTGAGGCAGGTTTGACTGTATATATATATACATATACATATACATATATATATATATATATATATATATATATATATATATATATATATATATATATATATATATATATATATATACATATATATATATATATATATATATATATATATATATATATATATATATATATATATATATATATATATATATATATATATATATATACATCGCCCAAAACTGTGTATAATGTGTATTCTCTATATACATATGTTACATTATAGTACAAATTAATCCTCTATTATTTTATGTTATATATTTTCCCCATTTTTCTCATACATTTCTATCTTAAATTGGCTCTTATCTGAGACAACACAGCAACATTTGCCCATAAGTTTTCGTAACATACTCGTAACATACTCGTCCATAGCAACATTTGTCCAGGCATTGATATTTGGAGCATACACATGGGCTCACACACATGGAAATACCTATATAAAAAGAAATATTCAAAAGAAATATTCAAAATAAACATTTCTAAGATTGCATTGAAGAGTCGTTTTGAATATTACCAAGTTGTCAGACCACCTGCGCACTCCAGGTATAAATGGTCAATACGTGGGATAAAGCGCTATGAATACACGAACAAAACAATTTAATAAATACATATAAATACATATAAAGGTTAGCATTTTGAACTAACGTCGCCAGAATCCAAAAACAAAAGTTTCTGTTGACACTAAGACTACAGTATGATTCCGGGCGTTTTTTATCAAGCGCTAGGGAGGTAATAACTTCTATCAAAGCAGTTCTCTGTCATATAGCAGATTATGGCATTTCTTAAATATAAAAGTAAGAGACAGAATCAGACAGCATAACTTATACTAGAGTATCAGAACCTATATCTGATTTGAATGGAATAATCTTAGAAGAGCAGCAGATGATACTGGACAGCTTGAAATGCACTTAATATGTCATGTGCTTTTGTCACCGCTTATCAAAGATAACTTGCAATTAAAGCACTACTGTATGTACAAAAACACATCTCAATGCCAAACCAAATAATTCATGAGGCTTATCCCCCGGAATTTGTATTCATGTCGTAACTCCCACAGTGCATATCATCAAGGGGCAAGTGATGTTATCAGAGCTAGATACGGATATTCGTCTAAGATGTTATACTACTATATTCTAAGAATTGTCACATTTTAAAAGAGAGCGACGGTGGTTATTATTTTTTTTTTTGGGGGGGGGGGGGAGCCCCAAATCGATGATGGAGTGCTTGTAAGATTGCGCTACTGGAAATCTGATGTTGGACTTCAGTATAGCTGCAGTCATTGACGAACTTAGAGAAAAAAAAAACTCCAACTAATGAATGCTGCAACGTCAATGGCATTCATTCATACTAATACTCGCCTGCCACCTATTTTCTATTAAAGGTACTAGTTTACCGTACTTGTCTTGCACGTAAATGAAGCCCGCATTGCCTATGAAAGGCTCATACTATACGTTTACTTTTTATCATTCGGCTGATTCTTGAGCCCTTCGTTCCACAGTCAGATAAAGACGCTCTTCTTGGACTCTTAAGAGGAAACTCCTTTTTTCTTCATAGCCTGTTTAAGGAAGCACTCCATCATCGATTTGGGGCTGAATTGACCACTCCGCCCCCCCCCCCCCCCAAATAAATAATAACCACCGTCGCTCTCTTTTAAAATGTGACTTTTCTTAGAATATAAGAATATTCAGTCTTCCTATAATAATCACAATATACGAAATTGTTATGATAGGTATCCCAGCCAGGAACAGTAATTAATCATTTTCCTTACAAAAATACGAAAAACAAAACGGTATCGACTCGATCACGTAAAGATGTTCGCTTTGTAAACATACTAGCTACATACCAATAAGGCAAATTACCTAGTTACCACAAAACCCGTATACACGATAAATACTAGAGATGTGTACTACAGCAGGTATGTGTTACTGTCTTCGACTAAAATATCACTTTTCGATGGATTTAGTACTCTCGCATTCATTTAATTTTCTTCAAGTCAATGAAAAAAGGACATGTAAGGTATTCAATGAGGCTGTCTAGGCATAACGAACAACTAGCTACCCTTATTATGAAATAAAATATGTACGTATCACAACATATTTAGCTCGATGAAATGGTATACAGTGAAATATCGGAGATGTGAACACCTTGGGACTAGGGCAGAAGCGTTCCCGTTATGGGTGTTTCGTTCACATTAGTAATTGTCTTCTTTTCTATTAAAGCCAACTCTATAAATTCGCGCAATAGGTTACACCATTCACTTTGCGAAAGGATGATTACCCTTTTGCATGGACATCCTGGCATATGCTTGCACGCTTTGCATCTATTTGAAAACAGAAACTATATTTTGTAATGGACAATAATAGTCAAAGTGGGAATTGAGCTATCGTATAGGCTGAAAAGAATAGCTTTATTTGATAAAGTCAATGATGTGTAAAATGCCAAGCGCAAAAAACAAAAACAAAAAACCACAATGACTGAAATGGTAAACTAATACATTTACATTACATAGAATAATTTCATGATGGTCTAAAATACCTATTTGACCCTTAATAACGATGAAAATAACCACTTTCCATATCTATTTGCAATAGCAGAACTATCCCAAGTTGCTTATAAAGCTTTACTGAGCAACGGTCTAATAGTTACGTGACCGTCGCTAATAATAGCCTGAAAACTGTATAGAGAACACACGATATTGGATGTAGCTACTGAATAATAAATTTATACGTAGTGCTACATATTCCACAAAAATGAATTATGGTGACTCGGGAGCTTTCTACCTCTAGGCAAAGGGTATTCATATTTTGTTATATGCAAAAGCTCAATAGGTTTACTATACATTCCTTCAAATCTTAGCCTTCAATTTCCTACACCTATACATGTTAACAATAAGTACTTTGTATAAAACGATCTGCTATAAGGGAGGACTCCCGAGGCTTCCAATATGTGTGTGATACCATAAATCCGTATCATATAATGTATAACTATGTAACAAATCCATGTAACATATTAGCATTAATCTTTATTATATTATTTTAAAATCTACAGCTCCTATACAGGAGGATACTATCAAGAAAGAAGAAGAAGAAGAAGAAATAGTGATTTTGATCTGAGCTCATATTATATAATCCTTATCTGATCTCTCCTGTGTGTGTTCTATAAGTTTATAGTTGTGTATTAGGTGTATTGTGTATTGCTTCTTCCTGACCTGTGGATGGATGTGAACTCTATCACATGGAAGTGTTCTGTCTCGCAGGACATCTACACTCAGATGTTATCAGTGATTGCTTTCGAGGAAACCGGGATGTACAGAATAATTACGCTGCTTGACTTGAAGAAACGGCATAGATATTTTCTCACAGCCGGCGCTGTAGTAAATACTTGTTTTCAAAACTACATGGATCCATTAACAACAATCATACCCGTGACCGATAGAATACTACTTTCGTGCGAGTCTTCACCACTCACTGCTCAGTAGCCACGGCAATGGGAAATCAGCTTTACTGACATTGAAGTGATCCAACAAGCACTGAACCATTTGTTATTAGCTAAACGTAATGGAATGTCCTGCGGCCTCAGGCGGTGGGACCCTCGCTACTTAAGTAGGGAAGGTACGTCACGACGGTCACGTGCCAATGTCATTCACGTTTTAATTGCAATCTGAATGGCACTGGAAGGTCGGCATGAAAAATAGCCGCATAAACTTAAATTGAGAAAAGTTCGTTACAATTTAGGATACCTATAACATGCAATGGACTTTATTTTCATGTTGGGGTTGACGGCCTTGGTACAGTCAGAGAGGTCTATTTATAGATAGACCTCCCTGGTACAGTAGATCCCTTCACAATCAGTCACTTTTTGCCAGTGTCGCCACTTGTCACATGACCGTGACAAAGCATACAGTATCTAACCAGATCATTACAACTTCGGAAGCTTGCAGGTCTGCTTTGCGTATGGGCATGGATGGACACGACTCACATCCAATGCCTTTTAAACCCACTCCTGCACTATACGTTGTATACCAAAAATGAACCTTTTTGGTAATATTTGACACACATCCAATGCCTTATCATATGAAAGTACATGTCGCTAGGCCTAGTACTAGAACAATAACCACCACCCATCGAGAATAAAGAAAAACACTTTTCTTCATCTAAGATCCTACAAAAGGCAATATGTCAAACCTAAAATTGACTTACCTTTGGGTAACTGTTGCTTTAGATCCTGTACTTGTTGCCACATTCGATAGCTGAAGAGCCCAAGACTAACCATGCTTATGGTCAGAACTAAGACGAGAACTCCTACGACTAGACCTTTACAGGAACAGGATCCTCCGCTTGAGCCTGGCTTCCTACAATAGCAAGGGTAGACATAAACATTTAGCCATTTGGTTGTTAATCCTAAATGTAAACAGCAGTGCCAGTACGTACGGAAACGTAATTTAACGTTGCATGCAGTTCATAGTATAGGTATAAAAGGTATTTATATACCCCAAACTTCATTTGAATAATAAAAAGCGACATCACGATTTGGGGAAAGAATGGAAATAACCTTCACAAAATAATACAATTTTTCGAAAACCTCTGGAATGTTCTTTCTGTATAAAAATTACATAAACCATAATTAAACGATATTGATACTAGTTTTATACTAACTGCATTAACACACTTATGCTTGGTTTTTACCTTTTACATTCTGGTGGACTTGCTATTTATATTTCCACGCGCAATATACAGCATCGCGAAATAAGGCATGCTCAACTTGATATTTTGACATAAAGATTTCAAAACCAATTTCTTACACCCTCTCTTAAAATAATGTCATGCGCGCGAAGGGATAGTCTCTTTATGGCTGGCATACCCGCAAAAACACAGAAGGGATTCGCACATTACGGAATCCATGCACGAATGTCCTTTATCTCCATGCATAAGACGTTTTTATGGTTTCACCAAAGGACTACGGGAAGCTCGAGTTGACATATAAGGAACACGCAGCATGCAATATGCAAAGTGCGCTGTGGATTGAGTTTGTGTTTAATCCTCCCACAAGGAATGTACACATGGTCTGATATTTATGGCAATTTCTTGATAATCAAGCAATATGCTAGCCTGCCTCCCAGGCCATATTTAAATGTCCTCCCTTGCGGATAGATGGCACTGCGGTATAGTAGGAGCCAGTAGGAGGTCAGTTTGAAATATGTGATACAGACTGCAGCTCAAGTGTGTCCCCTTGAGGATCTATTCAGAACTAAACCTGGAGTGAAATCAACTCAGGTCTGTCAGATCAGTGAAGGAGCCAGATATCACAGGCTTGTAGCAAGTCTAGCAATATGCTGACGCAGAGACTACACTTCCTGCTTGAAGATAGTTCATTAGAAGTTGTTGTTCCTGTTGAATTAAAAATACCGCTTTAAATGTTTTCAAGTATTTTACTATTTGAAAATTTATGTTAAAAATGTCGGACCATGTGTGCACTCTAGATGCAAAGTGGTTAAGTTAGAACTCGTAAACAATTCTAAACATCTTCAATTAAATCAGCTTACATTTTGTAAAATGAGTACATGTAAAGCATTTTTTCAGTTGAATGTTTTTTCATCTACCGAAGGGTCTATTATTGTTTATGGTTTTACAAAGATAAGTATCGTTGATATTAACATACTCCCATTTTATCCTTTTGCATTCATTGTTTTAGTGTCCACAAAGCCTATCTGACCCAGCAGGCTGATATGAGGGCAATCACCCAGATACCAGTGACTGGGCGTTGCTGTAAAGGAAGTAAATCACTGTACGAGAGAAGTTGTAGGGTGGTTAAGGCAAAAATTGTGCACTTTTTGTTAAAAGCTTGCAACTTCGCAGAAGTATACTTATAAAACTGTTATTACAATTTCAACATTTTTGGGAATCAGTTTTTTTTTTTATATAAAATGCCCCCAAAAAGGTGGACCCAAAGTCCATCGCGGGGGTCCATATCCAGAATTGATCAGTATGCATGGAAGTACACTTCTGCCAAGTTTCGCGCTTTTAACAAAAAGTGCACGATTTGGCCTTAAATGGTGCCTTAGCCATCCCACTATAGAATAGGAGTCGGGCCTGGCTGGATATGGCTTGAAAGGTTAAAGGTGGGCTATCGAGACGGAGGGTAATCAGTGGGAAAATCTGTTTCATTTTTAACTTAAAAAAATCCTAAATTTCTATATTTGTTATATACCCTATTTGTAATTAAAGCGAAATAAGTGTTCCGTTTTCACTAGGCCCAAGCTCAAAGTAACGTTCAGAGGTGTCACTGTTTTCCTCACGAGGCTTTAGGCAAACAATGGTCAATACGTCCGTTGTCATATCTGATAGGGCCTGCCCTAATGGCCGGGTGGTCTACGCCTAAATCGTTGCCACTGACCGCTTGCTGTCTCTCACAACTGCCTGGGCTCGAACATCGGCCTGGGCATGTGAGAAAGCTGCCAGTGACTTGGGGACAGGCAATAGTTTGTGGAGTACTCCAGTTTCCTCCATCACTTACAATTGACTAGTAACGACTAAGCCTCAATATAACAGGCGAAATTCTAAACCTATATCCGATAGGCTTCCCATTCACCTTGCATGCAGTAGATCTATCAGTTCCGATTCACTATGGAAAATTTCCAAATATATTTGTCACGAATTCCGTCGATTTTACCGGCTTTCATGGTCAAATGAAATAGAAACAAGGAATGACACCTTCAATATGTTACGAATAGTTCCAACAGGTCTTTCATCTGTAAAGGTACCAAATCCTGCACTTAATAATCTCAACGCTGTAAATTGTATAGCGACCTAGCCAACCCGCTGATGCGTACCCAACAAGACTCGAACCCAAATTCGCACGATGAGTAGCAACGCCTCTAATCAAACCCTGGCTAACAAAACGTGCGATGGTTGTAGGCAAGATAGCACCTTACTGTATTTGAAAGAAAAATAACCGTCCCTCTCCAGTGTTTAATGTAAGCAAAATATGCCCGCTTTCGTTTCCTGTACCTGCCCCACGGTGTGGTTAAGTCCAGGTGTTTTTAAGAACTATGGATAACCCATGGATAACTTATATTAATAAAAAAAACAAATACAATATCTTACAAATATAGAACTTCGAATTATTCAGACAATCTAGGTCTCATATGGGATATCTGCCTCACTCTTGACTCATGGAGGTCTTTTAGCACAAACGATGTTGCCATGTACATATTGCCTTGACCTGTTTTCGGAAATAAAGAATCGTAGAGTATACTCTCCATTAACTGTCTTCTTGTTAAGTATTTTCCCCATTTCTTCTCATACATTTCCACTCTATCTCCTTTCAAAGCATAGGTTTCTTCTGATTCTCTTCGTTACGTCCAAGTTGACGGATGGGGTGCAAGAAACGGGGAGGTTGATGTCATCTCTAGAGCATTTCCAATCGCCACCATTAATATTTACATTTAGTTATACATACACTGCAATTCCTTAAAGTTGCGAATACTTACTTTTTGGTACAAAAACAAACTCCTCCTTGGGGGGGGGGGGGGGGGGGGGGGGGGGGGGGGGACCAAAACGTAAATATGGGTGTGAAAATGTTGATCTTACAATAATTGGTACGGTAAATTTAATTAATAACGTGATTAAAATAATATGAAATAATAGCCATTATTATGAGTCAACAGCATCACTATGGGTAAACATCGTTTGCTAAATGAT
The DNA here is from genome assembly GCA_963942565.1 of Maea johnstoni. Taxonomy (NCBI): domain Eukaryota; kingdom Metazoa; phylum Annelida; class Polychaeta; order Spionida; family Magelonidae; genus Maea; species Maea johnstoni. The sequence continues at coordinate 74,507,076 of OZ012684.1, read as the reverse complement.
ATCAAGGGGAAAGGAGGGTAATTATCTCTCAGACAGAAAATAACGTACGGCGCCATAATTTACAGTACTTCAGGAATACTTCCTATCAACTCACCAACAGTGGCTATTGGATATCCCCCAGGGGTGGGGATAGTGCAGTATAGATTTACCCTTTCAGGCCCCCCTTAGCAGGGTTCAGTAAAGTTTAGTTCTAACCATACGGATTAACGCTAAACGCTCTACCTGTGCGTAAAGAAATCCTTCATTTTGACGTATAAACTAAATCCAGGTCCTCGTAACCAGATAAACGATATATCGACCTGATCAAACAAATCAGGACCATGCACAGACGCGTAATATTGACAGTTGGCAAATATCTCCATATGACGACTTAGGAGTATTTTGGGCAGACAGGGCATTGGTGATAATGCTTACAGAATTAACAATCGAAGATACCTATTTCACTCACGTGCGTAAATAGATGACCTATACAGCAACGGCACCGACATGATCACTAGAGCGGTGATCCTTATCAAGGAGAGACTCAAACAAAGAAAACTGGTTTTGCAGTCTAAGACTGCTGCCTGCTCGTGATTCGGATGTCAGTTGAGCCTCCAGAAATTGGAGACGGTATCTACAACAACAGCAATGCAGCTTTCATATCCCTCTGTCATGGGAAATTTCACCCACGTTATCATCATATACAGACATTAAAACCACACGCCATGACATAACCATAACTACGAACAGCGCGCCTTTTTATTGCAACCTAGCATTTAAGTGAAACACTTTTAATATGTAACGTTTTGTGCAGTCATGTGCATTAAATTTAATTAAGAACAAGTTTTGATAAATACATGCTTTTATAGAACTGCAGCAACGCCATGCACAGTCAAATGTACACATCAAAACAGCACACACACACATACATGAATGAATTGACTTTCCTCGGCAATATATATATATATATATATATATATATATATATATTGCCGAGGAAAGTCAATTTGTTCATTGCCGTTTTTATTCTGCGTGAGAAGGCGGATATTACGGTCAAGGAGATCTTAATACATGCGAATACCACCAACTAACCATAATTCACTGGTAACTGTCTCACACGCCTCAATAGCGGGAACTCGTACTCCAAATTAACAATTTTGCAGCAACAAATCGATAACCATTCGCTACCTATACTTCCGATTATGAGATAATGCTGAATAGACGTCAATGGTGCTCGGACACAGGCGCAAATATAATTCATTAAAATATTGAAATACTGGATTACATATTTCAGAATTAGCAATGTATTTCACTATAAACTGTTTCTTTATAGTCATGCCAGCTTCGCACGTTGTAGCTATATCATAGTGTCAGGCTACCACGTTGTACGGGTGATGAGGTGGCAATTCAAAACCAAACGAAATTTGGTCATGATATGGAGTAATAATAGCTATTCACTAATCCCCAAAACTGCTGCTAGCGACTGCTCTGTTAGATTTCACCATAGTTACAACTTTTTATGAGCATACATCACGTGTAACCATGGTGATTCTCGCTGACATGAATCATGAACAAAAACAGTTAGTACTGAAACATGTATATGGACCACAAGACTAGTGGTCCCGTATGACCGCTTCTTGCAGCTTGCTACACTGTTGACACTATTGCTTACTTGCGTAGACCAGAGACGTAACTCTAATCTACACTCACTGCATAGACGTAGTAGAAAGGTGCCGATCAAAAAGAACCATGCACCATACCCACCAGCCAACAAGTTTTATCGGGATTAGGTCGGAGGATGGTGTTGAGATGTCTATGGCAACTGGGATGATATACTAGTAGAAAGTTCATTAGTTTAGTGATGGGACTGGGGATAACTAAACTATAATTTTGAATTCGTATTACTTTGAACTGAAAACATTTTAACCCTTCCCCCTCACACGTTTGAATGTTGTTCTCAATGTATGCGTGTGAAAACCATCAAATGGAGATGTATGTCTTATTAAGGTGTTACTGCGAACTCAGTAGAAAACAAGGAAAGCAGTCAAAATCGTGGATATGTTCCCCTTGGTGGAGTACAAAGTACATATGGATGACCGAGCCAATGTGAAATAATAGTCGAGTGTTGATTTATAAGGGATATGCCTGCATGACCTGTTGGGTATATTGACAACTTAGTAGTGTGGTGTGTCGCAAAAAAAACAATACTAGTAGTTGAGATGTTACAAAATGTAGACGAATACTTGGAATGCAGACATGATTTTAATGTGAAAAAGTATGTTATGAATATATTAAGAACCAACACGAATACTTGGCGAAATGCTTCATCATGCTGAGAAGTAGGAAACTGAAAAAGCCATGGCTTGCAAGCATGTCAAGTGGTCATTTTTATTACAAGAGCCGTCAGTGTTCTGTACGTGGTTGATATTTTACTGCATGAGCGGGCGGCATTACAGAAGCAGATCTTACAATACCCAACCTGTGATATTATTACACGTGTTAATTTTGTTATAACAAGATCAGGAGTATTATAAAAGAGGCATTTTCGGGAAATGATTGCGTGGCAAGCGTGATGCTTGCTAACTTCATTTGTTAACTATTTTCCTTAAGGTATTTTTGACTTCTAAGAGCCAAATTTCTGAGGATAACGTATTGACGTGAATGTATTGGTTTTAATGAGGAACAAAGGATAACAAGGGCGATGATTCCATGTTTCAGGTGGGTGATGGAGGAACGGGAGTATGGAACGGCACCACATGAGTCAGGAGCTTTACTTCTATTGAGCCAGGAAAAAGAGGTAGCGATGTGGGGCGGTGGTGTGTCATACCAAGACCAAAGTGTCCGTTTCTCGTTTCGTTATGCGGCAATGCCGGACGCCTGCGGGTTCTATATGAAAACTCATAACGCCTTGGCAGACAGTCAACGGGACATTTAATATTGTGACCATAAATTGATGTTGTCAACTATATGATAAGGCTCATCTACAAACTACTATGATATGCAATATTACATATAAGACGACATCTGGTGACGGCTGTCGTAAATTATGGTACTGCAAATCAGGGTCTTAGCCAGGATTTGAAAAATGCCTGTCCAAAACAGCAATTTCAAAAAATTTGCCCGTCCAGATTTAGCTACTTATCTACTTCAAATCCTCATACCAGCTCATTTAATAGCCTAGTGTTTTAAAAAGGGCAGTTTACACTTCAGCTATGTCCTAGAAGATGGTTTGTTAGGAAAATATTTGAGTATTACACCCAAAGGGTCAAAATTGAAAAATCTTCATAGAAACTTTTGCCTGTCCAAACAGGAGTTTTTTTGGAAACTACCTGTCCAAAAGACAGGTAGGACAGGTCCTGGCTAAGTCCCTGCTGCAAATGGGATTTACTCACTTTCAAAATCGCATTTATGGCTATTTAGATGTTAACAAGTTTAACTTACAATTCAACACAACGGAATGTCAATTATTTATCCAATCCCGATTGGCTTTTTAGAATTCAATCACGGTCTTGTGGATGTATGTAACTCATGCGTCTTTTGCATTAAATAAACATTTATACGTCAGATGATTATGAAATAACCAAAAATAACAAAATTGCACAAAATATGCTAAAACACTCAGTCCTTTATTTAAAACCTACTATGCATACCCACAGAGCATAACTGGATGGACATGGCTGGAAAATATCTGAGGAGCAATACATCATGAAATTGTTCCAGCAAATGACTGGGAATAGCCTGGTTACCTACATTCCACTACACACATTTGATAATTCAAAGTTCGTTTATTGTCACTGTTTCGGTCTTAATGCGGCTTCAATAAGCCATCACGGTTAGCAAGTTAAAGAGACGGAGAAAATCGGAGTACTAGGTGAGAACCATCGCCTAACACAAAGTCACTGGTAACTTTCTCACTAGACCCGGTTTGTGTCGTCTATCCAAGCCAATCATTTTACTGATTTGTCTCTGTGGCCTTTCTGACGACACAAAGCGGGTCTACTTTCCCACATGCCACTACCGAAACTACTATTTATTGGTCGTTTTTCGTCACTTTTTGCCACATTGCGGCTAAGTCTTGACTACCCAGTAGTAACTGGTGGAGGAACCTCTAGTACCCGGCACAAACCAATGCCTAACCCCATGTCACTGGCAACTTTCCCACATGCCCCCAGGTGGGATTCGAACCCAGACAGTGGTGAGAGACAGCTAGCAGTCAGTTGACTGTGGTAAAACAGCCAGCAGTCAGTGGCATCAATCTATGGTAGTGTAGATATCAATATCTAACGTATTACTGCCACACTGTAAGCTATAGTTTAGATTTCTAGGCTGTCATGTTTTTTCTGTTACCAGGCACCAACTAGTCTAGGCGGCCATAGTGGTCAATTTAGTTTACAGTTATCTCCCCAGGGGAATAGAGGATTCAGTCCTGAATCCTCTAGGGATATGATCCCCGTCGGAATTAGATTACTCTAATCAATCATCCAATACAATGCACATACTGATACTCTGATTTATTCAAATTAGACCTGCTTAATTATCTCTAGAAAATAATCAAGAGAAGCATAAATCTGGGAGTAGAATAGATTTCTCTGCATAAATGTAGTGTTATTTGTATATATCCTATAAATACAGCTCCTAGACAGGAGGATACTATCCTAAGAAGAAGATCAGGTGGTGCCATCTAACTACCATACCTGGTATAACACCACACTTTTTGGTCAACAGAGAAGGGGAGGGAACTTTTTAGAGACTAGGAGCCTAGTCTATGTGAGCTATTTATTGGTAGTCGTTGGGCAAAATTCATCCTCTTTCAAATCAAAACAAACCTGTAGGAGCACCAAGAGCCAACAGATAACGAATAGCTACTGTGTTAGAAAGGACATTCAGGATGAATACTTCTCTCATAAATGTACATAACTAGCTGGCTACCAAAACACTGGAGTCAAGCTATGGGTGGTAATTTAACTTCCTCGCCGAATGCCTTAGTATTGGTTTTACGAGGTGTTTCTTGAGTTTTGCCACGCGTACAAACTCGCACTGTGAGTACCCAAATATAGCCTCCAGTGGGTGACCTAGTTATAATCTTGTCTTCGCACTTCGGAACTTCCTAATTCTAGCATGTCAATCGTGTCCTCACCTAGAGTGTCAGAACTATCTAGAAACTAGGTATTATTGCCATGAACTTGTGATAGCCAATGTTATTATTGGCACAAGTGGATATGGTTATTATAATTATGGATATCTATACGCGAAATTGTTAATAAAAAATCACTGCATTTCAGTCTATTTTTAATCGTGTATGTGATCATGTAGACATCACCGCCACAGCAGGAGTTCAACATAATCATAGACACACAGTATAAATGGACATCAACAGGTCGGGATACAGCCTACCAGTGGCCAGTGATACACTTTCAGTACTCCAGACCATTCACTTGTGATCCTATCTATAATCCACTTACTTCGCCGGCCTTCTTTTGACTGGACCCATAGCCTTGCCCCCCTTTAAAGGGGGCAGCGAGAAATGTTCCTGTGTGTCACTGTCGCTCCCTGACCCGGCGTCCAGCAAATTCATCCCCTCGTATTTCCCTCCGCTGTTGTTGTTCATCTTGTGTTTCTTGAGACCCCTATCGCCATGAACGAAGTCGACGAGAAGTTTGAAGACGGATGAGTTGTCGTGACCTACTCTCGTGACGTAGCAGCAGCCAGCGAAGGAGCTTTCGGCTCTTACGCCACCCCTCAGGTGGGGGAAAAGCTATAAATATAATACTGTTCTCTACGCTAGTATCAACAGTCTATGGCGGGCTGCTAGGTTTGTTTGTAGCTGGTGATGCTTTAAGTGGGTTATTTATCGTGTGGTTTATTGTGGAGCCCAGGAAATCGTGTTGTAACACCAAGAACGATCGATAGATCTATATGAATTATTGACAAGTGCTTCGCGCGCGCTACCTGTCGACAAACAGGTAGACTAAATTTGCCCACACATTTGTTAAAACCACATAAATATACATTATCACAAATGTAATAAGTCCCAAAATGTAGTAAAGTTGCTACAAACGTTGTGATTTCTATAAATAAAGTAAGAAAAATATCATGTTTAGACAAACGTATCAAGATAATTTTAACTAGCATATGCTTTAAGTTGTATGCGAGCAATCCGTTACACAATAATTGGTGATATTGGTTTTACATGTATTTCGATTACAGTGGATACTTTATCAAAATATTTTCCAAAATAGTTTTCATTAGGAAGATAACCCTTCCAATGATGAGGCTACTTTCGTCCAGACTCCAAAGCATGCCAAAACAATTTGAACCCCATTTAAACCCTGTCTTGTTGGTGTGCATTGGGAAGCTCTCACTGAGTACTCTCAGAAGAGTACCCATTTGCCAGTATTTTAGTCATTTTTCAGGATTTTTACATCATTTTTGTATTGGCCTAAGTTGCCACCAGTCTACGTGCACACTCCTCAGTAAAAATATTGGGCAAGGAGGTACAGTGGAATTTGTGATTGGCAGAGCTGCAACATACGGGTTAGCCGAGCAACATCTCCGTTGCTCGGCTAACCCGTATGTTGCTTGTGACTAATTAGGCCAATACAAAATGTTGAAAAAACACTGAAAACTGACTGAAAGCCTAGCGCATGAATACTCATCGAGAGCTATCCAGAAATACCAACATGACAGGGTTTAGATGGTTTTCAAAAATCCTTGCGTCCTTGTATTGCGCTTTGGACGAAAGTAGCCACAGCATTGGAAAAGCCAAGTCATTCTGGAGTAAGCCCGCTCCCCCGTTAATACCACACCGCACACTATATATTAAAGACCGAAAATATAGCACTGGAATTTGAATTTAAACAAATCTGTTAGGGTCATACAGACAGGAATTTGATTTCTGTGTTCGGATTTGAAATTTGTGGAAATTTGTTTAACGACAAAATGTGACGCAAGACAAATCCAACTAGCAATTCTCGGTCAGCATGGCAATTCCTGTATATAGCGCCTTTCGGGCATTTTCCTTAGTTATAATTTTGGTAATTTAATTTGTGAACTCCATCGAACTCCATCGTACTATCTTTTATTGATACAGGCATTGATTAATGATATGAAGGCTAGTGTGTTATTGTCACCTGGTGGTAATAATTTGAACCAACATAGTTGCATGTCGACTGATACAAATGCTTTGCTCCAGGAATTACGTACTGGGCACCCCTGGTCAGTTTTTCCGTTAAATTGGGACAGATTCTTCGTTGTTTTTTAGCCGCTGAACTATCAAAATAGTGCACGATACTTCAAATTAATCAAAAGCCAGCAGATTTTATCGTTGTATTCGCTCTGGGAAAGGTGATGCGATTTCATTTCGTTAAGGTCAGAGATTTCTATCAAAATTTAAATTTAGATGGTGCACTTTCTAGGATTGACTGAAGTCTTGAAAGCAAATACGCCTTGTGACTGATGAATACAGGACATTTCTAGCGAAAATGTCCTATATTCTGAAGGGTTCATGTAGTTTGTGCATTCCCAAATATGAATAATTTCTCAACCATATGTTTGAATATAAGAGTGAGTCGGAAATGCCAGGGGCACTTTTTCACCTTTTCTTCAAAATTGCGGCTTGGTCGTGACTTGCTAGTTATAACGGGTGGAGGACACCGGAGTACCCGGCGAAAACCACCGCATATAACCCCAAAATACTGTCAAGTTACTGGCAACTTTTCCCCATACTCGACTCGAACAGTGGTGAGAGACAGCTAGTAGTCAGTGACATCGCCTTAGACCACACGGCCATCAGGGCAGGGCCGAATTCAAAGTCTTCACAAGCTGAAATGGCTCAAGTAAATATTGTGCATGGCAGGCAAAATAAGCAAACGCAATATGTGCCACCCTTTCGCCTCAACAAGAATGTATGCATTTGGGGAAAAATGCGGATAGCAGGTACCAAGTCGACACTCATGATTATCAGATTCTTACTAGTTTCACCTTCGTCTCAAGTCAGCGTCATCGTTACTTTTTGAAATAATGACAGCTGCCTTTTACCACCAGGAAAGTGAACAAGTCTAGTCCAGTCATTACGTCAAATTTATTCACTCACCCACATCGGGGTTTGTGTAAAAATGGTTGTATTTCCTTCTCCCTGCTCGATGATCGTGTTCACATTAAAAATATTTGGCGGAAGTTTTCTAAAATTATCAACCATTCAAAGACTTATGTAGAATACTCCGGTTTCCTCCACTACTTACAACTAGCTGGTCACAAATTAGCCACATTATGGCACAAATGTGACGAAAAACGAAATTCCGAATTGCGAGAATAAAACAACTTTTTACCGGCCTGACATGGCGGGGTAAAATATAGTTGACCAAGCTGCTCTTTTAAGCATATTCATTTATGATATCACAATGTTTCCAACGTGATGCTGAAGAAGTATGTAGCTTAGGGAATAATGTTTAGATACCATGCTATATCATACCTGGGTTATCGGCCTTTTATAATTTTTTGCAGCCATTTTAGTCCTTGGTATTAATCATGTTCAGTCCAGCCACTTCTGTAGGTGAACGAAGAACTGTCTGGTTAACTGCATGTCTCCTACATCTCCATGTAAAGTTTGTCAATGTGTTTCTATATTATTGATATATGCTGGACTAGACGACGGCAGAGAAATGTGAGAGAGTTCAGAAAGAGCTAAGCTCCTTTGCTCTTGCAATCTGCCTATTTGCGTAATATCATGAAGTAGCCATCTATTAAGGTGATAATTTAGTACACCTAGATTATCACCACTAGGTGGTATCCTTGTCTGGCCCCTAAGAATGGATATCAAAACAAAAGATTACACACGACTAGTGTTCACTCCCCGCGAATCTCGCCCTAGCAACTTTCTATTGTGGTACGGTCAAGAAAACAAAAGGTGGGGCCCTTTGGGTCTTCCTTGTTAAATTGCTCCCGAACGACATGGCTGTCTGCGCTGACCATGCAGATTCATTCGAGCTAGACCATTTTGATCAAGATTTTCATCTCATTTTTTGGTTGAAAGTGAATAACGATACAGTCTTCGGACCAGTATTTTAGAATATGACAGATATGAAACCCCTCTAGGTGCAAGGTCATGTCACAGGTACCTTGAATTCTGACAGGACCTGAAAATCAGCATTTACTATTTTACATTACCTCAAAATAGTCACTTATTGATAAGTTTACCATTATTCGGCAACTATGAGATGTAACCTTTACAATAGCATAAGTGCCGTTGTCTTCATTAAACTCAGTTTTCAGATATCTAAGTTTTAAAAATGACCCGTGTATCGAGTAGGGGTCTACCTTAAATAGTTTCTGTCCTTCACTTAATTTAAGTTACTAGTTATAGTTTGTAATATTTTGAATATGTATCATTAAGTTTAGATGTGATTCTAGCTACGAGAAACAAATTCTGTGAGTGTGGGCCAATCCAGCACACTCTCCCTACAGTACCTGTGGTCAGATACTAGTATCCTAATTCTGTCAATCCCGACGACTTTCGTCTTTTCATTGTTTATAGAAATAGAGTAAAACCAATGAAGAGCCTTTAAAAGCTTGTGATATATGTGTCATGTGTCATCTGTGTATTGACTGATCTTATGCTCCTTTTTTATGAATGGTGATACCGTCAATATCATTGTCGTTTCTGACGGCTGTACGGAGGATTCCCCAGCAGAGCGGGCGTGACCTGATGGCATTGTGGTCTAAGTCCTTCCCACTGACTGCTAGCTGTCTCTCACCACTGCCCTGATTCGAATCCCGCCCGATGCAAGTGACTTAGGTGGTGGTTTCCGTAGGCTGTTCCGGTTTCCTCCACCATTTACAACTCATGAACTGACTAGTCGAGAGCAGATTAGGATTGTGCTGCCATCTTTTGGATATAGGAAGAAATGTTCTTTAGCACTATTGCTATACAGCTTTGGCTATGGTTTGGAGCATATTGAACCTGTTCTGTTTATAAGCGATACTTATTTAGTGTAATATCAATGGTAGCATTAAGTCATTGGTTACAGTAGAGGTCTGTCTGCACAGTGTTTGGCTTAGCACTTTCACATGCAGTGTTTAACATGCCACATACCTTTAATCAATCAAACATCTCACCTGTAACATTGCGTGTTGTTCAAGATGTAAAAGCCCAATCACTACCCACTTCTTAAAACAGAACAGTTCTTAATTTTGCAGTTCCCCATTTCGCCTTTGATATGCATGAACATTTTGACAACTCATTCATACGTCTGGCTAGCTAGACTGTCAAAAGGTCTTTGGTTTAATCACCTAATCTGTTTTTGTTATGCCTATAATCAATAGATGTCACTACTGTTGTGATTCCTCTGTGGCTCCACACAATGCAGGTACTTCCCTAAAATTAATTAAAAAACTTGACAAAGATAGCAGAAATGGGGAGTTTGATACATTCCTAAAACCTTTTGTACTCATGTACGCCGATGACACAATATTATTGGCTGATGATGAAATAGACATGCAGAAACTTCTCGACTCACTCCATGCTTTTTGTGAACATAATAAATTACAAGTAAACACTGATAAAACCAAAGTCATGGTATTTACACGATCAAAGGTTAGATTAAGGAACCAAACCACATTTAGAATGGGAGACACAAATCTAGAGAGGATGGAGGAATATAATTATCTTGGAATGTTATTTACTTGGAATGGGAAATTCACCAAAGCAAATACAAAATTAGCAGTTAAAGCCACCAGAGCGATGTACTCGGTGATATAAAATGGGCGTGGGCTTAACCTACCGGTAGGCATGTTATTAAAGCTATTTGACTCATGTGTGGCACCCATTCTCTTATATGGAGCTGAAACCTGGGGATTTGATAACATGGATGTCGTAAAAAATGTACATACCAGGTTCTGTAAAATAATAACAAAAAAGAGTAAATATTGCCATAATTCCTTTATTTATGGTGAACTTGGGCGATTCCCTTTGCAAATTACAGCCACAATTAGACTTCTTAATTACTGGAACATTAATGTCATTAATGGCAAGAAAGACAACATATGCTTCCTAATATATAACATGATGAAACATCTTAACTGTATAGGCAAAAACACCTCACCATGGTTAGGATATCAGTTTCTGCAGAAATGGTCTAGCAGAATCTCATTAGAGGAAGATTTTTCCTCATATAGTATTTATAAAAATGTACATGAATTTGAAGAATATGTAGATCTATTACCAGAATACCTAAAATACTCATTATTTGACTTCAGAACTGGATCTCAAAAATTGCCAGTTAATTGTAGATCCAAATTATCAATACCAAGGCAAGAGAGCATCTGCACTAACAGCAGAAAAAGACTTATGGGGGATGAATTTCATTTCCTATTTGAATGTAATGGTCTTGAAAAACCTAGGATATTAGTGATACCAAAATACTATAGAACTAGACGTAGCACTTTAAAGATGACTCAATTATTAAATACAAATGATAGAAAGCTGTTAATGAAAGTTGCCAAATTTGTTCACTTAGGCATGAAGGAGTACACATCTCTTCCAGATGTAAGTGAAACTATTGATACTGCTGATTTAAGCTGTCTGTATACCTAGTTATGACAGCAAACAAATACATTCCATCATGAAGTTTAGACTATTAAATTATAAAGTTCCTGATTCCATGTATAATATTGACACACATATCTTTATGGGTGTACCGTGTATGTATATTTTTGTAATACTGACAACATTGTTAATGGTTATATTTTTCTAATGATATTATTATATTTCCTCTATGTACCGTATATGGTATCAGGACAATATCCCCCCGGACAATATCCCCCCAGGCAATATCCCCCAGACAATATCCCCCCGGACAATATCCCCCCAGGACAAACTTCCATGAATATGATCTATATGTTTGCTAGCCTAGATTTCTAGGCTGTCATATATATTTTTCTGTTATTTTCTCTCTGGTACCATGCACCAAGTAGTCTAGGTTGCTATAGCGGTCCATTTAGTTTTAAAACACTTATCCCATCAGGGGAATAGGGGATTCATTTTGAGTATCATAAAACCTCTAGAGATAGGATGACCAGGTGGTGCCATCTATCTGACATACCTAGTACTTCACCACACTGCTTGGTCAACGCAGCAGGGATTTTCAGCTTTTTAGGGACTAGGAGCCTACTCTATATGTTTGCCGTACCCGAACCCCAGTATATCCACCTGGGTCTAAATGATTTTGTATACTCTGTAAGGTTAAACACACAGACCATTGGTCAATACTCCTATGCTCATATCATTGGGTTATTTTCAGATGCACACTGGCCTGCTATTGATTGTTGGACTTGCTGTATCTGTGGATGTAGATTGCATCGCACCAGTCAATTGAGTTCCGTGTCATACGTTAATTGGATCAGGGTCCTCATAACATGAGATCATTCCATTGTTTATGTTAGATATAATGACCACAAACACAGTGGATCCCCATCGAGGTGACCACCCCTCTAAGTAAACCATCACTCCAAAGTGACCAAATTTTGCTGGTCCCATACTTTTCACTCTATTTTACAATACATATAGATACACACGTTTTCCTATTAGTTTTATGGTAAAGGGAACCCCTTTATGTTGACCACCTCTCTAAGGAGCCCACTTCTCATCAAGTGACCATATATTGCCGGTTCCAATGGTCATTTTAACCCCTCTAAAGTGACCACCCATATTAACCTCTTAATCCCCCATAAACAGAAAAGATGTTTTCCTCTGACAATGCTAATTCTTCATTACCTTGTAATACTGGCCAATTATCTTATAGCTTGCAATACCTGTGTGTGTGTGTGTGTGTGTGTGTGTGTGTGTGTGTGTGTGTGTGTGCGTTGGAGGTCATTCCTCTGTTGAGAGATCAGCAGTGTTGCAGTTTATAGACGTGCGATCAATCCAAAACGAACATTTACTTTAAATAATTTAAGAAGTATTAGGTTTTCTGATATCAAGGGATATAGTGTTGATAGAAAGTTTTAAACTTAATTTTTTGAATCTGGAATATGACGTTCAATCAGGACAAGAATACTTACTATGGCATCCTGCTTTTAGCGTCTGAAACAATACCACAAATTGAACTCAATGTACGCCACCCCTTTCCAGTCGCCAGAATTTTTGTTTAAATTTGAAGGGCTGAAGCTGAAATAGGACCTTCAATCAGGACATGGTCACTGTTACTGACATCCTGCTTTTGGCGTCAGTTCTCAATACTAGTAGTTGGGCTATTATTCAGGTCTGAAACAATATTACAATTAGAAATCAATGTACCCACACATTTTCCCTCGCCAGAACTTACGTCAACATCATAGCTTTATTGAAATTGTCTGCCACTTGGTGGGATTTGTCATTGCAACCGTCATAAAACAATGATTATTCAGTGTTTACACCCACATTTTCCGCTGCCCACATTTATTAGTATAACAAGGCTTTGATAAATAACAGATCAACTGTGCCCTCTATTGTTCAAGAAATGTCATTTGAGGTAAACATTGCGAAATAGAAACTATGGTCCCATATTCCGGTGAACTCAAGCAGCTAAGTTAAAATACTTAGTTACAACATGGTTAAAACACCAAGAACACAGGGATTGGATAAAAGCTGTAATAAGACAAGAGTACTAAACTAGGAGATGGGTGTGATACCAGCACAATCTAATATTCTGAGCTCAGTGGGGCTCAGTTGGTTAGGTGTCGGACTAGTAATCAGAGGGTCGCTGGTTCAATTCCCGGCCGGGGCACTTTGGTCTGTCCTTGAGCAAGACAGTTTATTCCATATTGCTTCAGTCTACCCAGCTGCAAAATGGGTACCTAGCATAAATAAGGCAGTGCTTAGAGCGTGTGCGCTATATGCTGCGTTGCTCTGGTATATCCCCCGGGGGATTGAAATGATTTCCGTGTGTACAGTGCCTGCTAGGGGAGGAAGGTCGTGTGAGCGCTTCGATGGATACAAGACTATAAACCCAATACCTTTACCTTTATTCGCGTCAGTTCTCAATAGTTGGGTTATCATTCAAGTCTGAAAAATATAACAATTAGAAATCAATGTACCCCATCCCATTCTTGTCGCCAGAATTTGTTTTTGAATTTGAAATGCCGCAGCTGGAATATGACTCTCAATCAGGACACGGATACTGTCTATGCCATTCTGCTTTTGGCGCCAGTCTAAAGAGTTGGGTCATTATTCAAGTCTGAAAATAATTACAATTACAAATCAATGTGCCTCATCTTATTCCCGTCCTTCGAATTTACATGAAAATAATAGCTTTAATGAGATTGTCTGCGATTTAGCGTGATTTGTCATAGTAACCGTCATAAGACAATTGTTAATCAGTGTATAAACCCACACTTTTCCGCTGCCCCCGTTTATTAGTATATCACCGCTTTGATGAATGATAGATCCAATGTACCCTCTATTGATCAAGAAAATGTCATTTGAGGTAAAATATTGCAAAATAGAAACTATGGTGCTATATTCAGGTGAACTCAAGCAGCTAAGTTAAAAAAACTTATATAGTTAAAACACCAGGACCGCATACAGGGATTGGATAAAAACGGTTAGAAGAGGGACAAGAGTGCTAAACTAGGAGATGGGTGTGATACCAGCACATTCTGATATTCTGATTCTGGCGTCAGTTCTCAAGAGTTGGTTTATTATTCAAGTATGAGAGAATATTACAATCAGAAATCACTGTACCCTTCCCCATTCCCGTCGCCAGAAATTGTTAAATTTGAAAGGCCGCAGCTGGAATATGACTTTCAACCAGGACACGGATACTGTCTGCGACATGCTTTTTGGCGTCAGTTCTCAAGAGTTGGGACACTATTCAAGTCTGAGACAATATTGTAATTATAAATTTAATGTACCCCAACTCTTTTTCTTCGCCAGAATTTACGTGAACACCATAGCTTTAATGAAAGTATCTCCCACTTGATGAGATTTGGTATTGCAATCGTCACAAAACAATTATTATTTAGTGTATACACCCACACTTTTCCGCTACCCACGTTGATTATGTTATCGAGGCTTTAATAAATATTGCCGACTCTGACGTGAATGTGTCATTGAAACCGTTATAAAACATAACAAAAAACCGGTGATTTTTTTATCGTAATACCGTGATTCTAGTTAAACCGTTGCCAGGTTGTTAACATTTGAAATTGAAACAACGCTTTAATCAACTCAGCACGAAGTAGAAAACATATTGTCTAGCTTATTTCCTGCCATGTCATTGAACCACCATCTAAAGAAAATGAATTTTCTATCTAATTTAAATGATCAAGATTGCATATCTTATTGCCATAAAAGTCTTCTCTCATATTAAATCATCTTCATTCCAATGGTTACTTTGAGACAAGAGTATCAACAACAATAAAATACCATTAAAGGTTTCTCCATGGATGAAACTGGTATACATAAGCTGTGAGGACAAAAGGCAAATATTATTCAAAGAGTACACTAAACAAAATGTTAAAATCTACTGATACTCAGACTGGTGTTGGTTAATCTGATGGACTGAAACATCAGCCCAAAAGTGAAGTGGAAAAAACTACGCTATCAGCTTGCTGTAGCCAAGGATCAAACGAGAAAAGAGAGGGATAGGCAAGGAGTGCCCAGTTCCCATTGGCGCTGTGATAAGCTCATAGCCTCGATCGGCGCATTCTATTTTGGGCGAGTGTGACTGCAGTGACGTCACTACCCGCATAGCCACATGAAGACAGCGATGTTGAACGAGGAGGCCTGTCCGGCCATAACGGTCGTTATTTTTCAATATACCTGGTAAGCATGTACAGGGATAGTTGTAATCATTTAACACAATTACAGTAAACGCATAAAGCGTGTTATATTATATTCGTGAAGCATGACAGTGTGTGGAAATGTTGTTGTATTGTCCGCACAGACGCTTATCACTGTCAGAGCATGTTTCATCTAAAATGGCTGCCCCGAAAATTCTATCTTTGTCAGTTTTCCATTCAATTTTCTCGGTAAATTTAAAAGCTAGAGTATTAAGTATTATGCCATTCTAAATATGAGAATTAATATTATGGAAAAATGTAGTTTTGATGAGGCATTTCTTGAATTAATCTTGTAAAATGTAGTTGTTTTGTGAAGTTCAGTGCAACTGCACTTACGTGTGGACAAGCACAATCCTATTCAACCACTAGTTGCCACGTCGACCTGAATATTTTGCTAATATATCCCTAAAAGTCAATTTTAAATATGCAATTTTCATATTGTGAATACTAGATCATTACTGAAAGACATTAGGCATCCCCTTCAAAAGTAAATAAAAGTGCTGGATAAATAAATCACGGACAAGATGTTTTCTCATTACCAGATTCATGCAGTGATTTTAAAATGTATGAAACACAATGGAAATATTCAATTGCATTTTATTGTTCTATTGTTTTGTAACTTGCATATTTTAGAGCGCCATGGTGTTCAATATACTCGTACTTGCATTTAGTGCAATTAGTGTCGTGATGACATCCAACCGAACTCCCCTAGGAGGGTGGATGCGGGTGCCAAGGAAATTGCATTTACCCTGATTTACCGAAAATGTGATTTCAGTATTAAGATTAGGGAAGTAGGGATGCATTGATTGCAGACAGGATGTGGATATCTACACGTGTCTATTGTCCGTCTTGTTTCACTTGCAAAGAATCACTTCCTCTGCTTCCACCTCTTCTTCTATAGATAAATAAGCTTTATTTCAAGTCAGTAATAATTATACATAGTAAAAATGAGCAGCGTCTTGTAGATTAAAAATCTCCCCCCCTTTACGTCAGTGTAATTAATTCCCCAGAAAATAATCTAAATCTTCCCCATAAAGTCCTATTTTATTTGCTCATTCTATTGTATAGAATAAGTGCTGGACACTTAAAGTGCTATCCGAGGTATATTTATGCCATGTATCTATAACCTCTGACGCTGTAACTATTTCTTATTTAAATTGTTTACCTTGTATTGTACATGTACATGTTTATACCTAAATAAAATCAATCGATCAATCAATCATAGAGATCGTTCTTAGCGCATGAATGAATGAGAACAGCGTCCGTATTTGTTTACATTGTTAGATTTAGACCTGCACCCGCACATGCGCAGGAGCAACTAGTATTTTTGCAAGCAAGCTGCGAGCAACCAGTCTCGCTTACATCCTCATCGGGTTGAGGCAAGCAAGATTCGGTACACCGGCCGGTTGCCAATCCATGGTTGCTCATCTAGGTTGCTCATCTAAGCTGTAGCGTGCTGACGTCTATAGTATATCTTGTTTCCATATGCATGTTTTAGAATGCATTGTTAAATCATCCTGGTACTAGTACAGTTAATGAAAGGCTTATCCCCATAACTCCCTGTTACAATATTGATTATGATTGAGACCCTTCTGATGTTAGAATTAAAATGCAGATGTTTCTGACATTTGCTCTCTACGAGTAAAATAACAGCTCTTTTAATGATGCATAATTCGCAAATAAATACGACTTTATAACCGATATATTCCACAACTCCACAAGGTTGGAACACAGGTCACTACCATTAAGGAACTATAGTCCTATACAGGGAAAAGGTCGTCTTTACTGAATAGTTTGCTTTGTGGAAAGTGTTACCGAAATTATGGAAAACGGAAACATCAAAAAGTATTACTGGAAAATCCCAACTCCTATTATCTGACTTAAAGGGGATTAGAAGAAGCTGCTCATACACGTAAAATTTGGTCACTAGTAAAAGCTCGAACTTGTCCATATAGGCAGGAAATTAAGTAGAATGATACATTTACTCTCCCAGAAAGCATAAGTAGGCACTTTATTTATATCCTACCGTATATTACAAACTGAATGCAAGAATGAGGTGAGAGAACTCTTGGATCAGGTGAGGCATTTGCCAAGAAAATACACAAATAGTCCAGTCTTTTAGTATATACATGTATATATATATACATGTATATATATACACACAAATATCTATCTATCTATCTATCTATATATATATATATATATATATATATATATATATATATATATATATATATATATATATATATATATATATATATATATATATATATATATATATATATATATACATACAAATATATATACACACACATATATATATATATATATATATATATATATATATATATATATATATATATATATATATATATATACATATATGTGTATGTATGTCTGCATGTATGTATGTATATATGCATGTATGTATGTATGTATGTGCGTACGTGCGTAAGTATGTTTATGTACGTATGTATGTATATAGTACGTGTGTGTATAGGGTAGCTGATTTCATATGATTGTACAAGTATGATTTATTTTTCCGATGTAGTACCTTGCACATGAAGACTGCAAGAGAGATACACTCCGTCCAAGCGCATCCCATCGATCGGTGCTATGTTTGTTATAGCAGGATAAGTGCGAGAACCACGGGAAATCGATGATTGCCTGCTGTCTTACACTCAAGTGTTTATGGACGTACCCTCCAGTCAAAATGCTATAGGGTTAAGGTGATGGGTACCATTGCAAGCCAGTTAAAAGCCCTGTCCCAAAACACACCTCAAAGCAGCATAATCCTATAACTAGGTGTATCTCCAGGTTCCTGAGTGTTATCAGGTAGAGAATATCATCGCCACCTGTCATTATTCAATCCATATTCTGTTTTATTTCAAAATTTACAACTTTTTTTTCGAATGACATATTCTCATTAAAGTGTAACTCCACCTTCAAAATTAAAAAAGATATGTTGTAGAGCTCACTCTTACCTTTCATAGGATACCTTGATTACAATTGTACTCAGCAGATAAACTGAGATAATACCATTTAAAGGTAACTTTATGGGGGCTGCCATGTTTGCACAGAGGGAACCTAATCAGTGATGTTAATTAGATGCGTGTGACGTAATGCTGTGACTTCCTGTGGGAGTGAGGGAGCTTAGGGGCTAGCTCTAGTGGCCAGGGTCTGACACTAAGATTCCAGGCAAGGGGCCCAAAAATGACTTTTGACAAAAATGATTGCCCAATAATAGGATTTCTGGTTATCATACTACTATTTTGGGCCCCTAGTTTGAAAAATCTTGAAGCCCACAGTAAAATCTAGGGGCATATGCCCCTTGGATAGTTGAACCCTAAGACTGTGGACAGCTCAAAACCTGAGCACAAAGATGGTGAATTATCAAGCTTTCAGTTTGGATGCAACAATGATTCTCCAAATAAGCGCATGTACCAGTGAAAACACGATCAATATACGGTCTGAACATGCAAAAATATGATCAATATATGGTCTGTGATAGACCCAGACTTAAAGGCAAGGAACATTTAGATTAAGTAGGGGGGGGGGGGGAGGAAGTTCTGAATGCCAGAAAATGATGTACACTGACTTCCCCTTCCAACTATTTTCAGAAAAAAGGGAGTGTATGAGTAATCAGAAGAATACACTCATAATTATTAGTTTTCTGTCATACAATAAAATTCAAAATGTGTTATATTAGCTGTACTTCTCAGTAAATTATATGCAATAGTTTAGAAGTAATATATAGCATTTATGAATAAGAACTAAAACATCATCACAATATAATTGGAAGATGGTTTATTGACCATCTGGTTTCACAATTGTACTTCATATACTTGTGTCTTCCTAGCAGTAACTGGTCTGAATGCAATTTGAAATAATTGGGTCCAGAGGATGTGTATTGCAGTTAACCTCCTGTGTAAAGCATGGGATTAGAGCAGCCACAACTCCTTTGAGATTAATGTGTATTGCAGTCAATTCCTGAGCAGCTGACATACTGGCAATACACACACAGCTAACTAATTGTAAACTTCCTTTCATCACAAGATAACAGTGTCAGGACATTGTAAGGGTACTAAATGCCAGGCTATTTTGTAAATTGGTAGAATTTCTTGAGCCCTAAAGCTCATCCGTAACCCCTTTACTATAGGTCTCTCTTCCCTCACTGCTTTTGCCACACAGAACCTGGTATACCTCTAGCAAATGTAACTTACAACATATAGGTATACACTGAGACACAGTGTCTCTGTTTGCTGAGTCTGATACACCACTTTCCTCTTTGCAAGTCATTTACTAATGAGAGAATGTGTTAGTGTGTTCAGTTCTGAATGTCCCTCAGCCTGGCAGCGCAGCCTGCATGTAGCAGCGTGATGTCACTTCCTGTTTCTGATAAGCTCCAAGATGGTGCCTCCATGAACCAGCTGAGGCAGTAAATTTGCTGTATTTCTCAAGATACAAACTTAAATATCTCAGTCAATTTGCGGAGTACAATTGTAATCAAGGTGTCCTGAGAAAGGTGACACTGAGCTCTAAAACATATCTTTTTTCATTTTGAAGGTGAACTTACACTTTAATTACGCAGTTGTTGGTTACTGTAGGTTCATAGATACCTTAGCGATGTCATTGACTATGCCCAATAAAAAGTATTTTTTTGATTTTTTACTCCTGAAGATTTTTACAAGCCATAACATTGAAAATTCTAGTGAGAAATCTCGTGTGTGGAGGCATGGGAACCCCTTTGACAGTAGTGGACATACCTCGCTGATCACTCCTGAGCACTCGAAACAAAAGAGAGCTGCACAAAGATACACATCGACGATCTCAAGACAATGGCTTGTGGTCAGGATGCTATAAATAGGTGCTAGCTATGAGTACGGGAGGTCACCAAGTGAAGTTGGTGTGGAGATTTCTAACTAAAATTTTCAACGTTATGGTCTGTAAAAATCTTCAGCAGTAAATAATCAAAAAAATACTTTTTATTGGGCATAGTCAATGATATCCCTAAAGTAACTCTGAACCTGCAGTAACCGTCACCTGCGTAATTAATGAGAATATGTTATTTGAAAAAAAAGTTGTAAATTTTGAAATAAAACAGAATATGGATTGAATAATGACAGGTGGCGATGATATTCTCTACCTGATAACACTCAGGAACCTGGAGATACACCTAGTTATAGGATTATGCTGCTTTGAGGTGTGTTTTGGGACAGGGCTTTTAACTGGCTTGCAATGGTACCCATCACCTTAAGATCGAACAAGTGTATTTATCATTGACAAGCTGAAGTAAATCGCTACCCTAAGTATACGATAAACTCTTATGGAGCTGGTGGCTAATTTGGCCAATATAAAATGATGCAAAAACACGCAAAATGACTGAAACCCTGGTAAATGGGTACTCAACTGAGAGCACTCAGCAAGATCTTTCTAATGAATACCAAAATGATAGGATTTGGATGGTTTTCAATCGAATCTTTGCGTCCTTGTACTTTGGACGAAAGTAGCGCCAGCATTAGAATGGTTGAATAGGACACTGCTCGATGTAAGGGGATTTTGCTTTCATGGTTAAGCGGTCTAGCGCAGTGTTGAGCCCGACCTTGCTGGCCGTGTCTCATCCTCAGACAGGGTTCGACTTTACCCTGAAACATGTTAGAAAGTTGACCATGACAATTACTTTTGGCAAGCCATGCTTTAGCCCCGGATGATTTAGAAAACAGTGACGAAACACTACTCCATTCCTAGTCAAGCATTCCACTGGTTGGTTTCTTTAATCAGCACCAAATGACAATGGATGCTTCACAAAGGAATCACTGGAATGAGAAGACTTCGCAAACTCTTAGAGAATCCAAATTATCTCTCTTATTGCAACCTACTATTTCATGATTTTAGTTGAATTTAATCAAGAAAGCCCTCTACAGTAGGGATCAAGGATTATTATGCCAGTCGGTTATTTGGGTCAGTTAACCGGAAAACGGGATTATTTTAGTAGAGTTTCCTGGACGTAGCTGAAGGATTAAGGTAGGCATTTACCGCCTAGGATGGTTGCCATGGAGTGAGCAGTCTATTTACTTGACCTACTTATATTGCACGGGTGAATCAATACGCACGGTGGTTCTCCAAATAGCTAAACATTCTCATATCAACCGGCAACAACACTTTTTTTTCGTGGTCGGCGGTCAATATTTTGGAACATTCTGCTGGAACGCACAGGTAGGCGAATAATGTCTCTCAGCAAATGAGGAGCATGGGTGAAAGCTAGGGTTTTCTAATACTAGTATATACCTTTGTAGGGTAAGTGATGCGTAAACCGGGTTGGTTAAAGGTCGAGGCAATGGGTAAATTGTGTACCCAGAGGTCACAACAATATCACCACCTTGGGTCAGTAAGATATATTTATGGCTCAGTCGAACATATACATACGTACCCGCTCAGTTGTGTTGAGCTATCTTAATTAAGCAGAGATCACTCTTGCTACCCACCGCACATATCTAAAGATCAAATGGTAAACATTTTTCACAAGGCTTATGACTACTATAGACGAGTATTAACTTCATATTTCGTAGCACGCCCCATAGCTGGTTTCATGTGGGAGCACAGTACGTATGCATCGAACAGACCATTGTGCTTATAGGTAGTTAGCCACATTCCGTTTAGTGACGGTCAACGGCATTATGGCATGACCAACCTGAACCTATGCGGCAGACAACGTGTCATACAGGTGTATTTATAAACAGAGAGAGGGGAAGTGATGTAATCAAAGCCACAGCCGAATATATTAGGGATGGTGGAGACGGTAGTAGTAGAAGTAGAAGTAGTAGTAAGAGTAGTAGTAGTAGTAGTAGTAGTAGTAGTAGTCAAAGTAGCGCTAGCAGTGCCAGCAGCAGCAGTAGTAGTAGGAGGAGGAGGAGGAGGAGAGGAGCAACATAAGCAGCAGTAGCAGTAGTAGTAGTAGTAGTAGTAGTAGTAGTAGTAGTAGTAGTATAGTCTGTCTGACTTGAGTTGGCTAACTGCTTTTTCCTCTTTTTCCCACAAAAAGTTCGTTTTTGCCTGCCAAAATTGGCGAACCTCTTAGAAGTGCTACCGCGTGTATGTATAAGCATACTTTTTGTCTCAACTCCGCTAAATGTTGATTTTGCTCATTAGGTCCCATTGCAAAATGTGCCCATTGCCAACAATGTTGCTGTTACTGTTGTCAATTGTTGTCAATGGGCAAATTTTACAATGGGACCTAAAAAGCAAAATTAAAATTTTGCGGAGTTGAGACAAAAAGTATGTTTATACATACACGCAGTAGTGCTGCACAGAGGTTTGCCAAGTTTGGAAGGCAAAAACGAACTTTTCGTGGGAAAAATAGGAAAGAGCGGTTAGCCAACTCAAGTCAGACAGACTATAGTAGTAGTAGTAGTAGTAGTAGTAGTAGTAGTAGTAGTAGTAGTAGTAGTAGCAGCAGCAGTAGCAGAAGTAGTAGTAGTCGCGTTAAAGTTAGTATTGATTACTAGCAGTAATGACAAACCTCGTACATCATTACTTTCAATGCGTTCTCCAGTCAAATGAGCATCCGCGATTACACTGTCAATTCACTCATAATTGCCTTACATTAAAGCTAATCAACAATACCGGTGTTACCTATACCTCATGCGAATATCTCTGCCTGTTATTGGATGTTGAATAATGCGATCTACTATCTTGGACTTATTGAATAGGACATTTCTACCCCGTCTCGTTTCTTTCGATTGCTACATTGGAATATATTTTAAAATGCTTACCTAATTGTGAACACATTTTGGGTAGAGATGGTATCATACATATGGTTGAATATTCTTTGTTAGTTTGCATTTTATTTTACATGTGTACCATATAACATACATGTTTTCAGCTTAAACGGTAGATATTCTCGTCTCAGTTTACGCAGCTTCTTATCCTAACGTCCATATATATGAGTATTCTATTTCAACGGAAACTGAGATATGTTCGCAAAAATGATAAAGAAATGAATTGGACAGAAAATAAATGTTATACACATACCATTGTCCCAAATGTTTCAATATACTTGTTGTAATCGGCAGATCATTAGGTCATTCAAATGAATATTTAATGTAACACTGGCAACACATTTGCTAAATCTAGCTTTAAGGTACTCTTTTCAACGCACGTTATGTTTAACTGTAATTTACAATTTTGTGTGTAATTGCCGTAATCAAAAGATTACCCTTGGGCATTCATTAACGAGAAAGTGTCATTCAAGTACATGTCATTCAAGTACAGATGACCATGTGCGAGGGGACGTATTGGTATTTCTGTTTGTCTTCATGTTTTCCAAATGCAAGAGCGTATAGTGCATACGTAAGTTAATACCGGATTTGTATACCTGGCGGAATTCTGCTCCGTTAAATTTCTTTCACCTAGGATAGGTTATAAGTATATTTATGGTAGGAAAGCACAACATTTATTTCAAATACTAGTACAAGAATAGAGGTTGTAAATGAATATTCGTATAATACCTGCTAATCCAAAGATATTTGGAACAAAAAATGCTTGCCGCATATTGGGAATGCCTTTCTTATCATAGGCAAAATGATTTGGAGATAAATTGATTGTGGCAATAAGCCAGTCATACCTATAAGGAGACATTGAAAGCCAAGTGAGGTCCGAACGTGAAGTGTGATATCGATTAGACTTCAAATTGCAGGTTTTTAATCTATATAATTTAAAGGGTGTTCTTCTAATGCATTTTAGTATGTAAACTGTCCATCTTATCTACACCTGCGAAACAGTATATCAATAAAACAAACTTTCCTATATACCATAATGTGTTTTGAAAACCTGAATGGAATGTTTTAACTGCATCATGTGTGCGAGGGTGCCACCATATCAGAGTAATTATCAGCTATAAGCTAACCTAACTTGACACTAATCAAGGTTTAATCCTGTTTGATAAGTAATATGTACCACTGAATTATCACCAAAGATTAGTAAGTGAAAGTAAACATGCCAGGTACTTGTCACAATTATTACGATACGAGTACTCGGATAATGGCAGAAAAAAGGGGTACGTCCTACTTAACTCAAAGCTTTACTAGTCATAATCTCAAAAAGATATGAAAGTTTTAATATAACACCATGTGTCTATTGATACAACTACACAAACTATGATATTCAGACTCAACACATGCCATGTGCTTTTATCTAGTATTCTTTTCGAGAACATATTTGTTGCCTATGAGGATAACACATTTTCCATCTCTTTAACACTTTTATAACATGTTTACAAGCGTTTCATGATAGAATATGTACACCATAAATATATTTGCATACTGTTTTGCAGAATGGGTCTATCCTATATACATACACACACACACACACACACACACATATATATATATATATATATATATATATATATATATATATATATATATATATATATATATATATATATATATATATATGTGTGTGTGTGTGTATATATTTAAAAACATATTTCCATGAAATGAGCCTACCCGCCTTGATAGTGTCTATGCCATATGCCATCGTTGGGAATGTAACAGACTGAAAGAAGAAACCGCTGCCAAATTCAATCCCCTTATGCCTATTTCGTTATCTTAGGAAATATTTCTACAGTCGTATTGTATTTCATCTGAACTTCGTTTACAATGCAAATGGTCCAACAGCAGTGCTATCTTTTGATTTATTACTTGCGTGTAATACCCGCTGACCTTTTCACGCTAGTTTGCTTCCCAATCACTTTTTGTATTTTTTCTTTGAACCCTCTCTGACACGGTCAATTGACTGCCTAGCAATTTTTAACTCATAAATGTTTAACGAGTGCATTAGGTAAGGTGACAACCCTAGCTATAGTAAAAGTATGGGATTCTTTGAACGAAACTGGAATCATACGATTTTTTTTTTTCGCTGACGAGTACACACTATATTCATTCGAATGTCTATTCTATACAACCAAAGAATATGTAATATCTGCACCTTTTTAACTCACCTGACGGTTGAAGCAAGAGAGTGTTAAGTTGCGTGCCTGGGTCCCGTCTTAGTGAATTATCACCAAGGCGGTATAGGCGAGCAAATTGCGTGAGCTTTCTTATAATGGATTACTGTAATGCTTTTTTGCTGTACGTTCAGTGTCACTTGCAATGAAGCAAGCAACGTTTTCTCTTTAATCACTTGACTTGTTACATAAAGCTGGTTATAGCAGCAGCCTTGTAACTGTAGAAATGATTCCATTTGACAAGCATCATAGGTTCTATTCATAAACTTAACTGGAAGGGACACATTTCTTTTTCTTATACCGAAGACGAGGCTTATTGAATTATCAATTACATATTTTGTAACTATCTATATGCAAAATCTTCAGAAAATGTATAGATAAGACCTCACATTCCCACACTATTTACGTTAAGGACATTTGCTAACGTTAAGGAAATCATGAAGATTTAAATATTAACGGACCAGCAATGGCATGTCCTAGATGACAACAAAGGGTTAAAACTCCCACAAAGGAAAGAATTGACAACAACACCTTTTTAAAGTCACAATGATAAAATTTGGCTTTTACCAATGGAATTGGAACACTCAATACTATAAGTAACATTATAAATTAATAATGATTTTTCGTTTCAATATTCTATGAATATGCGTTGCCTTCATATTGATCTGAACAGTCGCCATATCCCAGCGCTTGCAGCTATGAGAAGAATGACATCTACTATGATAAAGAGTGGAAGCTGCCGGGATACACCATGTTATTGAAGTCTTGGCCTGCCTATGCAAACACTACATTTCTATTTCTATCTATGTTGCAGATGAAATGCACCACAGGCCACGTTTACCTGGAATGTGCGATGACTGGAGTACACAGCAATGAGGAAAGGACTTATCTGTAAGGAAGGAAGGATACCTCACTTGTTCATGGGATATTTCTAATAAATGGATAACAATTCTTTACCAAATGGCGTAGACTCGTTGTTGCTGCCACTGAGGAATATTGATGTTGTAATCGAGTATGTTGTCCTGCAGTCCCAGACAAAAGCTGGCATGTGCCCATGAATTGTTAATTCAGTAACAGCACATATTGCACCAATTGATATTGTTTGGTGTGGTGTGGATAGTGCTTAAAGCAGGTGGGCCATGATGTCAATATTTCCGCGCTGCCATGGTGATGATTTCACTCTCAGTTCAATGTGTGGAACCTAAAGAGAATTGCTGGAATCGGGGAAAGAGTGCCTTCATGTAAATTTACAAAACTGGATACCTATTACTGGTAAGGCCATCGATACAGACAATATAAGGATTGTGTAGTAGTGCAAAATTGACAACCAATGAATCTGTTTTGATTCTGTGCAGTCTTATTTATGAAAATGGCTGTTCATGATAAAACAGCTGCACTCAGGGCAAACAGAGTAGAACTACTCAGGCGTTTCGCTGAGGAGATAGATCCCATATCCAATCTGCATATACCTAATTTCAACTTTGTGCTCAATCATCTAATCATTCCTGTTCCTGAAACGCCTATTTATGACAATGTTCTGGAAATGCATAACAACAACTTTGCTCGAGTGAGAACAGCAATCGATAGGTTCTTTGGATCGCAAGGATCGGAATGCAAAGTGGATGATGTGGATATTCTAGTAATGGGATCAGGAAGCTTTGCTGAGGGGTTGCAACCAATGGTCAGGAAGACTATTTCTGGTGGTACAGAGGGGAACGATAGATTTCGTTTTCTGCCCTCAGCCTACGATATGATGCTCTCTGTAGAGACACTTATGGTACACGAAATAACTGGTATATCTTTACAAACTGGTCCTGACATTCATCAAGGATATGCTCAGATTGAAATTGATAAAAATAGGATTCAGGTATTATCAAATCATCTCCAGGATCTTTTTGAGGAAGAAGAGAATGGGAAGATGCTTCTTTCCAGTAAAAACTTTCAAAAGCTCTTTGAGAGTCCAAGACACCTGCCGTATGTTCAAGCAAGCTCAGAGCCCAAAGAGAATGAACATGACTTTCTGGCACCCATATATATGGTGCATTGTGTACCTTGTCTTGGTTGGCCACAGGAAGCTAGAAAATGGTCACAAGAAAACAGTAAAGCAGACTGGCCTTCACCGGAACTTGCAGATTTTATTACGTCACAGGGATGCCATCTTGTGCCAATAGCTCATGCAATGTCAAACAACCACGATAAAGAATGGCGTTTTTCTTTCTTCACTGCTGAACGTGCCTTGGCAAAGACTCTTTTACCAATTCAGAGGAAATGCTACACCTTGTTCAGAATGATCTGCTTTGACAACGTGGAGAAAGTCTCAAAGACCTTGGCCTCTTATCATTTGAAGATGGTTATGTTCTGGATGTGTGAGAAGGTGCCCTTTGACACATGGTCTGATGACAACCTGGCCAAATGCATTCTGATGTTGATGGATGAATTGATAGTGATGGTGCGTAATCAAAACATACCATCCTTTTTCATACCGGAGAACAATCTACTGAGTCACGTGGAGCCTTATGAGCTGCAGTTGGTCGTGAACAAGTTAAGCTCCATTAGAGAGGATCCACTGTCTTCATTCAGGACATGTCATATCCAAGCCTTTGGTGACTCAATTGCCTTTGATGATGTTTATGACGCCATTATCAAGATCCTACACTCTCCAAATAGAAATGTCCAGATTCAGGGTGATATCATGAGGTTCTTCCTCAATGTGGGCAATGTCTATGATGTCCTGGACCTCTCCTGGGTGGCCTTGATCTACTATGAGAATGCCTTGGACACTGCTGAAGTCCTATACCGAGAGGAAGACTACGGAGAGCAGGTAATTCCTATGCTGAAGAATCTAGCAGGATATGCAGCACATGCCAGAGACCTTGATAAAGCAATCCACTACCACAAGAGGCTGTTGGAGTATCCTCAGTACTTACCAGGTCTGGAGGAGACCATCTACAGGGTCAACCTGGCATGTTACCTGCATGCCAAGGCCAACGTTCTCAGCGGAACTGATGAGATGGCCAATGCTGCTCATCTTTATGGCTACCATCTATACCCAGTTGAGATTGCTGCCTATCAAAGGCATGAATGCCTCCAAGAGGCTGAGTTCTGGTTTCTCCAGATACTTGAAAGAACCTTTGACCACGTAGCCCTGAATGAGTATGCCAACTTGCTCATGCTCAGCAATCGTCCCCAAGATGCCATTCTGTACCTGGATCAAGTCATTAAGCATACTGAGAAACGAGATCCCTTTGCCCCGCAGCACTGCTTCACTGAAATAGAGAAACCCTGCCTCTGCAATGATCTCAGGCAAGAGGTGGATAGCTGTGGAGAGGTCAGGGTTTGGAGCACTGTGTATGCTTACTTCTTATTGGTGGATTGCTTTCTCCGCTGTAAAGAAGATGAGAAGGCAAGTGAACTTATGGAGAAGTTTGCTGAGGAGACTTTGAAATATGACGATGATGGCAGTAAAGGATCTTCTTTCACGCTTTTGGCATATTCCTATCTAAAGCTGAACAACTTCGAGGAGGCTGAAAAGGCATTTCAAAGAGCAGGCGAAATGGACCCTCAGAATGATCAAACAACAAGGAATATCCTTATCTGCCAAACAGGCAAATTAAAGCTATCAACAACAGACACAAAGAAAAGTTTGGATGCAGAAGAGGCATTTCAAAAAGCAGGACAAGTAGAGGCAGAAAATCCAGAGGCAACAGGGGACATCGCCATCAGCCAAACAAGTGAACTTAAGCTATCCACGACAGAAACAAAAGAGAGTGAGGATAAAGAAAACACCATTCAAACAGCAGACCAAATTGACCCTCAGAATGAACAGACAGTAAGAGACATAGTCATCTGCCAAAAAGACAAACTAAAGCCATCCACACCAGACAACAAGGAAAGTGAAGAACAAGAAAAGATGTGACATATTCCTCATTGTATGATCTGATAACGAGGCAAGCTATATTAATCATAGAGAAAGTTACCAGTGACTTGGGGCTGGGCAGTGGTTTTCGTCGGGTTCTCCGGTTTCCTCCACTATTTACAACTGGCTAGTCACGAATTAGCCACAATTGGCATAAATGTGACGAAAAACGAAATTCCAAATTAATCATAGACACTTTTCTAGAAACCTCACAACTAGAGCAAGTTCTAAATGTATGCATTTACATGAACAGCGCAATAATCGAAAGAATCTACAATTAACTCATTAAATAGACATTGTTATGCAAGCACCTTAAAGGAACCTTCGGAGAAAGCTCCTCCAGTCTGCATTTTATCTCTTTCACATTAAATTGATCTATTTTATTGATTATGAAACATTTTACGAATTTAAATTTTGCAACAATCCTGCATGTATTACTAATACATTGTATTCGTTCATTTTTCATTGAGCATTTTTTTATTAATTTCTTTGTTGCTGTATTTTTACAATAACAAAGGACCATTATTTCATAGATGTTGTGGCACTAAATGACCTATGTGTGCCAATGTGCCTTTAATAGATTATAGTTTCACAATGCAAGACATCAATGATAACTAAGGTTTCTTAGATCATATCTAAATGTAAATGTCCTGCCTTTGTCTGCTTTTGAGAACAGCCTTGCTATAGCTATGACACCATATGCCATCTATTGGTAAATCATGACATTAGAAGTCAGCAAGAATGCAAACAGGCATAAAGGCTGATAGAGTACCTGGCTTCTATCTCACTTACATATACTCCACGTCAACAAGTATTTATAGATGTGGTAAATAGAATAAACACGCAAAATGCTAATCCACTTAGATACCAGTATTTTTAAGCTCTTGCTTGGCTTAACACATACAGGCAGTAATGTCAGGGTGAAGATTCAAGGATTATTATCAGGAACAGAAATTACGGTTAATGAACACAAAATTGTTAGAATAACATATTTGAATATCCTTCTCTAAAAAGAGCATGAGTAAAAGTGAAAAAGATTAGATAAGGGCATGAATCTGTAATCTCTGCATGCATCATGAATTAAACCCTCATAGCTCACCAAAAAATACTTTGTGAGTTTTTCATTTCACCTAAACGAAGTTTTTCTTTTCACCATATCTTACGAGATTTGAGAGAGTGGTCGCGATACTGGCACCTGATAAGGTCATTGTCCCTTTTTTGGCTAGTTATGGTTGGCTTTGCCTAATTAGCCCAGTTGACTTGGTCCGTTGACCCGTTTGGGCTAGTCAGCCAATTAGGCTCTCTTTGCCCATTCGGCATGGTTGGCTTGGCCCATCCAGCGACCACAGTAAGGTGCTAGATAAAATATGTGAGTCGGAATGCTTCATGGGCAATCATTACCCATGCCTAGGACTCGCTTCTGGTCTCGCTAAAATTTACTCTGTTTTTGAAACATCATGAGTTGAATTTCTAGGGTTTATTGAAAATTTGTGCTTTTTCTGAAAAAGGGATGCATATGTTGGTTATAATATCAAATTGTAAAAACATCTAGTCCAGATATTTTCATTTTCACTTTTTGATATAGCCATGCTAAATTAGATGGATTGATACTGAAAGGACCCAGGATAATTTGTTGGCAAGTTTTAGAATGCAATTCAGAAAATCTCCACCAATTACTTTGCCTTTTTTGAAAGTGCAAATTATTAATCGACTATGTCTCCGGGCTGCATGGCACTTTTCTCCCTGCATGTGACCGCATGTGAGGGTGGACCATTGACGTCATCAGGCACCAATCTCGTGACCTCTCGCTCAAATCTCGCGAAATTTGGCGAAATGAAAAACTTTGATTTGGTGAAATGAAAAACTTAAATTGGTGAAATGAAAAATGCAATCAAATCTAGAAGTTGAAAAGACTTTTTCCTCATTTCTGACAAAAAATCTTGTTTAAAAAGATTACAACGAAGCAGATATGTAGACAAAAGATTATAGAATACCATTTCTGCCATTTTGTTCTTCCCTCCACACTTATGAACGTTTATGGTTCACCATTATGAATGGAAGCTCCGTCTGATTTCACTCTGCATATTTTTTCAGTTTTTGGCCATTACATTTTACGCCCTACTGCGGAGGTACATTTTTGGTGCTTACTGTATAAAAAAAATCAAGTTAAAGAAGGGCAAAAACACCGAGCTAAAATATAAATCCTGTAAGCGACCTTCATTTCCAGACTTGCCATGTACGAACCAAGCATGAAAACGTATGCGTTACTTATTGCATGTAAGTTTGATATAAGGGAATGAAATACAGACATAAATACCTAATTGCGTAAAACAATAGGATCAATTGTATGATATACCGGTATAACATCATCTTAGTGTTCATTATGATACTACCAGCTAGACCTAAAACATAGTGAATATCTGATCATTGATCCATGCTAATTATCGATGAGCTGCTATGCAGGCTTAAGAAAGTCCCAAACAATGCCGTCATAGTGGTTAGTGTTTCCAAAGAATATGATCACATTACACCAATTCCAAAAGATCTTCAATGGTTGCCCATCAAGAAAAGAATTGAGTTCAAAATTCTGCTTTTGACTTTTAAATGCATGCAAGGATGTGCCCTTATATACTTGAGGATATTGTTTATAATAGTCAAACAGGCCAATACAAAGACTCTAACATCAAACACGCAGAATTTATTACAGATACCACACACTAATCTGAAAAGGTATTGTGACAGAACCCTCTGTGCTTATGCACCATGCATTTGGAAGGATCTTCATGAAAACATCAAGGCTGTTGATAGTGTGCAAATCTTGAAGACACAGCTGAAAACATTGCTATTTCTATATGGACCCTTATATGGACCATATGGACCCTTAACATATGTCCGCTGACTATTCTTTATAAAGCGCTTTTGAAAATTACAGGTGGAAAGGGCGCCTCACTATATCAGATATCATTATTATCATTATCATTATTATAATTATTTTTATTATCATCATTATTAACTTTATTATTATTATTATCATATTTGTATTATAATTATATGATTTTGTAATAGAGATATTACAACCAATAAACATACATACATTATTATGATTATTTTTATCATAATTATTATATTATTATTATTATTATTATTATTATTATTATTATTATTATTATCATACGGCTTGCATAAGTACCAGATTCAATCCTACACACACATCTAGTGGGACATTAATTTACATTGCCAAAATCAAATCATTACCCTGATGTTGTCAAAGAAAATCGCTGTAATCCACATTTGTTAATGTTTCTTTCTGTGTCCTAGATAATAAATATGATTCTACCAATGTAAACCATGCACGGTTGACTTGAATTTCTACATGTGCCACCTTTGTCAGAAGTTCCTAATCCAAGTCATTACAGTAAACTACTTCCTGGTGTAATGAAAATACTGTAACCCGATTTTTCGCAACCAATAAACAAATAACAATAATCTTCTAAACACAATTATTGCGTTCTTTGTATTGTATCCATTGTATTTTATTATGATTTATTGGTTTTAATCACTCTTAAATATATGCATGTAATTTAGAATACTAGCAACATTAAAATAAGATAAATTATCTCTCCCTATCTACCGTAGTAATCATTATTCGGTGAACACAGTATATTACATAATGCACCCACAAAATATCCGCAGTCAGCCATTTTACTAAGTCACAGATTTGTCTTTTAATGGTAAATGACCCCCACGAAGTTGTTGACATGTGATGCTTAGAGTCCTATAAATTAGTAACGACACTTGCTGAAAGATGTCAAACAACCATGATTTTTTTTATTATTAGTTCCTAATAAACGTGACAAAAGGAAAGCATAAACAAAGTTCTGACACAGATTTCCTAATACATAATAGTTAATGTCGTATGGGGTTTCTATCGGGACATGAAAAGTGTCTTATTTAATGGAATCTTATATTGTTACAAGAAAGATTTTCCTCACACAGATGTAATGGATTTACGCAATTTGAGCCACTGAACCTCCTACTTAAACCCCAAACTATTGATGAAAAGAACCTGCTTAATTAGTTTTTGATTTATCCCCCATAAAACGTCTTAATCCATTTGTTAACAAAGATATCAGTACATCACCATACCTCTACTAGCAAAACATACGTTTACGGCATGGTCATTATATATATATAAATACACACACACACACACACACATATATATATATATATATATATATATATATATATATATATATATATATATATATATATATATATATAAACATATATATATATATATATATATATATATATATATATATATATATATATATATATATATATATATATATATATATATATATATATATATGTTTCTAAACACATTTTTATTGAATCTATTTCTCTTCATCAAGGTTAATTTGGATTTAAATTTTTTTTCATGTTTGTTTACCTAATAAAATGGTAAATATTTATTGATTTTTAATAAGTATGTTGGGGCTATTTTTCAGGTGCTACTTCTATTTGGTATGAGAAATATCTTGTATAATAACTTAAAGATATTTTCTAAACTTTTAGATATGTATTTGTCAAAAGTTTTAAATACCCCCTGTTGAAGAAACATATACATGCGCAATAGAGCCACATAGTATTGATTCTGTATCATTTATGATAATATGCAAAATCTCGTTTACTGCTTCTGAGACTGCAGCGTTTTCTTCAAAACTTTGCTGCTCAGTTTGCTTAAAGATTTAGTATTTAATCATTATTAATTACGTTTTTTAGATAGGGGAGGTCAAATTTCCAATTTATTGTGCAGGTTTAGGAAATCATTAAAACAACTTGTATCATGAAAAATATGAGAGTTTTCGAATTCAAGTTGATGTAACTATGCTGTTTTATATGTTGTAATGTGTAAAGATTTACAACCAAATCATGTGCAGTTGACATAATCTGTGTGTCAAACACACTCGATGCGTGCTACATGTATGATCATCCACTAACATTGCTTAGCGGGAAAGACTGTCTAGAGTTCTCCCGGGAAATAAATGACAAATGTGATATGCCAAATGGGTGAAGGAGTAACGTTAAGGGAAGTAATTGTATAGGCGAGTCGAACGAATTAACATGTACTTGTTTGCATACTAGACATCTATACAAATTGCTAGTGATGGGAATCCCTTGATAAGCCATTATCTATTTACTTGGAGGAAACGAGAAGCTCCTCACTACTGTGTAGAGTAGCTTCAGTGTTCTAATGATACTGATAAGCATGGGGCGACACAATGACTATGTCAAATCAGCGCAAAAGAGTAAAACAAGGCACTAATGACCTTTTGAAATAGGTTTACTAATTTTTCAAAGGGACATGTCATCACATCGTAAACTCTCATATGCATACAAACATACATGCCGTTAAGGTCAGACTCTGTGCCGTAGGATTTCTATGAACATGGGAAATCATTAAGCCGTAATAACAGATAGGAGCTCGGTATCAATATGAGTAATACGGCTTATAATTTAACTCTGGAATTCTACGTATCAGAAAAAAATGGGAGCTTTCATATTCTGTATACCGGTAGGCTTGAGTTTTACACACAGAAACATGACAATTATTGAATTGGCACAATCCAATCTGAAAATTTACAACTGTTCTGATGCTATTTTATGATATGACGATTGAATGGGTTATTTTTAACTAACAAGCCCTGCGGGGAGTCTGCTGGCAGTTACATTGCTCTCAGAGAAAATATTTATATAAATTATTGAATGGAAAATATGAAATATTAATATCACTGATTCTTCAGTGGCAGGACAACCCTAGAAAAACGATGCGAAACCTTTAACCATTGGTAAATGCGGGTTAACAATCAACAATGACGCTAAAGATTTACATATTTGTTCCTAATGCTACGAGTATACTTGGGGTTGGGGTAGTGAAGGTATTGCATGCGTGTAGCATTCGATATCGCAGTTGGTAGACCCTGCTCAAGAATACGTTGAGACCAAGATTTGGGATTTTCATTTATTTGTCAGTTTTTCTGCCATGTTGCTGCCAGGGTGCATATAGGCAGGCAGGCGTGGCTGATAGGGCAACCAATCCGCCGCTTGATCCCACATCAGTGGCATCATTCTCTCATACCTCAGCAGGGTTTCAAACCCAGACATTGATAAGAGACAGCTAGCAGTCATTGGCATTGCCTCAGACCACACTTCAGGGCAGGCCACATAGGACGCGGTCGACATCAGTAAGGGGTGCCGGACCCAACCACCGACATACCCTCACCAGTCGTTAGAATTCCCTCACGCCCTGATGACAATAAAGAGGGAGGTGGGCAACGTCCAACAATTGGATATTGATGTTGATTGAGGTACTTCAGCACAGGGGGGGGGGGGGGGGGGGCACGATCTCTTTTTAATCAGCCGCAGACAGGTAAAGATAAGATAAGATAAGATAAGAAAATTTTATTAAGGTCTCACCCATAGATATATAATACATACAAGACATGATAGTACAAAGGACGGTCAACTTTGACCTACGAGAGACCATACAATATAGACAAAGAGAAATATACAATGTTAAAATTAAATAATCATATAAAATCAGTCCGGGACACATCTGTTCTGATGTTTAGCATTTTAGAACAGGTTTTGGCACTAAAAAAGATAATATCACAGTTGGACAGTAGGAACACCAATTTATCAGTGTCATTTAAATATATAAAGGATGGCAAGACTGCGCAAGCCTTAAGCAAAAGGTTTTCTCTAAGTACTTTGAGGTCAGGGTGCAGACAGCGCAAAAGAAAGTGTTCTTCATTTTCCGTTTCAATAAGACCTTTTTAAAAACAATTTAAACACACTCTTTCTTCACTAGGAATCTGTATATTGTTACGTTTCTCCCAGCGACCTGTTTCTAATCTTAAAGGAGCTACTCCACACCTGACTTGAGCCAGCGCTTTCCTCTCTTTTCTAGAGATGGGCATCTCAAGGTAAGGCTCAGATATAAACTCAGTCTTCATTAATCTATAAGTTCTTAACTTGTTGCTAGTTTCTCTATCTAATGTTGCCTGCCACTTAAGATTGCAGTCATTAAGAAGCTTATCACTTAAATCTTGCCCAATTTCTGGGAATGCAACAACATCATTAACATCATTAAGCCTATGAAGACCGAGAGTCTCGAATTTTTTTCGCACCTTAGTGGGCCAGGTGTTTCTGATATTCTGTGCTAACGCCCATTTAAAGACTTTACTAGGAAGTCTATCCTCACTCATTTGAGAAAGTCGGCAGCGAAACCTAGAGATGCTCATCCATTGCTTATGGATAGGTAAGAACCAGCCCATTTCACCCTGAACCCCAGCGTTGGGTGCGTAACGACCAAGACCCAAGAATACTCGGCAAGCCCTATTTTGGACAGCATTTATACAACTGAATTCCCTTGTACCCCAAATGGCTGCTCCATAGTCAATGACAGGTGCAACAAGGGACTCGTACACTTTAGTAAATACTTTATAGGGCATTCCGCCATTAGCATAAAACTTTGAAATTATAAGACCTAAAGCCCTACTAGCGGAGGCAGCCACAGATTTGGCAGTTTGCGCCAGATCATGAAACTCATTAAAAACAAGGCCCAGATACTTATATTGAGGGACCGTTTTTAGCAACTGGTCACCACAATAAAATTGGAAACTCGACCTCTGCTTAGAAGGGTTTCGAAAATGTATAACCTGAGTTTTTGTGTCATTAATCTCTAGCCGCCATTTTAAACACCATTTGTATAAAACATTGAGCATTATCTGTAGGTCCGCCTCTGTTTCAGCCAGTAGAACTACATCATCAGCGTAAAGTAA
Source organism: Maea johnstoni (assembly GCA_963942565.1). Lineage (NCBI taxonomy): Eukaryota > Metazoa > Annelida > Polychaeta > Spionida > Magelonidae > Maea > Maea johnstoni. The sequence goes on along the minus strand of OZ012684.1, from coordinate 74,469,509 downwards.
AAGTGAAAGCTTTTCATTACCAAAAGGAACTCCTTTCCGCAATGACTTGATTTCATCAGAAAGACTATCAAAGAACAGGTTAAACAGACATGGTGATAAAAGACAGCCTTGCTTTACGCCCAGGTCAACATTGAACCAGTCAGTTAGTTTACCATTTATACGTACACAGGCTTTGACACCCTTGTAAAGGGACCTAAGTGCATTTAAAAAGATACCTGAAACGCCCATTGAGATCAGACGAAACCATAATAGGTCCCTGTCAACACGATCAAAGGCTTTTCGGGCGTCCACAAAGCAAGCAAAGGTTTCCTTTTTTTTCCGAAGTCTGTTTTCTAGAATAGTAGATAATACAAAAATATGATCAATACAGTTACGAGCTTTACGGAAGCCATTTTGTTCTTCACACAACTTTCCGTTATCTTCTGCCCACTGAGTAAGTCTTGCATTTAGAATATCACAGTATACTTTGTAAATAGCAGAAGTAAGAGCAATACCTCTATATCCCTTAAGAGGATCTGATGGGTCTTCACCATGTTTGGGGACAGGTTGTATGATACTACATAACCACTGTGAAGGAATTATTCCAGACGTAAAACAAGTTTGAAAAAGAGAGGTAAGGTATTTGATACAGGCTTCATTTTTTATCACTTTTGCTGAGATGGCATCCCAACCAGGAGCCTTATCAGCTTTCGCTTTAAATATTGCCTGTTGTACCTCTATTAGAGTGATCTCATTATTTAGACCAGCCCCATCTACTGAATCAGAAACAAAACTACCGAGTTCGGTTTCCATAGAGTTAACTTTTATACGAGCCATATGAGCAAAGTCTTTATCGAAGTTTTTATTTATGGACACCTTGGAGTATAATGAAGAATAATCCTGATACCACTTCGAGATCACTGCTTGTATGTCATTACAAATGGAACCATCAGGGTTCTTTACTTCCCAGGGGACACTTTGTTTTCTCTCATTTGCTAATCCAAGCTTACCAATTTGCTCCCAGAAAGACTTTGGGTTTGAGGACTGCAGGAGGACAAGTTCATCCTGTTTCTCCTTCCAGTACCGTCTCTCAGCTTGTTGTTTTTCACGATTAAATAGTTTACTCTTTTTGATAAAAATTTCCTTGAAATGCGACTTGCTACTATTACTTGTGCAACGTCTCCAAATTTTCTCGGCAGCATTTTTCTCTTGATTGAGTTTTTTAAGTACATTATTCCACCAAGGTTTATGGAAACGTAAAGGAAGAGAAGAAGGAACATTAGACTCGGAGTGAGAAGCAGGTGAGAATGTAGAACCCATTTCATTTTTAAGAAGGTCAGTGAAGTTCCCGTATACAGAATCAATAACCTGCTGTCCTAATTCCCTCTGATCGAACTCTGAAATTAAAGAGATAATATCAGGACTAGAAAAAAAGTTGCGTGGGACTGAGTCAACCTTGTACCTTTTAGGAGCAGATTGACCGAAAGACTCACCAGAGCTAATCCCGGGCAAGTCTGGACTAGGCGGGAGTCCTTTGACTCCTGGAGCAGTAACAGGAAAAGTCACTGACCATGTTAGAAGGGCATGGTCAGGAAGGGACTCTAAGAAAGAATTTTGGAGACGATCTTTAAGGGAAAGAGGTGAATGGACAGCAAAATCATTGTACATGTTTAAATATTCACTGGGAACTAAACAGTAGTCAACAACTGATTGACCACTGTGTGAAAAACAAGTGAAGTCATTAGAGGGACTTCTACCATTAAGCATTACACAACCAGCATTACATAGAAAATCAATAAACAGATCACCTGATTCATTGCGTTTAAAATCAATTGTGGAATGAAACGGCAAATTATCCACCCCTTCAATAAAGTCTGCACTGTCTCCACACCTGGCATTAAAATCACCACAGATGAAAAAAGGGCCAATACTCTGATACAAGTAGACATGAGTAAGCAACTTGTCAAAAAACATACGCGCATCAATGTTTCTACTTGAGGACTGGGGTGGCAAATAACAAACACAGACAGTAAAGGAACAAAGAGGCTCATCAACTCCTATCTTAGGTGTACATTTCAGTACATTTCAGTGTGTGTGTGTGTATTATATATATATATATATATATATATATATATATATATATATATATATATAACTATATATATATTTATATATATATATATATATATGTATATATATATATATATATATATATATATATATATATATATATAAATATACATATATATATATGTATAACGATACACACACACGCACACATATATATATATGTATATATATATATATATATATGTTTATATATATATATATATATATATATATATATATATATATATATACATATATATATATATAAATATATATATATATATATATATATATATAGTTATATATATATAGAATATATGTATAATGTATATATATATATATATATATATATATATATATATATATATATATATATGCTTATATTTGTATATATGAGTGTGTGTATATATATATATATATATATATATATATATATATATATATATATATATATATATATATATATATATATAAATATGTATATATATATGTGTATATATATATATATATATATATATATATATATATATATATATATATATAAAAATATATATATATATATATATATATATATATATATATATATATATATATATATATATATATATATATATATATATATATATATATATGTGCGTGTGTGTGTGTTATTATTTTACAAAGTTAGACAATTTTAACCTGTTACTAATATGTGGTCTCTCTAATGACAATTAAACAGTGTATCCCACTTTGATGTGTGTGTATGTATGGATTTCTTCATTTACATCAATAAAAAATTGTAAATTCTTTTGGGTCAGATATGGACAGACGAAAATGTCTTATTTTCTCTCTCTCAAAAGAAAAGAGGAGTCATGTTCTGTTACCTTCCCCTAAGGGGAATCGATCCCGCCTCGTCCGCACCAAAAGTCGTGGAGCGAACGTCTATCCATTAAGCCACGAGTCTAAGCCGCAACATCCAATCGAAATTAACACACCAACTTCACATGCCAACGGAACACATCGTTCTTTTGCTCATGATTTATGAATTTCTTTGCTAATCTCGCAAAGAAACACATTTAGAAATAGGTGAGATGCATATCTCACCTATTCTGTGTGAATTGCACATTTACACGCTGCAATTATGGATTGTGCTCAACCGGAAGTTGAGAGCAGCTCCGACCCCCGCAAGCAGCTGGCCGTTCATTACACTAGAAATGGCGTACTTTACTATAATTTTTTCTAACTTCAACGGCATTATTAAAATAACCGTTGAATATGCTGCCAATTCGAAGCTTGGACCTCTTTGATAGTAATATTACGCAGACTTTGACGGGCTGGACTTATTTTTTGCACTTCCCCGTAACTGGCAGAGTAGCTCGGGCTTTGTCAGGTGTCTTTTATATAGGTAGTAATAATACAATGCATTACAAGATGCGCAGCATCATTTTCCCTGAGACATTTTCCAACCTATTCGTGTTCATGAGCCACGGAGGGGCATTATAAATACGGATGTTTAGGGGGTTTATGTATTTTGATGAGGCTGTGCGTATATTCACATACATGTAGATAAAGCAACATGCATGTGCATATTTAAATTACAAAGATATTTAAATGAAAAGAGGGCTACCATGTTTAATAACAAACAAGGGAAAATACCTCCAATAACAACAAGGAGCACCTACACGGAGACCACTTTTTGGATGAAATATCATTTCCGTCGAAATGATCTGTGTGTAAACTGGTTGATATTTGTAAACTATAGGTATCTATCGATATTTTAGTGAGCTAACTTTATTTACTATGGCTATATTTACACAAGAATGAATACAAATTAGCAAGATTTTAACAACTGCACAATTTGACCCCAACAGGTCTTTGACCCCAAAAGTGGTCAAACACAAAATGCCGATTAGCGAAAGACCCCCTTATATCATACTGTCTATGAAACCTTGGGTGTAACAAAATCCAAGAAAATTACATGTACCTGAAGATAAAACTGGTATGGGCATCCTTTAGTTAAGTTGGATAGAGGGCAGTTACCGAGGTAACACCGAGAGGGCGCCGGGTCAGGCTGTCATTTGAGTCAGAGATGTCTCCCTCACACACACACACACACACACACACACACACACACACATATATATATATATATATATATATATATATATATATATATATATATATATATATATATATATATGTATATATATATATATATATATTTATATATATATATATATATATATATATATAAATAAATAAATATATATATATATATATATATATATATATATATATATATATATATATATATATATATATATATATATATAGAGAGAGAGAGAGAGAGAGAGAGAGAGAGAGAGAGAGAGAGAGAGAGAGAGAGAATAGCTCTCCCCTCTACATATGTATACATACATACATACATACATGCATGTATGCTTACATACATACATATATAGATACATATAGGGATCCACCATGGCCTACTGCCTACAAAGCCTGGCTCCCAAGCGTGAGGTTGCAGGTTCGAGTCTCCGCTGGATCCCTATTAGTGGGTTTGCGTGGTTGCTATGTGTAGATGTTCTTCGTTGTAGAAGGAAATCTGTGGTGCTTCAGCAGCTGAAAGACCCCTTGGAACCAATCGTGACGAGAAGGGGATTTCCTCCTGGTTCCGGGTTTCTTCCTCGTCACGATATGACCAAAGCTGTTGAAAGTGACATAAACACTTGCATTCATACATACATTTTTTGACATGCACTAAGAGATCCACACAGTAGTTTTCTTTGAAATGATGCATTCTCATAGCAACCCACCAAAGAGTCACGAGTAAGTGACACACAGGTGGTCCTAATGCACCAGTCAATTGAATCCCCGGGAGGGGGGGGGGGGGCATGCGGGGATACTGCTCAGGAAAAAATCAATAAATAGCACTCATCCCCACTAGCAGGGACCAATTATGTGGCAGTAAGCCCCACCCCTGGGCCATGCTCAACAAGAATACACAAGTACCTAAGATTTCAACTTTTTATTTTGTGAAAATAAACCACAAAAATCTTAGCAGTTACATCACAAATAACAAAATCTTCAGCAGTTATAAAAATAAAATTTTAGACTTGGAGAAGACACCGTTCACATTACTTTTATTAAACACCTGACGTCCATTATGATACCATTGTCAATGGAAAGTCTCTGAATTACAATTCAGTTTTAGAAATATATCAACACTCTGTGTATTGCACTGCAGTACACTGGAAATGTTTACCTACGATGAGGTGATTGAAGAAAAAGTATAAACAAGTGTTGGGCATAGGGTCATAGAATGAGTTCAACAGATGGCTGTTTTTTTTGAACTCCTTAAGTGAATGATTGAGTAGTCGGTTTCAACTTTCCCATCTTCAAGTCAACCTTCCTAGGGAATTTGATATTCTACTTCCCCAAGGTTACCACAGAGAGGCACATTTGGGCAACTTCAAGCCATGGTCAAAGCCTGGGGTGTGTTTCCATTGTGAGCATCCCTTTGGTCAGCAGGGAAAAGTAGTACACCAGCCTATTGAGGTTTGCCTGAAGAATGAACCCTGTGCCCAAAACCTAGCTGAAATTGCCTGCAAGTAATTGACACATCTTGATTGAACTGGAGAAGGTTGTCTTGCCTTTTCAAAACTACTTAAATCAAATAAGTATACATTACAGTGATTTTGATATGTTAACGTGAGCCTTAGTTCTCATTCACTCACATGGACCATTTAACCATTTAATACAATAGACTAGTGCCACAGGTGTTGTGGACGTGTGACTCCCACAGACACATCTGTAAACTGGTGTAGTAGTAGTCCCCCGGGCGAAGGTCCGTAGTTGGTTAACACAGTGGACCCAGTGAAATAACCCAATGCAAGAGGTTGTGAGATAGGTGTTTTTATTAACTGTTCAGGAGGGAAATCACGCTGTTTTGCATGGGGCGCCTGTAACAACTGCTTATGTAATAATCACGGTTTATGTAATATCAACCGCTTGCGTAATATAAAATCAACTGCTTATGTACTAACAACCGCTTGCGTAATAAGAAATTAACCGCTTGTGTTACACAACTGCTTGCGTAATAAAAAATTAACCGCTTATGTAGCACCAACTGCTTTATGTAATAAACAAAATCTGCTTATGTAATAATAAACCAAATATTGAAAGAAAATAAGTTTTGTTATGGGTGTGCAATGCACAAGTAAAAGACCTGCCGTTTTCAACTGCATACATGTATTAGTATCATGGAAGCAGGCACAAACGGAAAGGAGTTGTAGGTAAGCTTGTATTTATTTTATTTGATACGGGGTATTTAATTTAGTTTTGCCTTAGAAGACCAAACACAAGTGGAATGGAAACCAGCCGGTCAACCTGAACATGCTAGCCTCAACCAGTGTCAACTAATAGTCGCTAATAGGTGCTCTGGGCACCCCCAGCAGGTGGTGGAGATAAGGTTTCTCTGTAATGTAATCGATGCAAGAGCCCTGATTGGTCCTTGTTCCCACGTGACCTCGCCCTGCTGCCTTATCTGGTAGTTCTGGCATGAGGGGGGGGGGGGATGTTCCAGCAAAACAGGTATGAAAATCTGGTACTGATAGATGTTTAATTCACAACTCAAAATAATGGTAATTAGTTGTGTTTTTATCAATTATTCATGGATGACTGGTTGAATATTACATAAGCCGTGATTATTACATAAGCAGTTGTTACAGTCGTTTAACTGTTTTGTGTTATTACATAAGCAGTCAATTTCTTATTACGCAAGCGGTTGTAATACATAAGCTGTAGTTATTACATAAGCAGTTGTTACAGGCGCCCGCGGTTGCAAAAATAGGGATTATTGTAGTGTGGTTCTGGGGATCCGTGTGCCGAAACTGATGGCCAGCGCACGGATCCAAGGCCCAAATACAGGGCATCACTGGTTGCACACACCATAATTGTGGAAGTAAACTGTTTGAAATCACTTTGTATGTCTTACAGCAATTCTGATTTTTTTTCATTAAAGTAGCACATGGGGTTCAAACCAGGAATTCAAGAAACACCATCTTAACTCCTGAGTGGTAGCAGGTAGAAAATATCATAACCAAGCGTCCTTAGTCAGCCCATATTCTATGTCATTTCAATATTTACAACTTTTCACTCAAATGACATAATCTCACTACTTGCACAGGTGAATTAAACTAGCTTACAATGGTTCTCATCACCATAACTTAAGTAAATTATCATATTAAGTAAATTACCTTGATTCAGATATTTAAGTAGTTTGATATACTAGCTAGATTTACATTTAAGACATCTGACACAACTTAAAAGAGAGCCACATCTGATAAGATAAATTAACCATCCACGCCAATAGAATAGATCTTTTCTAAGGATAACTTCTGATTTAATACATTACTACAGGTTAATGTTCCTATTCCATACTTAAAAACCCTTATAAATCCTTGAAAGGCAGTCAGTAGCGTGTCATGACTGCACGATTCCGGGATAAAGTACATGCAATTACGAGAAGAGTGTACAGGCTTGGTACAGTATTTGAATTTGGCGCCAATACTACGCGGTCGATGACGTCACCAATTAGGTCAGCCTGAGTTGCCGGCTTCAATAATTTTCGTGGCAATAGACATTCCTATAGGACATCGGCTCAGGTCTAAATGATTAGGTGTGATTCAATAGATGCCAATGTTTTACTATACTCCCCCCACATGTGCTTGAAGGTCAGACATATTTGTGGCACTATATCTTGTCTCGCATGCACTACTTTCGTACGCTGTGAGGACTGGTTGCCGTTCGCAGCATATGGTGTGCAGCAGTTTGAAAGAAATAGTGCACGGAAGATCAGGCGCGCCTGACATGGACATGGGAACCTTTCCATTGAAAAAAACTGCAAGCCCTGCTGATCTAATACTACATGTAAAAATGTGTGTTTTCTGGTATCCGCTTTCTTTCAGGGCAGATAAAGTTAGCCACGTGACCTGGCTAGAAATGATGCCGATTTTCCAACTAGTCTAACCCATTTGCTGAGGGTGCCAGTTTCAGAGTTTGCTAATAAGGGAACGGCTTGCAGCCGTATTTAAAGGCACTAAGCGTCTAGCAGAGGCCGGGTGCGCCCGGCTGATAGGCCTACTGGAATCGTGGCAGCAAAGTATGACGTCACTATTCAAATCCCCGCCTATCATGAACCGCCTCGACGGACAGAAACAATAAATCACAGTAATCCCGGTACACCGGGCAGCTATTTTAAGCAGTATTTAGCAGAAGCACCATGTTTCCCGGCCAAGTCCCGCCCCCCCCCTCCCAGGGATTCAATTGACTGGTGCATAACGTGCAAAGTAATGAACATTCCATTTTCTTCAAAACATTGTCATGGCAAGTCTGCGGTATGAGACAGATGGTCTATTGTGGCATATAATTTCTCAAGCAGGTTTGAGTGTTCTTGGAAAAATGCGCATTTCTTCCAACATGTTTCCTATGCAGGATTGACAGCACTCAGCTTCATTCTTCCCATAGTAGGTGCCTACAAAGGAATTGCCAAGTTTGTCATTAGACACACTACGCACATGCTGAGGGAGTAGCACTTTCATAATTAGTTTATCGGATACGTCAATCGCAATGATTCGAAACAAACTTGCTGTGTGGCCAGCCTCTCGTGCTGCAACACCAACCACACTACTGTTACTTCTTCTTCTCCTTCTTCTTTTTCCACTTAAACTACTACTACTACTACTACTGCTGTTGCTACTACTACTACTACTACTACTACTACTACTACTACTACTACTACTGCTGTTGCTACTACTACTGCTGCTGCTGTTGCTACTACTGTTACTACTACTACTACTACTACTACTACTACTACTACTACTACTACTACTACTACTACTACTACTACTATACTACTGCTGCTGTTGCTACTACTACTACTACTACTACTACTACTACTGCTACTACTACTACTACTACTGCTGCTGCTGCTACTACTACTACTTCTACTACTACTACTACTACTACTACTGTTGCTGCTACTACTACTACTACATCTACTACTACTGCTGCTGCTGCTGTTACTACTACTACTACTACTACTACTTCTACTACTACTACTACTACTACTACTACTATACTACTACTACTACTACTGCTACTACTACTACTACTGATGCTGCTGCTACTACTACTACTACTACTACTACTACTACTACTACTACTGTTGCTGCTACTACTACTACATCTACTACTACTACTACTACTACTACTACTACTACTACTACTACTACTACTACTGCTGCTGCTGCTGCTGTTACTACTACTACTACTGCTGCTGTTGCAGTTGCTACTACTACATCTACTACTACTACTTCTGCTGCTGCTGTTGCTACTACTACATCTGCATCTACTACTGCTACTACTACTACTGCTGCTGTTGCAGTTGCTACTACTACATCTATTACTACTACTACTACTACTACTACTACTGCTGCTACTACTACATCTACATCTACTACTACATCTACATCTACTACTACTACTACTACTACTACTACTACTACTACTACTACTACTACTACTACTACTACTACTACTACTACTGCTGTTGCAGTTGCTACTACTACTACTACTACTACTACTACTACTGCTACTACTACTACTACTACTACTACTACTACTACTACTACTACTACTGCTGCTGCTGCTGTTGCAGTTGCTACTACTACATCTACTACTACTACTACTACTACTACTACTACTACTACTACTACTACTACTACTACTACTACTACTACTACGGCTGCTGCTGCGGCAACTGCCGCTGCAGCCGCTGCCTTTATTTGACTGTAGGCTTGCAATGTACCTTGCAATTCAACAATTTTTGTTAAATGCAATTTGATATTGCTAAAATGGCCTCAAATTGAACTAAATCCTATAGTGATTGAACCCTGTCTTTATCATTGCGTGTATGCGCCAACCTTCGTCCAGTGCCGGTGGGGTGCTAGATAAAGAAAATCTCAAGGAGATAGCACTATTTGTATAGAATCTTGGTAAACACAGCTACTTCGTTTTTTCTGATCACCAGCAGCTCACTATTTCAAAGAGAATCAACCACAATATACATTCCCACATTTCTTTGCCACTGTTCTTGAAAATCGTTTTCAAAATGACAGAAACTCAAATCACCGAGTAATTCAGGAATCAAAGCAATCTTTGCGATTATGCTAGTTTTCTGCTGGTGATGTTTCACTTTGAAACATAACACTCGTTGAGGACCATTGCAATTGGGTATTTGATATCTTTTGTAGAAACTAAAATAACATATATCAAACTTATCTATTTTTCAGTTGAAGTAGGGGGTGTATCAAGATTGTTGTCGTACATCCGGGTCTCTGCTCCTGCTCGTCAATTGAAGAGCACCTGTCACGATTCCTGTCACAGGAGCCGGGCTTGGGCTGATGTACCCCCGTGTCAGGGAGACAAGAAATTGATCATTAGAAAGAGATAACATACATGTTTTGCAAGAAACTTAAGATAAGGTTCCATGGGAAAATATTTCCGCCAATCTTTCTGTTTTGCCCCTGATGACACCCCAATAGTTCAATAGATAGCACGCAACTAAATGCAAGCAATATCAACTAATAGAGGTCAAGTCAATGATCCGTGCATATCATTAGTGTGCATCCTATAAGACAATATTCATAGTTCTATGAATTATTTAAAGATTTAATTCACTTATATATCGAATGCAGTAATATACAAAGTAACATTTACCAACTACATGATTCTTATATTATTCTTCGCTTTCTTAATTCCACTTGCTAAGTACCTAACATGTATTGTTTGTCACACAGCACAATTGCAATGATATTGTCTTAAAACTACTGGACTGTCTACCTTCTATTAAAACTCATAGTTTTAGCTACAATCGATAAGTACCCTATACATATAAGATCTCTAGTTATGGTAAGCTCTGCATATATACGTATGCAGGCAGTGCTTAGAGTGTGTGCGCTATATGCTGCCAGTTGCTCTGGAATATCCCCTGGGGGATTGAAATGGTTTCTGTATGTACAGTGCCTGCTATGGGAGGAAGGTCGTGTGAGCACTTCGGTGGATACAAGACTATAAACCGAATACCTTTACCTTTTACGTACGGATAACATATTTCATTTTTTACCAATAGGTTCAGATACTTAATTCCACACAGAGTTATCAATAATCTTTGGAAGTATTCTCATCAATTGCCAGGTAATTAGCCTCTCCTCTATCACTAACTGCTTGATAATGAATCATCATTCCCTTCAACTAATGAAATCGTTTTCATTAGTGACAATATGCTTTTTTTCAAATCTAAATCTTTACTTAATTAGAGTTGTTTTGGAAATGGCATCGCTGATTCCGCGGAAAGCCCAAAACACACAAAGATTCCTATTCAAATCTGCACATAAGTGAACGCATCACCAAAATATTCACATTCTGATTCTATTGAGTTTTAAGAATATGCTGAATGCATTGCTTTTTATATTTATCAGTGGGCGATTATGCTGATGACATACTGCGAAACAAACAGTGCGAAAGAAAATCAAATCTCTTATCTTACTCTCCTTCACTGTGATCCACAATACATATTCTATTGTACTGAACATGTACGTATCTGAGGAAAAGGTGTCCCTGGGGAGTGGGTATTAAGAGAATGGTATGTGTGGTATGTGGAGGAATAGGGTATATGTCGGGATGAGTTAAAGCCAGAGAGAACAATGGTTATGGGCAAATAGAAAAGTACAGTGATTCATTAGTAGGACTTAGTGGGATCCCAGACTTTTTGAAAATGAATATCCAAATGGAAGTTTGATGGTTAATATATGTGTCCATTTATAGACCTTGTCCATTACATGTATTGTATTGCAAACATATGATCGGGATTATAACGTACACTTCACACTAAATCACCTTGGTGTAGCTAGATAAATGTAATCTACCACTTCAGGCCCAGGATTGTCGGTTCTCTATAACGGGAATAACTCTCCGGGTTAAGTGATTCATTGATTTTATTTTCCTTATTCAAAAAATACAATCAGATAAATATGTTCACCTTAGAAAATTATCTGGGATATTTTTTGTTGAAATGTAGTTCGAATACGACATAGAGTGTATAAAATACATTGTACATATCTGTCGCCATGATATTCGTTCAAATGGTAGCCGATGAGACCCCCATTTGTTAGGTTTGCTCTATGCTAACCTTCACGTGTGCAGGCGTTCTCTGGATTAACACCACTTAAAGCATCATCCCATCCGCTTCCACAGTTGTCAGGAGGCACTATAAGTAAGACATTAGCCATTAGCTACCGCACATGACGCATTCCTATTTTAGGTTTCCTGGCATGCATGTTCGGGGGTTCCTAGAAGACATGAGGTACAAGCATTACATTCAAACCTCGAGGGCATGTCAGGTTGCCAAATGTGTCTCACAATATTTGCTGCGCGGATTGTCAGACAGCAGCGCACTAGTATGGCTTCTAAAAGCACTTTTATGATGCTGCCAATGCATCATTGTGTACAGGTAGTTTGTACCTGACATGCACCGTATCACCACCTGAAGAGAACATTGACACGGCATCAGCCATGCTATAGCCTATATATATATATATATATATATATATATATATATATATATATATATATATATATATATATATATATATATATATATATATATATATATATATATATATATATATATATGTATACACACACACACACAAACACACACACACACACACACACACACACACACACACACACACACACACACACACGCATGTATCTAACATACGCCTCTCAAAAATCTGACTACACGTCCAGTCGTATGCTATATGTATTTTAATATATGCACGTGTTAAACTCAATTAGACAGATGGATATTTTGAATATAGTGGCTTTTCAAATGTTACTGTATAAACATTTTGAAGATTCTGCGGCGAAAAAGTATGCAGTCGCTCAATTAGAGCCGGGAATTATCTCAGCTTCATGAAAATCCCAAACATAATCTTACTTTATTTTCTTTATTTTAAGAAACGGATACATCCACGATATTGTGAATAAACATATCTGGCGGTTTGCATTACACGTGGACTGTTAGTTAAACGTTCAACTAGCGTATCTTCAGTGTATCAAATTGCGTAGGCCAGCCCCGATAGCCGAGGGGTCTAAATTATGTGTTCTCCCTCACTATTTCCCGATTTCGAATACGCGTCAAGGCATGTGAGAATGTTTCAATAGACCTGCAGGAAGGTGGTAGTTTTCTTGAATTCTCCGGTTGCCTACAGCATTCACAACTGGCTAGTTACGACTTAGCATTATCGTCTCCCAGCTAAGATGGTGAATCACTGAACTGCGAGAACAATGAAGGTTTTATGATCATAACTATAACATGTGTTGTACACATCCTCAGAGTGCGAAAACTTCAATTATGCAAATTACAAAACATCTGCAGCTTTACATACGGCAGTGTGGGCAGCTGAGGATGTGTACAACACATTTCAATCATAAAACCGTACCGTACTGTACTCGATATCACCGGGTTCACAATAAGTTGTATAGGGGGTGGAAATATACTTTTAGTGTATTATATGTATCATTTACTAACTGAAACTTTTATGTTATAGAATATCATGCGTGCGGAACAAAATTAAACCAAACAACCTGAGTACAGCTAAACGGGATAAAACAATGCAGATACAAAGGATACAAGCTAATATGTATAGTAATCAATGGGAAAGGAAAACCTGAAAATAAAAGGATTTGGATTAGGAAGGTGACGACAAGTGAAATTCAAATATCCAAATTCAAATACACCGCACAGCTGTACTATGGGCGTCTCTTTATGAAACGACTCAGGGCTCGACGCTAAGGGTGAACCTATGGCCCCAGGCCAGTAAAAATTCCCAGAAACAGCTTCGGGCCAGTAAAAAAAGACCTCAACTGGTCCTACAGGCCCAGTAAACATTTGGAGACATTCTTGTTAAAAAGTTTCCCCCCAAGAATGTCCCCAAATGTTTTTGATATAAATGAAGATAAAATCTATAAAGATAAATGTTGTGGTGAATTTTATGCAATGTTCTTTCTTGTTAGATGTTAAAGAAAAAATGTAGGACCAGTAAAAAGTTTGCAGGACCAGCATATGCTAGGCGTTACTGGTCCTACAGGGCCAGTATCATTTTGAGTTAGCGTTGAGGCCTGCGACTGTAGCCACGATATCTGATGGCTTGAATTAAATATGGGCTGACACTAAAGATGAGTAAATTACTAAACAAGTTTATCTTGAGTGCATTAAATTGCGTAGGCCTGCCCCGATAGTTGAGTGGTCTAAATCATTGTCTCTGACTGCTTGTTATCTGTCACAACTTCTCGGGTGGGTTAGAATCCTCCTCGCGGCATGTGAGTAAGTTCCAAGAGACCTGTGGTGAGCTGGCGGTTCTCTTGAGTACTCCGGTTGCCTCAACTATTCTCAACTGGCTAGTCACGACTTAGCTTCATATTCCCCCACCAAGTAGGTAAACCCGGAAGCGACGAGTGCAGTGACGTTTTATGATCAAAATGTGGTGTACACATCCTCAAGGTGCGGAAATCTATGCAAATACGTCTGAGGATGTATACAACACATTTCAATAAAAAAAATCGTACTTTGACTCATATTTTCGGGTTCACAATAGGCTGTATATAGGATAGCAAATAAACTGTTTGTGTAGTTTTGGCTCAAAACGTGAAGATAAGCTAAGTTCCAAAATCCAAATCCTAATGCACCTGTTATAACTGAGCTGTGGACGTGTGTAACAACTGCTTATGTAATAATCACGGTTTATGTAACATTAACCGCTTGCGTAATAAAAAATCAACTGCTTATGTAATAACAACCGCTTGCGTAATAAAAAATTAACCGCTTGTGTAACACAACCGCTTGCGTAATAAAAAATTAACCGCTTATGTAGCACCAACTTCTTTATGTAATAAACATAATCTGCTTATGTAATAATAAACCAAATATTGAAAGAAAATAAGTTTTGTTATGGGCGTGCAATGCACAAATAAAGGACCTGCCGTTTTCAACTGCATACATGTATTAGTATCATGGAAGCAGGCACAGACGGAAAGGAGTTGTAGGTAAGCTTGTATTCATTTTATTTGATACGGGGTATTTAATTTAGTTTTGCCTTAGAAGACCAAACACAAATGGAATGGAAACCAGCCGGTCAACCTGAACATGCTAGCCTCAACCAGTGTCAACTAATAGTCGCTAATAGGTGCTCTGGGCACCCCCAGCAGGTGGTGGAGATAAGGTTTCTCTGTAATGTAATCGATGCAAGAGCCCTGATTGGTCCTTGTTCCCACGTGACCTCGCCCTGCTGCCTTATCTGGTAGTTCTGGCATGAGGCCAGCATGTAACTATAGGGCATATAGTAATTGGTCTCTCGTTACATATCCATTCTTTTCTTAATCCAAGGTTTTGCTCAACATACCTGACCCTGTTGAAAAATGATTGGCTAAAATTCTTGCCTGTATTTACTCTTCTGTGTTTCTGATTTTAAATATATTTTTCTTTTTCTACAATGAATTTGGCCCTACTCCGTGGGGCATTGCTGTGTTAGTTATTCATCCATGACATAGAATAACTAACACAGCAATGCCCCACGGAGTAGGGCCAAATTCATTGTAGAAAAAGAAAAATATATTTAAAATCAGAAACACAAAAGAGTAAATACAGGCAAGAATTTTAGCCAATCATTTTTCAACAGGGTCAGGGGTGGTCCTGATCCCAGATCAATGATGATGATGATGAATGACACTGAATGTGGATGATGATGATGATGTGGATGATGCATGTATTATGATACTGGTTAATACATGATAGAGGTGATTTAAGGAATGCAGGAAAAATAAGTTGTAAGTTGTTGTGTTTTTTTGATTGGTCATGGATGACTGGTAAATGGATATCATCGTTCAGTTCTCATTGTGAACATTTGATGTTCAACGGGGGTGGGGGGGGGGGGAATGTTCCAGCAAAACAGGTATGACAATCTGGTACTGATAGATGTTTAATTCACAACTCAAAATAATGGTAATTAGTTGTGTTTTTATCAATTATTCATGGATGACTGGTTGAATATTACATAAGCCGTGATTATTACATAAGCAGTTGTTACAGTCGTTTAACTGTTTTGTGTTATTACATAAGCAGTCAATTTCTTATTACGCAAGCGGTTGTATTACATAAGCTGTAGTTATTACATAAGCAGTTGTTACAGACGTGTTTCTTTAGGTGACTGCTGCCAACATTTCTGATGGTTAGAATTGTATATAGACTGTAACCAAAGATGCTTAACTAGTTTATCTTGAGTGTATTAAATAGCGTAGGCCTACCCCGATAGCCGAGTGGTCTAAATTATTGTCTCTGACTGCTTGCTATCTCAAAACACTTCTCGAGTGGGTTCGAAACCACCTCGCGGGACCTGCGGTAAGGCGGTGGTTTTCGTGAGTACTCCGGTTGCCTCCATCATTCACAACTGGCTATAGTTATGGCTTAGCCTTATTTTCTCCCATCCAAGAAGGTAAACCCGGAAACGGCAAGTACAGTGACGTTTTTCGATTAAAATGTGATGCACACATCCTCAAGGTGCGGAAATCTTTGCAAATGCGTCTGAGGATGTATACAACACATTTCAATAATAAAATCGTACTTTAACCGATAATTTTGTGTTCACAATATAGGCTGCATGTAGGGTAACAAATTAACTGTTATTGTTGTTTTGGCTCAACACGTAACGATATGCAAAGGATATTGGTTTCCTTGAGTGCTCCTGTTGCCTGGGTCCGAATCCACCTCGCGGGACCTGCGTTAAGGCGGTGGTTTTCTTGGGCAGTCCGGTTGCCCCCACTATGCACAACTGGCTAGTCATGACTTAGCCTCGTAATCTCAAAGCCAAGAAGCTGAACCCGGAAACGGCGAGTACAGTTTACATGGCTGTATGATTGAAATGTGATGTACACATCCTCAGAGTGCAAAAACTGCAATTATGTGAATTACCAAACATTTACAGGTTAGCGTTCGGTAGCCTCTGCAACTGAGGATGTGTACAGCTCATTTCAAATCATAAAATCTTACCGTGCTGTACGCTATATCACCTGGTTCGCAATTAAGTTGTTTATACGGCAAGTACAGTTTACAAGGTGTTATGATTTAAATGTGATGTACACATCCCCAGAGAGCTATTATAGCAATTACTAAACATTTGCAGCTTAACATACAGCAGGGTCTGAAACTGTGGATGTGTACAGCACATTTTAATCATCAAATCGTACTGTACTCGATATCAGGTTCCTGACAGGCTGTATACGGGGTGGCAAGTAGACTCAGTGCATTATAGATATCATTTACTAACCATAACTGTCACATCAAAAATAGCATACGTTTTAGGAATACGAATAAACAAACAGAACTACCTGAGCTGAGTACAGAAAAACGGAATAAAGTAATACAAACACGAAGGATACAAGCTAATACGTATAATAATCAAAGAGAAGGTAAATAGAACTAGCAGAAATAACAAAGTTTTTGGCTCAAAAATGTGACGATATATAAGCGAAATTCCAAAAAATCCAAATCCAAATTCACCACATAACTGTACGGTGGTCCTTTTCCTGAAACGGCTGTAGCCAGTGCAAAGTGTCAACCTATTTCAAGCTAGACACAGACTTTACCACGCTGCCCCCTCTTATCAGAAAATCAGGTATTACTCATTATCTGCTCGTAAACGTATGTTTAAACAGTCTTAGTGTCATTTGGAAGGGCCCAACAAGAGGCTTTGCCAAAGATAGATTGCAAGTCGATACAAACTAATGACCTAAGACCGACGCATCACTTGACATTTCTTACTCTACAAATATCATTTATCACGTTTTAGTTCCATTCATGTTTTTCTAATCAATCGGCCTTGGAAATTTGCCTCGCTTTTGGGGAAGGTGAACTTTTGAAGAGTGTGGTTTATCTGTCATAGTTTCGTTTTAGAGTAGAATGCACTGATACGAGAGAGTGGGCGGATTCTTTTGAGGGGTAAAGAATGGGTAGTGTTATAAAATGAGAGTTTGAAATTTAACCTATTCACATCTGAAGACTACACAAGGTCTGACACATACTTGCGGAAATATCTTTAAAATAAAGTAATATTTTGAAAATAACCTGATTTAAAGTTGTTGTTTCTGATAGATTTGACAATTTCTCTTCAAATATTTTCAAATATCTCTTTTTAATTTGCTATGCTTAAAATTGTCAGATTGTGTACGTACTGCATATGCAAGCTCATGCTAGTCTTGTGTAAGGGGATTTTTTATACGTATAATACACTTATCAGTATGCGTCAGATACACACCTTTTACAGTGTCATTGATACTGCAAAAACTTCGATATCTGTCAATGTGGTTTAGAAGTGGGGTGTTGCACACATCCGACACACTTCTGCCACTTGAAACTTAACCCTTCCAATGCAACGCAAAGATTTTTGAAACCATCTAAACCCTGCCATGGTGTTATTCAATGGATAACTCCCTTTTTTGCATCATTTTGTATTGGTCAAATAGCCACCAGCAGCATAAGGGTTAAACAGTTTCACTCTCATCGAACAAAACAGTGATGAAACAAACTACTCAATACGCAATGAACTATCGTGTTCCCTATCCATATACATATATATTGCTCCTCATACACTGCTGACCTATCTGCATGAGAAAGAAGTTTACGTAATTGCCATACTTCTGAGGTATATACAATGGATTCTTTACAGATACGAGTTCAAATACATTTAATCATGCTGATTGGGAACTTCTCAACGCATTATTATACTTTTTGAAATCTAGGCCAATGTGTTTACTGCGTCTTTTAATAACACTGACCCTCTCAATTTACGGAAGGTAATTTATTTAAGCCATACTATTCTTCTAATATGTCCCCACATTGTAACATGACCGTCAAGAAGTGCTATAACTATAGGTGTTCTATGTAGACAGGTATCCTGCAGATACTGCGATAGCTTGCATTGGCTCATTTGGTCATAACATTTTTTAGAAATTCACACACATGCATTCGTTTATTTTCTATCGTGCATACACACCTTAATGACCATGCATATCATTACCTGCTCTGCTGTGACTCTCGACGCTGATTGGTCGCTATGCGTCAGACCTGATGCCGTTCACACTATGTAGATTTAAACTCGGTCCTCTGATCTGGATATCACCACTTACGAGCCATATAATGTGTTATATTTTTCTAAAGGTTGATGAGCAAATGAAACATTTGTTGCACCCAGTTCGTAATTGTGGTCTGGCCTGCCAGTCTACCCTCAGTCATCCGTAACACACTCCGCTTCGCCTCGAGCTCGCGAGATACGGCTCGGCTTCGCCTCGCGGGATACGGATGCCTCACTTACTAACAGGGTGTAACGAATACAACTGACAATACGTTTTGTTTAATGTGATGCGAGACCATACATGTATTTACTCTGTGTATTTTGAAAGTGAATTGAGAAGTTGGTATACTGGTTAGAAAAGCTGCACCTGGCTAATGCGTAAATAAATAGTAAAGTGACCTATGAAACGATCACTCATTGTACTATCACCCTATCAACTGTCAACCGGAGGGGTGGCAACATTAGGCGGAATAGCCAACGTCCACTTGCGTGTGTCGCGCATCCCTCCAGACGTGTGATTAACAGCCCATAAGTACACAAAGACACTCAATTAAACTACCGATTGCTCCTCAATATCTGATAAGGTCGGGAACTTTCCCAAGAGTCCATGGTTTTGTGCCCAGCAGTTTGACAGGCATGGCGGAATGCCCGCGGGGTTTGTGAAGATGTGTCAAGAAGGCTAATTCATTGCGATATCAACTCCTGACAGACAAGACAGGAAATTAATTAGGCAGTTGTCTACTCAAGAAAACTGAGTTTGGTGAAGGGTGTTGAGAATGAAGGCGATTGTTTACATACTGCACATATAGATCCAGCGAATACCCTCTTTTCTCTCTAGCAATTCGGTAAGACCAATTGAATTGTATTGTATGTTTATTGACTGTAGTGGTGAAGTACAAAACCATAGCAGATACAAATCAATATTATTTAAGCAAATACACAAACTACAAATTTAGAGAAGAAGCAGAACAAACACCAAAAATTTAGTAACTAAGACTTGGGGAATGGTAAATCCAATATTTTTTCAAGTAATGGTTCGAAATACCGGGTTTCTTGACACCTTTCAGATTTCCAGGCATTTGTTTGTAAAAAAAAGTGGCGACGCTACTTTCATCCAAAGCACGTGGACGCAAAGAGTTTTTAAAACATCTAAACCCTGTCATGTTGGTATTCATTGGAGTACTCTCAGATAAGTACCCATGTGCCAGACTTTCAGTCATTTTCACTTTTTCTGCCTCATCATGGTATGGCTAAATCAGGCACCACCAGCATAAGGGTTAATAAGCTAAGCCGTCGAAACTCTGTTCGCACTCCAGAGCCATGCGTACGTCGTGGGCGGGTTTGTATCTCCTTACGCTTAATCACACTTATAATTACGACAGTAATTAGCCACAGGTATTCGCTGCAAAGAAATGCGTGTGCGTTACGGAAGTAACTGATAAGCATCCGTCAAATACAGATTATGATAAGATAAACTTTATAACGGGTAAAAAATGTATGTATGTAAACATGAACCTATGTCTGTATCTCTTTCTGCCTACCTACCTATGCACGTAAGTCTGTCTGTCCGTCTGTCTGTCTGCCAGCCTGCCTGCCTGTCTGTCTGTTTGTTTATTTGTTTGTTTGTCTGTCTGTATGTTTGTATTTATGCGTGTGTAGGTATGTATATTTGTATGTTTGTGTGTGTGTGTTTGTGTGTATGTATATATGTATGCATGTATGCGTATATGGACGCATGTATTTATATTAACTTGTATGTATGCATACATTACGTATTTATGTTTGTAATGTATGTTTGTCTGTACAACAAAATTCCAAAATGCATATGCCACCTGAACAGTAATATTTGACCCTACCAAACAACGATAGTAACATGACTCAAGATTAGATTATTGATCGGTGTGTGTGTGTGTGTGTGTGTGTGTGTGTGTGTGTGAGAGAGAGAGAGAGAGAGAGAGAGAGAGAGAGAGAGAGAGAGAGAGAGAGAGAGAGAGAGAGAGAGAGAGAGAGAGAGAGGTATGAATATGACAGTTTTAAATGTGAACGTTAGCATGCGCCGTGAGTATAAAACGCTCATAGAAATGTGTGAAAACACCTCTGACATGCATCATTTGAGGGCTGTCATTGCCTCCGTACCATATGCGTTTACAGGTAAAATTGTCACCCACTCATAACAAGTTCTGCTGAAAGAACGAACTCGAGTAGTGGTCATCACATGGGTGATAACTAGTCCACCCTTCAACAATGCACAGGTGATAACTGTTTTCACAACAGGTGACAATGTTACATGTCGTACAGTGTTTGCTTGATACAGATACTGACGTATCCACAGAATGCCTTTATATATATCTATATTATAAGAGAGGAGGCCCAATCCTTTGCAACGCATGATCTCCGTTGCCGCGTCTGTTTGCCTAATTCTGAGTTGGCAGTTTGGTTGACGAGTGTATCTAGATGGTTCTTAACGTAAACTCATTTCAAAATATTAATCGAAAAGATGATTTTGATGGTGATTTCTCAACCTCGAGCGCGGCCGGGTTTTGTATGACCACCCGGCGATAGATGGTACTACCGATATCAAACTTCTGCTTCCACAGTGGGGTTACACTGCACGAACTTTGTTGGTTGTATGGTGGCAGAAGTGCGCTGACTGTAGTAGTGTTAAGCCTACCCGGGTGATCAAAAGTACATGTACCGAAAGGGTTGAGGCGGTAGGGAGATTGCCTGCATACAATGGGCGCTTTAATAGAAGGTATGGACACATCCCATGGGAGAAAAGACAAACAAGGGCTGAGCGCTTGGAAAGAGAGTAGTGGAACGAACCCAGACAGTTCAGCATACTACGGTGGCCCATGGGAAACATGCATATTCGAGATTAAGAAGAATCCGGACTTATCTATAGTTCAAGAAAATGTTTTTCAAATAGACAGTATATAAGCCACGCGTGCTGAAATAGACACTATTGGAAAAGTATCGTTAAGAAAAGAAATTGGGACGAAATTTAATGTCTATGTATAATTAAAACCACCTCATGCCCATACCGCACTTTTCCGAAAATGAAATGTCATTTTGATAAAAACTTCTAAATCTGCCACTAAAAAGTTATAAAACCCTTTTTAGAAAGCAATTTCGATAAACATTTTTAATAAAATCAATGGATCAAAAACAAGTATCTATGAAAGTTGAATAAATAATAATTTGTAACCACAGGATTATATATACAAACATACATACATATATATATATATATATATATATATATATATATATATATATATATATATATATATATATATATATATATATATATATATATATATATATATATATACATACTTACATACATACATACATACATACATACATACATACATACATACAAACATACATACATACATACATACATACATACATACATACACACACATACATACATACATACATACATACATACATACATACATACATACATACATACATACATATATATATATATATATATATATATATATATATATATATATATATATATACATATATATATATATATATATATATATATATATATATGTATATATGTATGTATGTATGTATGTATGTATGTGTATGTATGTATGTATGTATGTATGTATGTATGTTTGTATGTATGTATGTATGTATGTATGTATGTATGTATGTATGTATGTATATATATATATATATATATATATATATATATATATATATATATATGTATATATATATATATATATATATATATTTATATGTATCTATAAGAGAGAGAGATAACATATATTACGCCATACTTTAACTTTGAAATAGTTTTGAGTAGTAATGATTAGGATTAGATATATCACTGACATAATATATGGCCCATCTTTCATTACAGCCGGTTTAATGACCCATGATCTTATTTATGAAAAAGTATATCGGTTTGCCAAGCTTCTTGAATAATTGATACATAGATTAGGTGACCCTAAATGCGTGGTCTTAGGGATATCCGGGTGCTCTGATATGTTTGCCATCATCAGAAATTCCATGGTTTCCGTCCGGAGGACGGGTACTTTTCTAGTATATATATATATATATATATATATATATATATATATATATATATATATATATATATATATATATATATATATATATATATATATATATATATATATATATATATATATATATATATATATATATATATATATATATATATATATATATATATATATATTGTGAACTATTGAATAAAAATAACGGTCTATTAAGTGAACTGTTACCTTCACTGAATAACTCTATGTATGTTGTTAGGTGTAGGATAACAATCTGCTGTGTCTAAAATGTATTGAGAATGAGGAAGTAAGTGTATTTTGGTAAGCTTAATTAGCCAACTTACACACCTGGAGGAAATTATCAATTTTTCTAGGAGGTTTAACGATAACCTTCGTAATCCAGTTCAGTTAATTTGTACAGCTCTAAAGTATACTTAAAGTGTACAGATAAATTAACGCCCCCTTATAATCTTTAGACTATCGCATAGGAGGGCGTGAAAGTCTCGTTATCTGAAGTGAGGTCGATGAATAACGCTCTTCTCATTGCTCACCATAAAACAATTAAAATCTTACTTTAGTAATATAGATACACTTAGTAGATCTACCGTTTTTCTTTGATCATCAGAAATATCCATGCAAAAGGAACCTCAACGAGGAAAGAAGTGTAACTAAAGTGTATTGTAGTATATTTATTGACTGTATACATAGTGATACAAAAGCATATTCAATACAACATTTTATAATACACATCAACATATAATAAAGAAAAGGTATAACTTGGGTTGTAATTAAAAGATATGCTAGCATAAGATGCGTTATGCATCAAGTATTAGACAGGTGGTTATTTACCTATGAATGAATACATCATACTCTGAGTGTAATTCAAAGATTACACGTATATGTAAACAGCACAAGGCACCACTAAAATTAGTAAATGTTACAACAATTGCCATAAATGACTATTGGCAAAAAAGTAAAGCACGCCTATGATAAACTACTCGCATGGTAGGAAAGATTTATGCCATCAGACTCCATGCCGCTGGATCTGCTCCAGGTTTGGATCCCATCTCTCATATTCCATAAACTATTGTGACTATTACCACCAGCTACCTATACAGAATCAGATGGATATCGCTACATGCCAAATAACGTAGATCTAGAAGGGGTTTGAATTGGAAGAGTGCACATTATGAAAATACCTCTGAGATGTGAACATCCCCTAATATGACATTTTTGCCTTGTTCCTAAGGTGTTCACATCTCTGAGGATTCACTGTATGTCAAACAACCTAAATCCAGAGGGGGTTTGGGTTGGTAAAGTGTAAAATATAGGCTTGCAACAGGGCTGCTGTAGGGAAAGGGCGTCGGAGGGGGAGGGGTGAACGAAGTCCAAACAAACAGTTTGTATGAGTCTTAAGTCCATTGAAAAGGGAGAACTGCTATCTATTGCAAATCATCATTCTGCGCAGATCGAAACTGCACTAGTCAGCACCTGTCATCGGGTTTCCTGATACACACAAATCGGTGTAGACTTCACTGAAAGCTGGCAGGTCACCATAGTTAACAATGTCATATACACAACATTGACACTGAAGAGTGAAGGGACCAGTAAATCATCACTGGGAAGTAAATATGTAACAGTCCCATCACAAGGAATATACTGAAAAGCCTTTTGAGGATGGCTACAGCATTCTTACAACCACACGAAGGAAACTAGGAAATAGTACACTTGTCCTTCACCAGATTTCTTTGTTATACCTTAAGTTTATTTTATTACATACTTTTTTCTTCTCCTAACCGCTCATAAGTGAAAGCAGTCTCTCACTCTTGTTCAACTCAATGTATTTAGTATTGTTTTCGTTCATACCATATTTTATTGATTTGTTGGTGTGGTTACCCTTTTTACACCTAGGGCTATTTATAATTATTCCATTCAAGAAATAAATATTATTATACTGTGTTTTGTTAAATGCCAAAATAACGCATTACATATTTCGCGTTGCGAATTGAAATGAGAATGCAAAGATAACTTGTACATTTTGGGTTTATTTGTATTTTGATTCATACGTGTGAGGATTGTGTACCGTTAATGGACTCATTATACATACCTAATGATAAAGAAGGGATAAGAATTGACTAAAAAGGCATACTTCTTTGAAGGACGTGCTTGCGGAATGTTCTTTAGTTAGGAGTAGAAATTAAGGTGAAAGAAATACTTTTCCAGTTCAAGTAGGACGGAGAGGCAAAACGGATTGCAGTGTTGGCTCATCAGAAAGAAACATGATCAACTTGTAAGAGTTGTAATAGTATCGTCCAAAATAACTTTTGTGGATCTACACTTCAAAAAAACTAATGCGTCGATTTCTTTAATTGACACATAGATACGTTAAAATGGAACAGTTTATGATTTCCTCTTGGCAAATGTTGATATCTACCAATGATAAACATTTTTTTAAACTTCCTTCATATGTTACAGTTCGCTTGTGGGCCAAGATTATACAAACATAATTGTCGTTCCATTTGTATGTTTTGCAATAACCAATAAGATAACATTACATCATGGTATATATTTAGTCATCTTATTATCAAATTGGGGTGCTTACAGTTGAGTAGCCTAGGACATCTAAGCAAGCACGTACTTGGTGCAGTCATTTCTGATCGTGAAGTGAAAAAAACACATAGACCAATGAATGGCCCTGTGATCACTATCAGTCACATGAGACAATCCAAATATCAAAGCGGTGGGGATGAACACGCGAATTGCCCTATCACAAAGCAATCCAGAGGTCAACATTGTCAAAGATAATACCTCCATACAGTCAACTTTTAACCAGTGCACGTTGGGACATCGGGAGGAAGAGGAGACAGACAGCAACCATCATGGCTCAGAAAAGGAAGCTCGAGGGTACATCACTAAGTTCCAAGGCACATGCTTTCTCTGTGGAATCCCTCATTGGCGGTTGCGGAGAGAAGAGGCAGCATCTAGACCCGGATCTGGACACACTAGACCTGGATGTGACGGACGATGCCCATGCTCTCTTCTCGTACGAGGAGGCGGTACAGTTACTCCCCACTCCCGGTAGGCGGATACCACATACACGTAGAAAAATCGAAAATGTCACAGATTAGTTTCGAATGTTACACCAAGTAAAGTATATCTATCTATAGTTAGACATCTGTGACACAAATGCCTTCAAACTTAATTTCGATATAGTTTATGATAGTTGTAGTCATTTGAGAGCCAAACTGTCACAGATAAGTTAAAATGGTTATGAATGTTAAATCAAGTAAAGTAACTCATCTATAGCTAGACATCAGTGACAGAAAAGATGCCTGCAAACTCTTAATTTCAATACAGTTTATCATTGTTATAGTCATTTGAGGGCCAAACAGAAGCCCTGAGTTTCATTGGGAGTATTCATACTTGGAACGCTTTGATAAAACTCTGGCCACTAAATTAAACATATCTCATGCTTCTGTATTTATAATTGGTAGGTTTTAATACATCTCCATGATCTACAATAAACACATATCATGCTTTAACTAATGAAGCAAATGTATTTAAATATACCCAATGCTTTACACCTGATGAGCTATATAGACAGCCATGCGCTACGTATTAATATCAAGATGTCAAAAATAAATAAAGCTTTCAAAGTCAACTTGGTATTTTTGAAAAGATGTATTTTCATCGCGTAAGGTACTTGAATAGGAATGGCTCGGTATCAAGGCATAGCCATTTCAATGTATTGCATGATATAAACTATTGAAAGTATCTCCAAATGACGCAGAAAGTTCAGCTTGCACGATTTGGCTAGAATGATAGCTTTGATGAAGTTGGCAATTAAAAAAATAACTAAACAATTAAACAATTGTCTACACAGACATGTGTTTCTTGTGCTTGTATATTTCTTTCTGATGTGAGTGAACGCCCTCATACATACATACATACATACATACATACATACATACATACATACACACATACATACTAAGTAAGACATTTTGGTTCTGCATTACTATTTTTGAAGAAAATGGTGACGGGCTTACTATGCAAATGGAAATGATATTGCTTCTCAAAGGATTTGATTTTGTTATGCATAGCTTCTTTACTTCTGCCATGCGAAGAAGAAAATAACTTATACTGAGTTGGACATTTATGATAGGTTTAATACTATGTTGCCCCCAGATGGCATTGTGCACAGCTATACATGTTATGTACAAACTGTAAAACGAACAACAACCAACATTGTTGATAGCATAACCTGTTGTATAATGCAAACTGCATAACACAAGTGTTTGCGCATGTCCAAGACAATACGGTAGAGACAACGGTGGCATTTCTGTCCGAATACATACTCACAGATCAACCTGCATTCCTATGACCTATATAGCTATTTACAATGATCGGAACTAAAATAAATACTGGTCTTACAAGAACGTACTCACCTCACCACATCAGCGGGTTTCGCTTTACCTAAATGGACGAGCAGTCTCTTTGCCTCAACCCTTCCAATGCTGAGGCTACTTTTGTTGAAAGCACAAGGACACACCAATTTTGAAAATCTAAACCCTGTCATGTTGGTATTTATTGGATGGCTCTCGCCGAGTTCTTTCAGAAGATTACCTACCTATGTTCCAGGGTTTCAGACATTTTCAGGTTTTTGGCATCATTTTGTATTGGCAAAATTGGGGTTGAATATAACATGTCGTCCTATTTTCTCTACCAGAATCAGATTCGCCACTAGGTAGTGCTTTGTCCCTCACTGACAGCGGCCTCCTGGACACTCCTCCCCTGGCCAGCGACTCGGAGGTCAAGGTGGAACTCTGCTACAGGGAGCTCTGGGACTCCTTCCACACCATAGGAACAGAGATGATCATCACTAAAGCTGGAAGGTAAGCTCATACCTCCCTCCTCCAGGACAGTATAAGATTAACCCGTCCAATGCTCAGGCTACTTTCATCCAAAGCACAATGACGTAAATATTTTTGAATACCACATAAACCTTGCCATGTTGGTATTCATTCGAAAACTCTCGCTGGGAACTGTCAGATGAGTACCCATGTGCCAGGGTTTCAGCCATTTTCTGTTTTTTTTTGCATAATTTTGTATTGGTCAAATTAGCCACAGCAGTATAAGGGTTAATTGAAAAAGGTTTCTTTTTCATCCAAACGTCGGCTTATAGATACTCATTCATATGTGCCAAGATGTATATTTCTCTTTATGGTAAACAGTTTTCTATAGAATATTTTTTTAAATAATCGTTTTAGGCATTCCCAAAGTTTCAGCAGCCATATATTGCTGTGCATCTTCATTTCATGAAATACAAACGTAAAGAGATAGCACAAATATTCAAAAAAAATATCTTCTTGTCATATTTGATGTCGTTTTTGGAAATTCTCTTTCGGTCTCCTTCATGATATCGTCGACCAACATTACCTCATTTATGTAGCAGGTTTATTCAATTTGTACCTAACATGACTATGTTTTCTCCAGGCGTATGTTTCCTGTCATCAGAATCCGTGTCACTGGATTAGATCCGGACGCTCAGTACATTGTCTACCTTGATGTTGAAGCCGTAGACAACAATAAATACAGATACGTTTACCACAGGTAAGGCAGAACCTGAGATGAAAGATGTACTGAAAGGAAAATTTAGCACCGTGTCAATTTTCATGCAAATCATAGAGCACATTGCAATATAAACCTGCTTGAGCAAATGTATCTTTGGTCATTTCTCTTAGCAGTTTAGAAGTTAAGGATTCCCTAAGTGTTCCACAAGCATATTTTAGCATTAGCCATTATAATACAATGATACAATATAGACTGTGTGACCTTTTTAAAAGAAATAGCACCCTTTGGGTTTTGCGTCCTTTTACTCTAAAAAAGTCTGATTCAAATATACCAAAATAAACCCTGTCATGCTGATATTCATTGGATAGCTCTCGCAGAGTACTCTCAGATGAGCACCAATATGCAAGGGTTTCAGTCATTTTAAAGGTTATTTGCATTATCTTCTATTGGGAAAATTAAGCAGCTGCAGCATAAGGGTTAACGTTAAGTTCAGTACGTCTGGGCTCGTCAACCTCAACCTCTTAATCTCTCTGGCACGCGGATAGTCGTAACAGGGATTGTTTCAAAGCCGATTCTGAGAATTCTTTACCTAGAGATTTTCGGCAAAATAACGTAATTGTCATACCTATTTTCATGACCACGTGTGACATTGGTGACATTGGTGTACTTATATGCTATCCACAATGACGATCACAATTTAAGGTTTATAAGTAGAGGACTTTTCTTGTCATACAGCTATGCAATCAATTTTCTACTGAATATTTTCCTTTCCTTTGTAACTGCAAACAATTATAATAACACACTTGTGGTTAAAAGCTTGCTTTAGAGTACACTGACTGAATATCAAACCTCTATATCTGTAAAAGTGAAAATGATGAAAAATAATCATTGTTTACAGTTGCTTTACATTGTTAACAGTTTCAGGTGTCTGAACGAGCACGAAAAGATTGTGTAAAATGAGTGATGGTGAAAATGATGTCATACAGTGTTGTTCTAGTTCCACAAGCAACTTTACTTACTTACTTTTCATTTCTCCATAAACATGTTTTAGCTTTCACAATTAACCAAGTTTGTTTTTGGGTTGCCACAAAAGAAATTCGAATCCAGGTAATGAGAATGACTGTACCATTTACTATTGAATAAATGTATTTGAAGGTATTCTCAAAAAAAAAAAAATACTTCATAACATATTTAAAAAAACAACAAAATATCTTGCTTGCTTACTTTGGAAATTGCATGAAAATTATCAAAAGGATGTTTTATCAGCCTTTCAACGACTAATCCTTTACAAACAATTTCTCCTACAATATAATTATTTTTTGATTGTTAATCGTAATTGTCTCACTGTTCTGTAGTTCTCAGTGGATGGTGGCGGGAACTGGGGAGACCATGACGCCACGTCAGAAATACCTCCACCCAGACTCAGCACAGACAGGGGCCAGCTGGATGAAACAGGTCATCTCCTTCGACAAACTCAAACTGACCAATCATGACAGACCAAAACAAAACCAGGTATGCTTTTAGTGTGGCTCCGAAATTAAAGAAGATTCTTATGTCATTTCTACTTCTTTTATATTGTATCTCGTCGTACATGTAAATGAATGATTATAAATCTCTGTTTCAAAATAGTGATTGAATTGCAAACCAACACAATGAGCGTTGCTGAATATATATTTTTGCTCTTTGCGTTTTTGCAACAAAGAGAGTAACAGCAAAGATACCGAATTGTATTCAAAAGCTAGTTTCACCAGTCTGAAAATGAACAATATGAAATTAGTATTAGCTATAAATTGAAGCTGGCAGTGTGATGATAGGACAATCTCTGTATCAGTATAAGGTGCATGTGGCAGAATTAATGGAATTATGATTAGATCTGTGGTGGATGGTCGCATTTCCGTAATGCATTCAAAACAAGCATTTTCCGATGCATGCACCATTGCAATGCACAGAGAGAGAGAGAGAGAGAGAGAGAGAGAGAGAGAGAGAGAGAGAGAGAGAGAGAGAGAGAGAGAGAGAGAGAGAGAGAGAGAGAGAGAGAGAGAGAGAGAGAGAGGGGTACCTTAACTATAGAACAATGGCAGTAATTATTATCCATCCCTTTGATGTTGCCGACAATGAGCTGTTGTGTTGCAAGTAGGTCAACATCGATAGTGTTCTTTAAATATAGTTAAGTCGAATTAGTCTGAGTGCAAATATAACACAATCCAATGCAAGCTCCAACATCACAGTTCGCAAAGCTGATCAAATAACGAATATGTAGGGACATGTCCGCGCCAGTGTGGTCGTCATCAGCCGGATTGGCGCTTGGAAAATACCAACAGAGTACATTCAATATGTAAGAGTCACGGCTTGGAGGGTTCTTAAAAAGTAAGATACGGATCATGATTATGCACCTCTGTGATTTAGATATGGCTATACTGGCAGATGATCTCTTTGAGGAGCGCCAATCAATTATTGTCAAAGAAAAGTATTTGATATTTCTTCAAAGGTTAGCACCTCACACTAATTATCAAACACCTAAACTGTACAGGGACTACATGGGTAGATTCAGTCTAGGTTTGGCTTAACAAATCACGATAAGATAAAATCGAATAGCAATTTTAAAACAATTCTCACGAAGTTTATTTCATAAGCTATCATCACTTTGAGAACAAATACATTGGCCCAAGAATAGTCACTACTTAGATCGTTTTCACTCGAATGAGAGCATGGCAGATATCATGCTTGTTCACAGATTTTGTGTATATATTGATATTGAACAGTTATGATTAAAGGGCTCTAGGGCTATCCTCTTGACCTGAGACTGTTTGTTCACCTGCTGATGAGAGAAACTGCACGAGTAGCATCTCTATACGTAATCAGCCAAGTACTGCAAAGTACTTTAGTTAAGTAAAATATACAATAAAGTATCTTTCAGCAGATTTTACATTACAATCATATATTTTGGTTTGCCTAAATGGCTTTTATCTGCAATAAGTGGCCAGAAATCGAAACTTAATGTGCCATGTATGTCAAACCTTCGCTTCCTGCATGATTTGTTATTTTTTCATCGAAGGTACATAAATTACAGATACTAATGCCACCTGTCTGGCCCTTTGACCCTCCTGGTATATCTATTCATGAAACTGAGAGTATTTAAAGAAGTAGGACTGACAGTGTGTGTAGACACTGTAGGCAGGTGCTTATTCGAGGATAGACAATGCGACTCACATGGCCTAAAGGCCACTTAATATTTGGATGTGCATTTTGTCTTATCAGCAGAACGTGCATCTTATCTCTCAACCCACTCTCCTTGTTCCTAGAAAACTGCAGGAATATCTATACTCACCTGCTAGTTTTTGACGTACATCAGTATGAAAAATGAGACTTCACACTTGGCGACCACAGCCACTTTTGCTAGCACATGGT
The DNA here is from genome assembly GCA_963942565.1 of Maea johnstoni. NCBI lineage: Eukaryota > Metazoa > Annelida > Polychaeta > Spionida > Magelonidae > Maea > Maea johnstoni. The sequence continues at coordinate 74,437,159 of OZ012684.1, read as the reverse complement.
ATTAGGTTCTTATTACATTAGCATTTAGCGGGTCCTCTGCATGAAACTCATCCTGAAAGTTCGCGACAGATTTGATCTCTGAATGCAATTAGTCCAATAAAAACAAATTTCATAGATTTCATGAAACACTAAGGATTCCCAGTGTGTATAAAATATCACATGCACTTTATGACATGGTAATACTTTTTTAAAGTCAAAATGTTAGTTTTAATATGTAGTATAAACACAGCTTTGAAATAGGTTTTGCATGTAAGCAAAGCATACTCATATTATGTGGAGAACATGCATGGTATGACACTTTTAGACTTATCGCATAAAAAGCATATACTTTGTATATGGATATTCAATCCAAGGCATCAACCACTTTTATGTTACTCAGACCACGTGTCTGCTCAAGGTGAATAGGTTAACATATTTAGATAGGTAATAGATACAATTATTAATCAGCAGAATATGAATTACAATCATATCATCTGGTATTGTTGTATATTCATAATATCATATGTACTTCTAGATATGAATAGGTTGATAGGTTTTAATTATTTTTATGTAATGGAACTGTCTCCATCATGGGAAACGTTTTAGACTTTCGTGGAAGGAGGCTTGCCATTGCATCCTGACATAATATCTGGATGGGGTCTGCCCTGGCCTAGTTGGGACGTTTGGGGCTCTTCGTGCGGTCTCTGCGTATAGTTCTGCCTAACGGGTTGGCCTGGTCGCTATAGATAGGTGTAGTGTCGTAAAGGGCTATATATGGTGCCTAAAGGTTCCTACGGATAGACCGCTTTGGCTCTTCGTAAAGATATTGGTGTTCATTCCCTGTTCCAATTTTTATCTCTTCGCGATACGACATCAGTTTTTAAAAACGACGTCAAAAGAAAAAAAACAGAAAAAGAAACTGATTCGCGTAGAGGAAATAACTTATAGACTGTCGATGAAACAGACACCTCCCGAGAAAGCTAAGTAGCATAAGAGATACCCAGGAGGTTCTGTCTGGTGCTCAACGATGACAGTCCTCTTCGTTTGTCGAGTACCAACAGCATGTTACCATAGATCGCTGGCCTATAGTGTTTCTTTTTATATTAAATCCATGATAAGATAGGCACACGAGCTTGATGCCGCATGGTAACGCTAGATACATGAAGAGCGTGAAACAATGCTTGTTGGTACATGTAGGTACCCTAAGCAAGGTGTCATGAAAAGGTCCAATGGCATGCTTTTGTCAACATCCTGTGTCCGTCAAAATACTAATGTTTGGAATTTTCAACGACTCCAACGAATATAAGTGATGAGTATATTGATAATATTTTGGGGTCATATAGTGTTTAGTATATACTATCAATCATATGCGTCTACCCACGCCACTAATGGAAAAAAGAGTGCTGTATATAGACGTGTTAAGGGCTCTCGTGTGAGTAGCACACTTGTCATCGTTGCCACATGCTAACTAGCAATTAATGAACTCACCGTGCAGAGTTTATCGAAGTGAAGCTGTCTGCAAACACAGAACTGGGTTGATTGGGATATTAATGCCACGGGGACATTGGTCGTTCTTATCATCCTTGAACTTTACTTCATACTCCATGTATCATCTTCTCATGAGTAATAAGCCATAAGTATATACACACATTTTGTACATCTGAGATTGAGGAATTAATGAGTAATTAGATGAAGTTGTAATTCAAAGGGATGGAGAGAATTTATATTGTATCAACTACCTACGTATATATAGATAATGTATATAACAAAATAAAGTTGCATTCTTACAATCATCAACCAATAGAAACGTGTACTCCTTTACTCGTAGGCTTCCGTAAGTGGCAGGCACGTATACGAAGTAAAGTAAAGGTAGATCCAAAGTTAATTTTTCTATCTTTAGAGATCGAATGCTGACCGTAGAACGCATTCGTCGCATATTCTTGTGGGCATTATATATTATCTGAACTCATAATAGTCATGTGAAGGAAAGATGATTCTATTGAAATGCGGAAATGATCAACATCGGAAATAATTGGGACAAATCAGGAACAGAACGAACATTAACATGATTAAGGTTTAGACCGATTTATATAGGATTGTATTTTAAAGAATTTCACTTTCCTGTATTTCTATTCGAAATTGTGAAAGGCCGATAGTTAATGTCGTATTGTATGTTTACTGACGGAAAATTACAATTAACAATACCAAATTGTAAAAAGGCCATATTGTATGTTTATTGACCATAAATTACGATTCACATTGCTAAAGTAAAACCCATTCCCTTGGAGAACCACCGACCAACCTCACATGACACTGACAATTTTATCACACGTCTATATAGAGATACACATAAACACAGAACCTTGGACAGCGGTGAGTCAAGGCGAGAAGCATATTGCCAATACACTATAATGCTCATCCATGGAGGCTGCCAATGTTGACGTCGTTTTCTGGCCAGTCGTGTTTAGGATAATATGTGCATCAGTCACTGTCATCAAAATGTTATGTAGGATAAATACGAATGTCAAGTAAAGGATGTTTTTTCAAGAACTCATATCTATTTCAGATAACACTCCATTCCATGCAGAAGTATCAACCAAGAATCCACATTGTGAAGAAAGAGTCTGCTATCGAGGCGAAAGATTTAATGAATACCAGTGAGGGTCTGACGTTCACTTTTCCTGAAACTTCCTTCATGACAGTGACAGCCTATCAGAATCAACAGGTGGGTACAATTCGCCGTACTCTTGAAAATTAACCCTAATGCATGCTGCTGGTGGCTGATTGTGTCCATGACAAAATGATGCCAAGAACCTAAAGAAAATGATTAGAAACCAAGCACAGGGTACTCATCGGAGAGTAAACGGCGAGAGCTATCCAATGCATACCAATACGACAGGGTATAAATATATATATATATATATATATATATATATATATATATATATATATATATATATATATATATATATATATATATATATATATATATATATATATATATATATATATATATATACATATATATATATGTGTGTGTATATATAAATAATTAAATAAATATGTATATATATATATATATATATATATATATATATATAGATATATATAGATATATATATATATATATATATATATATATAGATAGATAGATAGAAAGATAAATGGATACATATATATACATACGTACGTGCCTGCTTACATACGCATATACATACATACATACGTACGTATGTACGTGCGCACGTACACACACACACACATGCACACCTACATTCGCACATAAGTATGTTTGTGCTTCTATACATATGAGTATATACAGTATTTAAATTGATGAGTGTGAAGCGGGGGTGTTTGTTGTGGCTGGCCCTCTGATTGCAGCTTCTGTTTGATGCACTGTTTGATCTCCTTTCCTCCAGTGTTGGATGAGCAGATAAGAAAGCTGATAAAGGCCAATAATGACCTATTAGACGAACACATTAGAGGAATAATGATAAAGGATAATACCATTATCAGCTCCCAATTTGTGTACTGCCTTTTGATCCCGCACAAATACAATGTTTACGTAAGGTTTGGATCGTGCATCCCAGCCTCAGAGTTGACGTCAAGTAAACGTAACCAAACACCACTATGAAAGGTGTTTATAGTCGCTGGATGATGTAAACGACGTAATTATAAGAACGCACTCATTGACGTCGGTTTTATGTTGCATATTATGCCATTACGCTACTCGTCGCCGGTTTTAATCTACTTTTGTCAATTATTTTGAAATTAAGAACTATATGACATAATATTTGAAGGGCAGTTGTCTGTAGTGATCTGACGGAATATTAAACCTATAACCCACCATATAATCAAAGTCATATCGTGGGTCCTTAGCTTAACAATTAGACAGTTGTGTTAAGCAATGGCGGCAAGATTTTTAATGGAGTGAAATCCATTGACCCCAATACTGTAATGGTACATGTACTTTCACAACTGTTGGGTTTGAAGCTGTCCTCTGCGGCCAGGGAGACTTTACCGCGAGTAGTTATCTTTGCTAACAGCACTGACAAGGGACTTTATCGTCTAACATCAGGCATGTTTCAAGTACGAACAAGACTATAGCTATCAGATGATCTGTCCACCATGGCGGCTTTCTTTCATGGCTCTTGCAAACTGTTTGCAATTTCTTGTTTAACACAGTCCCTCTCTTTATGGTCGTGGCATTATCGGTCCGCTTAAAGACGGGGCGGGAAGTCGGTGGCTACAATCGCTTAAATGTGAACTCAATGAATAAGAGGCTAGTGCGGTAGGGATTAAAAGAGACCTTTCCAGTTTGCTTTAAATGGGTCATTGTTATTTTGAAACTACTACTGACTTTGGGAGGTTGAAGTAGGTCAATATTTACTACATATCGGGTAAAGTACCCGTTCTATATACAGTTAAGAAGTAAATGATCCTAATTAGAAAAAAAAATATGCCAACAAACCAATAAAAACCTGTAACACATGTAACGCGAAACGTTATTATTTGACTGTTTTTGGATGACTTTGATCTTACATTTTTATCTTGGATTATATGCAATAGATGTATACTTTTGTGTGTTTTGATAAACTTCAATACCTGAAATGTTTCAACATTCTTTCATAAATTTGATTTTAGTAGCACATTTCTTTAGATCCGTTCCGCGATTTCGTCCATAGAAAATGTTCTCATGCCAAAGTTTGTTATTTACAGATTACCAGGCTTAAGATTGCGAGGAATCCGTTTGCCAAAGGGTTTAGGGATGCTGGGAAAAGCAGGTAAGATGGAATGTAATGATATATATTAGTTAGACGTTTGTCTACTTTTGTTTACTAAATGCTTTGGCTGAGCCCATCTGATGAAAAAGAACAACCACTTTATTTCTAAAATGTGATTGCCTCACTCACATAAATTTCATATGTGGTAATTTGTAATAAGGCCACGTGACTATTTGAAACTCCAAAATGGCGGATTAGAAAGCTAAACCACCCAACTTATCTTTGAATCATGTGCACAGTCTAGTTCCAAAGTCCACGTCACTATGTTATTGATAATACCGAAGTGAGTCACTCATATGGGATATTTTATTGTTAAGTTTCACGTTTTAGAACATATATTGGTTATGTTGACACAGTTCCACATTTAACCGAGACACTGTAGAATTAACTCCACTTTATTCAAGTAACGGTGGGCACATGGAATCATCCACCATCAACACACACACACACACATATGTATACGCACACACACACACACACATATATATATATATATATATACATGTATATATATATATATATATATAAATATATATATATATATATATATATATATATATATATATATATATATATATATATATATATATATATATATATATATATATATATATATATATATCAATAAAGGGTGTCTTTCAAGTAAATTTCTGATAAAATGTTCATGAAATGGCACTGTCAGAAGGATCGAGGATCAAGTTTTTCAAACTAGTCCTAGCTCCATTTACAGTCGTTTATATTCTTTTGTATTCTTTAGTATAATGAATAATGTGTATAAAGCACCAACAAGAATGGTTATTCCCAGTTCTTCTATAGTGGGTAAAACCTTGTGATATCTAGAGTCTATCATCCCCGATGCCATAGTTTAGTTTAACCCCACGTTAAGGAAAGTAGCTCATGATCCAATTAGACCATTTAGACCTAGCTACACAGAACTAGCAAATGACCCATCATCCAGTTTATGCCAAATTGCATTGCCCTGTTTATAAGTTCAACGCTATCTACAATGGCCCACACACGGAATGCCTGCAACTGCAGACGTACTTAGAAGGGAGATAGGTAAATGGACCCAAATGAGATGACACCAGCTTAATGGAACATTATTCACTAGATTAATAGAGAGGTATTTATTGTGTTGAATTAGAAACCAGGCCATCCCCCAGCAATCCTTAAGCCACAATCCTATTGTGAACGTTAGTAGTAATAAGGTTTGTTACCGGACATTAGGTCGTTACCTTTCATGCTCTCCGCACCTGTCCCTTAAAAGATTAGAATGCCAAATCTGCCGCAATTATCAAGCGCAGGACTTAAGCACATTTCATGTCATCCTTTGACCTGGAGGTCAGATTTTCATGTAGTGGTTTCCGGTCTGTTGTAAGACAAACAACGAAATCAGTTCTATTACCTTTATAGTGTGGACAGAACAAAGCAATCAGGGATATTAAAGAGATTCTATGATGATACGACACTCACGCACAGCAAGGGCTTACAAACAAGTTATAGGGGTGTGAAGTGAAGTAAAAAAAGCCAGACTTTGACCATTTTCCTGTTGTTTTTAGTTTTGAATTTTCATATGGATTGGATGAGTATTTATGGGTCATCATTGTTTTTCTGCCGTCTGGAGTTAAGAGGTTAACATTTTTTTTGCGTAGGCTTAATACATATCCAGCCTAGTGTCAACAGCACGATCAAGACCACAAAACTCTTGAATAAGCAATCTGGCCTTTCTAAGTAATACCTCATTCAAGTAATGCATATTGATATACTCAGTACTCTGGTAGTAAAGGTTAAGGAATCATTTCATTGTTGCAAGTTCAATGATGTAATGATTGAATGATGAAAAGTTGTCACTAGTAAGGATGAGTGTTGATCCTATCTTTCTCCATTCGACACCTGCCACTTGGACGTTAGATAAGCCAAGATTATAAGCCGCTCAACGCGTGGATCCTCTCTGTCAATCACACCAGGCGATAGTGTGTATAACATACATAACACATAAACACATCACTACCGTGGGAATGAGCGGAGGCCGGGCTCATGAAGAAAAGTCATTCAGTAGCTGTTATTGCGCTTAATTCACCACTTTAAGGTGTCAACGCAATACCTGTGAGCTGAATGGGTACATGTGTCTAGCAGTGGCAAGGTTGACTTAAGAACCCATAAGTGATCTAATCAGTGGAACACGTATAGATTTTCGATCGTAGAACACACGGATGCGTATTCTCAAACGTGACGTTTTGGGGTTTCCCCTGCACTTTGACTTCATGCTTGTCTTACTTATAGTTCAATAAGGATGCATTCAAAATCTAACATTTACTCTCTTGATAATCAAAAAATAACGCTAAAAGTGTTAAATGAATCATTATCAACCAAATGATTAGGCTCTTGTAGGTAATTCAACGCCACTACTATAAGTGCAAATTCTACTGCTCCATTCAGTTGTGTGTCTCTTTACAATCTTAAAAATATTGCAATCTTAAATCTTAAACATCTCGACCGACAAAAGTTGAAGTCTGATGACTACAATATGAAAAATAATATTTTAAAGACATTTTTTGTGAAATGCCACTCCAGTCTGAATGTTTTCGCGTATCAATTTTTACCACCAATCTTTGTAAGCGGGACACTAGCCAAACAGGAAGATAGCTTTTTCGGTGCAAATAGTTGTGTGAAGTATTTGTTCCATGTCCATGATGTATGAGGGTATCTGGAGTGCTTGTCGTGATAAATGAAGGTGATAAGCTGTTGACTTGACCATGGCCAATTGCTTGAACTCAGAGGGGAGTAGCTCTTCCATTCAATGAAATCACCCACTCTGCACTCTATTTGATAACCATAAAGATAAAACATCTCACCATAAGCGTTTTGAAATTTGGTAAGGTCAAATTATTTGCCAAAATGCAAAGAGAGAGAGAGAGAGAGAGAGAGAGAGAGAGAGAGAGAGAGAGAGAGAGAGAGAGAGAGATTTGTAGGCTACTTTATTCCGAATCATCATTTAAAATATGTTCTTTACATTTTAGGAGCAGTTTGGATATGATCATGTCGTCATTTGGCATCCCCCATAACAATGCAACACAGACATTCACACAGCCTGTCTTCGGCGAATCGGAACTTGCAAGAGGTATTTGTGAAAGTTTTTCTCGTCCTCAGATGGTAACTGCTTAATACCAGTTACAAGTGAAAATCCACTTCAGCTATTTTGGTCTAATTGCCGACCCGGCTTGTAAAATACTTTGAATGCAATGCTATATCTAAAACCAATTAAGTTTTGAAATATCTGGAGATATATGCAGGTGCAGCAATAGGGTTATTATAGAATTGCGTTTGCTTTTAACTTCCTTTTTTCTGGTCATAATTGTAATTGGAAATGTTTTATTCTTTCAGTGAGCAAGGCTTTTGATGGTTTCACTCCTCCTATATCACCAACTACTAGGGCGAATCCTACATATGTGCCAGCCTTGCCTCGGCAAGTTCCCCACACTATACATCTAGCTCCAAACACTTTTCAAGTGGGGCAACTGACTACAACGGTACCTCTTCCCTATGTGCCGAGGTACCCAGAACCAAAGCTCACGAACCCTCTGCAGTGGCGCTGTGACAATCTCTCAAACACTACCATGCGCAACCTATCTATGCAAACCGGAAGTACCTCCATGTTTGATAACCGAAGTGCGTTTTCTTCATTTTCTTCACCGAACACCAACAGTTACCTTCCCTCGCCGGAGTATCAACCCGACACTAATACAACGACAACCACATTGCCACCTATGAGCTCATGCTTCTTACCGTCGTCATCGCTGTTTGATAGTCAAACTTCGACATTTCTTGATCAGCTAGGGTTTTCCGACACATTGTCGCAAACGCTACCTTTCAATCAGTTCAATTACGACAACCTGACTTCATACTCAACATGCGCAAGACAGCAATACGGATCATGAAAGTATCGGTCCTTTATATATATATATATATATATATATATATATATATATATATATATATATATCACATTTAAAAGATATGCTATGACGAGAAATAGCATGAGGCAGCCAGTTATAACCGAATTTAAGTCTTTCGGCCTATAAAGTAAAATAGCTTTACTACCCCCTTTGTAAAAACAGTGCTGGTTAACTGTACATATAGTGATGCCGTTGCTTATAAAAGGTATTGTTTTCAACGAGTTCCTGCGAAAGAAAATAAATACACATATATGATGTGTAATCCCAATTGTCATGTGGACAACAGAGGGACGTGTATAGATTTAAGTGATGACTGTCATATTCCTCTGCTAACTTATTAGACAAAAATGAACGGTGACTACATGATTAACTAAAGGATTAGAATTTTAATTGTATTGTATTGTATACTTATTTTCCATATCGTGATGACATGAAAATAGGATAAATCACCTAGAGTATATATTATATATAAGGAAGAAGTAAATCGTTATTCACTATTCATTTTGCAAAGAATTTTTGTTTAGAGGAGATGGTGCAGGACTGACTAAATAAGGCCAATATCTTAAAGAGTATATTCGAACATTAACTGATAAATACTCCTCAGTCTAACGGCTGTACTGAAGAAGGTACCGTAATACTCACCAGTGATGTACATAGATGTATAAAACGAGATGTATGTAATAGAAAAAACGAATGTTTTATGGGTTCCTTTTTAAAATTGGTTTAGCTGAAAATATTTTGCAAAGTACCCGATAAACAGCTAGGACACAGGTTCACCACGAATACGCAAGATACGAACGTATCTAGGTCATTGTATATGATGTAAGTAATTTCAAGTTGTTTCAATTTTGATGAAGTTAGATAAGTTATTTGCAATTGTTTCTACTTTGACAAGGGTTAATTAAGATAAATAGACTATCAAGGTTATACATAGGGGTTGATTTTATTTCTAGTTTAATATTCTATATGATTTTTTCTAGCATAATGTTTATTTTTGTTGTTGTGTTCATTGTCAATATTACTTGAAATAAATAAGATATGCATAACGTTACCTACTTTGATAATGACATATTTTCATCCTTTTTTCTTTTTAAATATCCAGTTAGAGTCACTAACACAGACAGCCAATCCATACAACAAATTGTCGTTGACGAGTTCATTATATTACAAGGCATGATAGTGGCGGCATTATATAATGAATAGGAAATTAACGGTTTTGTCGTATTCTAGCCGGGACAGAATGTTTTATCGCATATCTCAAAAGAGAGAAATATGGAAAACCACATCTTATTTTACATACAAAATTGAATGAGAGAGCAAAATGCAGTTCCAAATTATAAGGACATGAATCACATTTTGCATAAAATGAAGGTAGTAAAGATAGTATAATATTGTATAATATAGTATAGTATAGTATATAGTTTATTGACTGTATCAAATACACAAAAAATACATATTCAGAGAACTCAAAATTAAGAAAACAATTGAAATAAAAGGTAACATATGTCAGGCAACACACCAAATCGAAAGATGGAACAATCTAAGAAGAAGAATTGTAACAAAAATATAATGACATTTAAAAAAGAAGGGTAATACGCAGAGAGAGAGTTAAACTTATAGATACAGTATTTTTATGAAAAAAGTAAAAGTACTGTATTTGTTTAAAAAGTGAAGTAAAGGGGAAAGCTCGTACGTGGTTTAAACGTTTAGAGTAAGATTATTATCTTTGCTCAGGCGAGAACAGTCAATTATGCAACCCATCTCCAACTTTGCAACTGCATTAAGGCGAAAGCGTGATAAATGTACTTACATGTACAGTGAAATGTAAGCTCGTACTTTGAGCCATAATGCGTAGTAGGTTCATTCTCCTGAATAATGTCATTAACTGTTTATTTAGCGAGAACTACACGTATTAAGTAATGTTGCAGAACAATATAGTAGAAAATTGTGAAGACGAGAGAAGCATTCCAAAATGAGCCAAATATGGCTGAGGAATAGGTACGAATACGAACTTTAGTACTCTCTAACCGCCTTTTGCGCTACATAGAGGAAAAACAATAACTTCATCAGAAAAATCAACATATATATATACATCAACCTTGTTATCATAATTGTAAAAATATACATATATACACATACAGTATACACCCATAAAACTTATGTGTGTCAACATTATACAATGCTTTATCTGATTACTGTCACAATTAGTCATGCAGACAGTTTAAATCAACATTATCAATTTCTTCACTCACAACATCTGGAAGAGATGTGTATTCATTCATGCTAAAATAAACAAATTATGCAACCTTAATTAATTTTCTATCATTTGTATTTAATAATTGACTCATTGCTTGACCTAGTTCTATAGTATTTTGGTATAATGGATATTCTAAGCTTCTCAATACCACTACATTTAAATAGGAAGTGAAATTCATCAACTAGAATTCTCTTTCTGCACTTAGTGCAGATGCGCTCCAGCCTTGGTATTGACAAATTTGACCTACAATTAACTGACAATTTTTGAGAACCAGTTCTAAAATCAAGTAGCGAGTACTTAAGGTACTCTGGCAATATAACACATACCTTACTTGAAGATCCTAAGCCGTGATTGGCTTACAAAGGTTGGACATTCCATCATGTCCACCGTTGTCACTAGTGACTCCAAGCGGGGAATGTGTGAATCACCAGTCATCTGTGACCTTGACATTATACCAGACGCTCTTTCCCACGGCACCAGTGGATCTACCCAGGGGTCTACCGGCAGTCATTGTTGTTTTCATTGATATTTTACCAAATTGTGGTTTTATTCGATATGATAAAACAAATATGCCATGCCTGTGTTGGTATCCTGATGGACATTCCATCAGGATTCCCACACTGGCATGGCATATTTGTATAATATATTAAAGTCTGTCTGACTTGATTTGGCTAACAGCTTTTTCCTCTTTTTTCCCACAAAAAGTTCGTTTTTGCCTTCCAAACTTGGCAAACCTCTTAGTAGCACAACCACGTGTATGTATAAACATACTTTTTGTCTCAACTCTGCAAAATGTGGATTTTACTCATTAGGTCCCATTGTAAAATTTGCCCATTGACAACAATGACGATCTCGTGTGTCTGTACTGTTGGCAATTGTTGGCAATGGGCACATTTTACAATGGGACCTAATGGACAAAATCAACATTTTGCGGAGTTGAGACAAAAAGTATGTTTATACATACACGCGGTAGTGGTACTAAGAGGTTTGCCAAGTTTGGAAGGCAAATACGAACTTTTTGTGGGAAAAAAGAGGAAAAAGCTGTTATAGCATCATCTTCTGGTATTTTCATTCATTAACCATATGAATATTGTTTTTTCACTTTCTTCCTGCCCCTTCCATTCCCTTACAGCAAGTGTACGACTACAAAAATAATTCTACCCGTTTATTATCTTTTCTATTTCTCCCGCTTTACATTCTTGCTTTTCATCTAAGATAACTTTCCTAAGAATCGAGCGTCACTATTTTTATTTTCTACATCATTTTGGAAAGGTTTTGATTAATATTTGGGTGATTACTAGGCCAACACACGCTTCATGATTTCCCATTTAAGATTTAGGATGTTATAACAGATGATCCTTCAAAGGTTGGATTTCTCTTGTGAAACAAGTGACCACGACTTCACTATTCGAATCCAACAATAGAGGAAATTACGCAATAGAGAGGTCACGAAGAAACGCGTGACGCGTGCTATAATAACAATGGCAAAGAACTACTGTTTCACTCAGAACAGACAACAATAGTCACGCCGAGTTCATGACAATGCTATAACGCCCAACAATGGCAAGGTTTCCGTTGTTTGTCAAATGAAAGATGGCTGCCATTTCATAACATCAACCACAAGAAGCAGCGGATTTCTAGATCGTACAAAATGGCTGCAAGGACATATCTTCGCGAACCAGTTACTCACTCTCAAAAAGCCCGCCAATTGAATAGCAAGGCGTTCCGTGAACGGTTGTACAAGGGAACTTGTATGGCAGATACGTCGAAAAATAGAGTGGAGATGAAAAAACTTGCGCTTGAATGTGAAAAACTCAATGAAAGCAAGAATCGCATCGTATCGAAAATTAACAGCGAAAAACACATGTTGAAGCTTTACCTCCGAAGGTTGCAGGTTGGTACTAGACCCGATTATCAAATATAGCGTAGCTGATTACATGATTTACCGCAGTTTCCAGCCATCCACCAATCACTGATCTCTGAAAGTGTAGAGTATGATGGCATGACCCACACTTTCAACCACAACCAAGCTTTTCTCAGTCTGTGAATGGAATTTCTACCCCAACCGTAATACAGGCTTACAGAGACCCCCTGTAAGCTGTCGTGTATGTATGTATGTTTATTAACTGTACTTTCTCAATTACAAAATCATACTCGACATATACATATACAGAACAAAATATTATAACTTGACAAAGAAACAGGGAAGAATTGACGAAATAAGGGGGTGTCACAGGGCCCCACATAACTATGTAGTTAAAAGATTTCTCCGCAAGACAAACATTATGTACACTGATCTATAGGAGATTACGCCACTATGTTTTCGTCCTCCCTTAGCACTACAGAAGACGGGAGATAAGGAATAGCGAATAACACAGATGACCATTAATGTGGAGGTACTATATACATGCGACAGACCCTCTTGGTACAAGATAAACAAAAAAGAGTTATAGGGCATACTGGGACATATTACGGAAGGAAAACATGTCACAGGACACATAGATATTGGAGGTGATTTCCACTACTAGTATGTGGGCCCGGTCGTCTGTAAAAAATATACACATTGCGCTGAGTACCTTCACATATAATATTTAATATTTCTTTCCTTGGATAGAGATACTAACTTAACCTCAGATAACTTTTAAATACTATCCAGGCTTTTACAGCGACGGGAAATAAGGAATAGCAAAAAACACAACCTATCATTAACGTGGAGGTACTAATATACATGCGACAGACCCCTTTGGCACAAGAGAAACAAAAAAGTGTTATAAGGCATACTGGGACATATTACGAAAGCAAAACATGTCACAGGACACATAGGTATTGGAGGTGATTTCCACTATGTGGGCCCGGGTCGTCTGTAAAAAAATACATATTGCGTTGAGTACCTACACATATAATATTCAATATTTCTATACTTCGATAGAGATTAAATTAAACTCAGATACTTTTTTAATGTGTATGTGATACCATTGACGTAAGACCCCGTCTTTATCATAGGCGTTAGGCGGAACCAAGGAACTACGTGTTTGGATACATATAACCGAGAGGAAAAAAGCGACAGAGAACTTCGTTGTATTAACTGCAATCGGTCATGATGTTTTAACCATGTAAGAATATGAATTAGCCCAACATTTACGTCATGGTCATTGGTGAATGATCCTTCTGAAATTCAAGCAGCATATATGACTATAGATATACATGTAATACAAATTGCACTACTACCACAAGCATCATCACCAACCACCGTCAGTCCACCACCACTACTACTACTACTACTACTAGCTCAGGTGACTTATTGATGGTTGGTGACCTAAATTTCCATCTTGATAAAAAGACTGACAACACCACCCACAAATTCACTGATATGCTGGGGTCACTGGGTATCGAACAACACGTCAATAAACCCACTCACATGTCTGGACATATATTGGATGTTATCATGTGTCGAGACACAGATAATCTTGTACAAGAGGTCCAGGTGGGTGATATGATAACAGACCACCATCTACTGTTATGCAACGTCCATCACCCCAAGCCACACCTTCAGAAGACAAAAATAATAACAAGGGCCTTTCGCTCCATTAACCTGCCCAGTTTTAGAACAGACATTTCACAAGGACTGGGGGATCCTGATGACAACCTCTCTGTCACTGATCTCATGGACATATATGATACACAACTAACCAATGTGCTGAATAAGCATGCACCACCCAAGGAAAAGTCTATTGTAATAAGACCACAACAGCCTTGGTTCTCAGATGATCTCCATCGAGCAAAATCTGAGAAAAGAAAAGCTGAAAGGCTGTGGAGGAGAACTGGCCTGACAGTTCATCGTGAAATCTTCAAGGAAGAAAGAGACAAATACAACAAGCTCCTTGAAAGTAGCAAAGTGTCATATTACAATCAGAGGATTATTGATTGTGGGCAGGATTCAAAAGCGATGTCCCAGACAATGAATGAACTCCTCTTCAGGCAGAAAGTGTCAAAACTCCCAGAACACAGCTCTGCAGAAGAACTTGCAAATAGGTTCTCATGCTTTTTCAAGGAAAAGATTGATAAAATCAGGGATAACCTCCCTGACTGCTCTGACATCAACCTGGAAATAGCACAGTCACCACCTGTTTCCACTCTGAATGTTCTGCGGAATACTACAGAGGAGGAAGTATGGAAGATAATTTGCAAGTCTCCTGCGAAAAGCTGCATGCTTGATCCAATCCCAACTTGGCTCATCAAAGAAAGTAGAAGCGAATTACTTCCAGTAATGACTAACATCATAAATTCTTCTCTCAGATCTAGCCAGGTACCGAAATCCATGAAGTCTGCTATAGTAACACCGTTACTTAAGAAATCTACTCTAGATCCAGATATTCTAAAGAACTACCGTCCTGTCAGTAACCTTTCTTACATCTCAAAACTGTTGGAGAGGGTGGTGGCGGGGCGACTCACTGACTACATGACTGAGAACAACTTGCATGAACATTTACAATCTGCTTACAAGCCTGGTCACAGCACTGAGACTGCCCTAGTGAAAGTACAGAATGACATTCTAACCAGCATTGACCAGCATGGAGTAGTTATACTGGTCATGTTAGATCTGAGTGCGGCGTTCGACACCATCGACCATGATATTCTATTCAGCAGAATGGAAAATACATTAGGTATTACGGGTCAAGCACTTGCTTGGTTTAAGTCTTACCTGTCAGGACGCACACTCCGCATCAAGATTGACAAGTCATTCTCTGAATTACAGGACATTCTGTGGTCCGTACCACAGGGATCAGTGTTAGGACCATTGTTGTTCCTGATCTACCTCCTACCCCTTGGAAAACTCATCAGAAAGCATGGTTTAGAGCTTCACATATATGCAGACGACACACAGCTCTATCTGGCAATAAAACCTATCACTCAACAAGCTGTGGACATAGGAGTTGCTAGGCTGGAGGGCTGCCTCACTGACATATATACATGGATGTCACAGAACAAGCTAAAACTGAATGCAGACAAAACGGAAGTCCTAGTGCTAGGTACCCCTAAGCAGCGAGCCAAAATATCTGTGCCTAGCATCTCCGTAAATGGTGAGATTGTTAAGATTCTCAATATACCTATCGGCAATCTGGGCTCTGTTTTTGATCCAAGCATGAATATGGCCGCACATGTGTCAAAGGCAGTCAAATCTGCAAACTATCACCTTCGAAACATTGGAAGGATCAGAAAATACTTGACTGCAGAATCAACTAAAGGTGCTGTCATATCCCTGGTAACCTCAAGATTCGACTACTGCAATGGACTTCTCTGTGGAATACCTGAAGAGCTAATATGTAAGCTCCAGAGAGTACAAAATAATGCCGCCAGGGTGATCACACTCACAAAGAAGTATGACCATATCACTCCAGTACTAAAGGAACTTCACTGGTTACCAGTCAGGAAGAGAATTGAATTCAAGATTCTTCTCCTGGCGTACAAGTGTTTGCATGGAACTGCACCCTCTTACCTGAGGGAAATGCTGAAAGAGTATGTCCCACCACGGACACTGAGATCAACATCCAAGAACTTACTCTGCGAGCCGAGAACCAACATGAAAACCTACGGTGACAGATCATTTAGTGCCTGTGCCCCAAAACTATGGAATCAGCTCCCAAATAATATTCGGGCAGCTGGGAGTGTGGCAATCTTCAAACGACAATTGAAAACACATCTGTTCAAAGATGTATTTATCAAATAACTATGTGGATATCAACATCTATCCTCTGACAATGAATGTAATGCGCCTTTGAGCATGCTTATATGGAAAGGGCGCAATATCAAATGACAATATTATTATTATTATTATTACTACTACTACTACTACTACTACTACTACTACTACTACTACTACTACTACTACCCATTACTTTACACAGATTTTATAGCACTAAATGGCCATAGTGTGCCGATGTGCCTTTATGCAATCATACGTTCATTCATACTACAACTACTACTATAGTCTGTCTGACTTGAGTTTGGCACACCGCTTTTTCCACTTTTTTGTGTCAAAACGTTCGAGTTTGCCATCCAAACTTAAAGCAAACCTCTTTGGACCACTACCACGTGACTGTGTGTATAAACACCCGTTGTAAAATTTGCCCATTGCCAACAACTGCCAATAATATAAACACGCGAGATCGTATTGTTGGCAAATGGCAAATTTTACAATGGGACCTAATGAGCCAAATCATCATTTTGCAGAGTTGAAACAAAAAGTATGTTTAAACATGCACGTATTAGTGCTCCAAAGAGGTTTGCCAAGTTTGGATCACAAACTCGAACGTTTTGTCACAAATGATTAAAAGCGGTTGCTAAACTCGAGTCAGACAGAAAATGTAGAGTAAAGAAAACTTGGCAGACTGTTTTTCCTTGTTTTTGTTACAAAAAGTTTCCTACCCAAACCTCTTATAAGAAGCACTGTGTTCTTATATATATACCCACTTTTTTCTCAACTCCGTCAAGTGTTGATTTTGTTCATTAAACATTCTTTATTATTATTATTATTATTATTATTATTATTATTATTATTATTATTATTATTATTACTAATATGATGAGAAAGCAAAGCTTTAAATGCTCGCGCAGCTCGATGATATTTCTGCATTCCTCTTCAAATGCAGTCACAAAGTGTTTGTTATTGTTATCCGAGACGTCATTCTTTACTTGAACTTCGCTGAAACATATTGGAAGCCCCTTCATATGAATTTCATATTTGTGCAATAACCACACACAGTATGCGTAGCGATTGACCGAAAATATGGCATAAAAATTACTACGACTTCAACCTGTTGCAAAATCGTCATTTCACATCAGATGTCAACTAGAATTGAAAGACATGTAGAATTATTTGTGGCGGTTGTAGCGATATAAACTGCATTGAAATCGATTCACGGAAAGACGAGTAAAGTCATTTTTACCGTGAACATCGAAGTCACGACTTTGGAATCCGCGGAATTCGATCGTAACATGACGTCATTTCAAGACGTCAGCATTTGTCGCACGTGAGCATGTATGTTTCAGTTGTTGCATAGTTCGGCGTGTGTTGCACGATAGTCGGCGACCAAAACGCTATTTTGACACAATTTAAAGGAAACAATCCAAATTTATTATTTGATTAAGAAATATTTAAAACATGAAACGATCTGGCGGCAAATTGTGCTCTTAAAGCAAAAAGTTATGCTCATTTTTCCGAGGTAATCGACCGAGCAGGGTCGAGCGAGCGAGCCCGACGAGAGACGAACAGACAGACGTCAACACCAAAAATCCTGCCTCAGTGTGTATCCTGCCATTACACTATATATATATATATATATATATATATACCGTAAATGCTCGCTACGCTGAGCCGGCCTTCGGCCGACTCACTACGCGAGCTATTATTATTATTATTATTACTATTATTATTATTATTATTATTATTAGTAGTAGTAGTAGTAGTAGTAGTAGTAGTAGTAGTATGCTTAAGAGTAACTAATACTAGTAAACACCACTGAAAAGAAAAGAATTAAGATATATTGCAGTATATAGATATACACATTTCAGGTGAAGGGTGGTGGTTTTCACCAGGTATTCCGGATTCTCCACCACTTGCAAATGACTTGTCACGAGTAAGCATGAATGGTAAATATGGCAGGAAACTGATGTTGATAAAAAATCCACATTACCAAGTATGTACATGTATTTTCATATTACACATGGCATTCGGTCATTTAGAGGTTATAGGCTTACACTACATGCACTGATTGTTATTTCTTATAGTACAGTAATATGCCATGTTCAGTCGTATTCGATTTATTAGCTATATACTTTTTCTTTTCAGTTGAAAGGAGCAGAAGATTGTGGAGATATAGATGAAAACATCGATAGCTATCTCCACACAGGCAGTCGCTTCAAGTCCAACGGTGACCTCAGAATGACCTCTCAGACCAGAACTGACCTCAGTCAACTTGACCTTAACCTCCATGATAAAAAGTCTTCCTTTGAGCACCGGCCAACGCTGGTGACGAAGAGCGAGCCTGCGATGAAGAAACACTCCACAATCAGCGGGGTGGTTGTCTCCAACCCACCCAAAGCCTTCAGCGAACACGCCAACTTGCAGCAGAAACAGCGGCCAGACGCGGAGGACATCATTAATGTCCAGAGGGAAATCCAGGCCATTGAGGAGACGCTTCTGGAGATCACCAAGGAGAATGAGGCACGAATACAACAGGAGACAAGCCATAACCCTGCTACATTCCTTAGAGCACATACCAATGATAGCCAGCCGCCCTTGGTCAAGCAGAACCTAGATATGGTCAGGATGAAGGTCTACAACCACCCGAATGACCGCTTTGCCTTCAAGCCTGGCAGTAACAGCTTTGGAAAGAAGGCAATATGTGGGGGAACACGCCATCACTTACACAAGAAAACCACAGACAGGAGCAAGGTGAATTGTGTGGCTTGTGAGTTCAGGCTGCGACAGCATGAAGAGGATTTGGTCAGCAAGAAGAAGGTTTTGGAGGTACGCCCAAGCAGGAGATGGAACTTTTCTTATCACAGTCGCCTCGCAGAAAATGCGCAAAAGGACAGTATGGTAGCTAAGGGTAGTTCAGCATCTGTGAGCCAGCGTACAGAACCTCTGCTGACCAAAACCAGGCGCTCCATCAATAGCAAATCCTCTCCTGCTATTGATACAGCCGCCAATAGGGCCAATATTTACCCACCTGAGGAGACTAAAGTTACTAGCAAAGATGTCATGGAAGAGCTCAAAGGGATGAATGAAATTAGTTCCAGCACCCCTAAGTTTAAGGATGTCATAGAGAAAACAGACACCACTGAAGCATCACCACTCCAAAACATGCGCCCACACTCTACAATGGATAGAGTTGGAATGACATCGCCACAAGGGAAGCGGACTGCTATCCACCGGGCGGCAACATCACAGGACGTCCAAGCAACAGACAGATTGGTCATCTGCAATAGCCCTCTGGGCGTGAAGTGGGCTACACACAGTGCGGGCTCTGTACCCAAGAAAAAAATATCATCTAGCAGTGAGAAAAAAACGCAATCTCGCCATAGAAATGTTACAGCCACTACTGCCATGTCTGCGCATGCGTCAGATGCTAAATCATCCCGTTCATCTGGGTCCCATGCACTTTTGGAAAGAGTGAAAGCTCTAGTGGTAAGTGGAACAGAACAGCCCGTTACGGTCATTGTGACACTTCCTTATTCAATTTTTTAATGTTCTAATTGAAAAAGAAAGTAGCATTAAAACTTTCGAGGATGAAAATGAAAATTGGAGATGACCCCTCATTTTCTACTTTCACATTGCACTGTGGAAATAAAAAAAATGTAAATAGGAGCTTTTTTCAATCTAGTTTTCCAAGTTATGAAAGGAAACTATGCAATAAGACATTGTGTCGTATTTTATATTCTCCAGATTTCGTATGGGAAAGGTAGACAAGACATAAATGAAGAAATAGTAAAGTAAGGCCCTGTGCAGCTTATAACATAAACTATCAGGCACAACATCATTGCTTATCCGATGCATAATTTTCTCTAAACTTAAAATCAAAGTTCTCCTTTATTTGAAAGACATACTCCATTCTCCTAACACTCTTATTCCCTATATATTTACAATGATGGTTATTTCTATATATATTTAGCCGAAAATTGGAAAATAGGTCATATTTTCCTATCCTATTTTGATTTTTCTTGTGCAACTGGCCAAGTAGGGGGGGGGGGGGGGGGGGTAATTTCCAGTTTTCAGTTTCGAAGATGAAAATGAAAAAAATTGGAATTTGATGCAATATATGCTATCTTAATTTTCAAATAGGGAATGGAAAAATGAATCAGTATGTGTTACACTGACTTGTTACCTATGTATAGTGCAGTGTCCGATTTAATGTTTTTCTTTTCCATAACAAGTAAACCTAGCAAAGTGAGGCAGTTGGCCAGACATACTGTCCATAAACTCAATTACCCTTTTATTAAAGCACATTGACATTCATAATCATGCATGTTTTGATTCTACGACATTAAATCCTCACATAGCAACATTAATCTTTGTCAAATACCATTCACCCTTAATCAAATAGTCCAGCACAGTTATAGCATTTTTGAGTCAAATTGTGCACCTTGTATTAACGGATTATAAGGATATTAGTATGTTGCAACGACAACTATTGGTCAGCTGCCAGGCCAACCTAACCTTACCTAGTACACGGATTAATATGTCTGCCTACACTCTGCCAGGGCGACGATACCGTCTTCCGGTTGGATTGCTACACGACTATGCGTAGCGGGATCTCTGGGTAGGAGAATGGTCTGCCTATCGTCTGTCTGACTCGAGTTTGGCAATCACTTTTGCCACTTTATTGTGACAAAACGTTCGAGTTTTTCATCCAAACTCGGCAAAAATGTTAGGAGCACTACTACGTATATGTACAAACATATTTTCTGTCTCAACTGCGCAAAATGTTGATTTTGCTCATTAGGTCCCATTGTAAAATGTGTCCACTGCCAACAATACGATCTCGCGTGTTTGTATTGTTCGCAACAGACAGACACGCGAGATCGTAGTGTCGGCAATGTGCACATTTTACAATAGGAACTAATGAGCAAAATCAACATTTTGCGGAGCTGAGAAAAAAAGTATGTTTGAACATATACGTAGTACAGCTCCTAACATGTTTGCCAAGTTTGGATGGAAAACTCGAACGTTTTGTCACAAAAAAGTGGCAAAAGTGATTGCCAAACTCGAGTCAGACAGACTATTTCAATGAGATATATAATTCTGTATGAAACAGTAAGTAGAGTATTAATGAGTTTCTTTAAATTTGAGTTCTTTACGCTGAGTTATAGGTGGTGCCAATATGAAAATGGGTACTTTTGGCTTAACTTTTTCGATCAATAACCTATATTTATATCAGGAATATATTCAAGCCGTAAGGCATTGCTCATCAATAGTCTGGCCTTGTGAAAAAAGGAAGGGATTGTTTTTTGTCGCTTTCAACAGCTTAGATAATATCGCGACTAGATAGAAACGTGGAACCGGCAAGAAATTCCCTTCTCTTTGAAAATGGTTCCAAGGGGTCTTTCATTTACTGAGGTCACATAAAGAGTACTGTAAAATGCCGCACTTTTATATTTAGCGTCCAAGCCAATCCGCTATTGGGGATATTGCCTTGTAAAAGATTTTCAGATATGGAGGCATCACAACCATGTTCCGTGTTGTAGGTGACGTCACCTATAGTTAAGCTACGATGCCTGTACAGACGTTCACTTGTTTGCAAAACGATGACATAATTTAATCCTGTAGGAATCAGGAAGAAGAATACTAACAACATTAATTGAATGTATATTGTTAAGGATTAGATATATTTGGCACCATCATTAAAATGGGTATTTTTGGGCATAACAAGAGCGGCACTTTGGACAATAACATGTAGTCAAAGCAGGGATTTCTTTAAATCATTAAACATTGCTCATTGATACATCTTACCTTGAAGAACCTTTTCAAATATGGGGTCATCACAGGTACGTCCATGGTGGTAGGTGCCCCACCTATTGGTAGCCTGCTAAGTCAACCTAATCTTGTTTAATGTCAAGGACCATGTTATTAGACGTCTTTATGGATTACGTAATGAATCCCTTTTTAAGCAGAGTACCATTTTAGAGAAAGCTTGGTAATTTGTTATCTAATGTAAAAGTACCTGCTGTTGTAAAAGCACAGACAGAAATGGACTTTGAGGTTATGTGTATCTATATGTGTGCCATGTCAATACACACACACACACACACACATATATATATATATATATATATATATATATATATATATATATATATATATATATATATATATACACATATATATATATATATATATATATATATATATATATATATATATATATATATATATATATATATATATATATATATATATATATATATATATATATATATATATATATATATATATATATATATATACATATATATATATACATAACTCTGTGCGCAAAGCAAAGATAGTATGTCTAGGTAACTCTTAATTAAATTTATATCATCGTTTGATTAGTTTAGCATAAGATTTTGTCTACATTGGGTTTGCATTTAAAACTCAAACTAAAACCAGACGTTCTGAAAATGATATATGGCTATTGCATTTTGAAGTGAATAATCTTATTGTGTGAATTTCATTTCACAGGAACTTGAAAAGAAAGAAAGCAGCTCGCGCATGGAAATCTTCTACCAGAACCTAAATAAGATGAAAAGCACTTCAAATAAGTGTGCCGATAAAAATGCTCTCTTAAAAATAGCGACTAATAGCAGATGCATCGGAGGAGAGGACAATGGAGAAAAAGATGATGATGAAGATAATGCTGTTACCGAGATGGAAAAGGAAAAGGGCAAGACCCTTCATAGGCCAGATATTTTTGGGGCTTTCATAGGTCTACAAAACTGTCGATATTTGAGGAACTATACCCCTGGCTGGAGTAAGTCAGACTTTGATTAAAGCCTTAAAGGTCATTGCTCAATGCTGCTCTATTAGAAGGAATGCTTTAAGTGTATCTGCTTCAGCCTTATCGTGGTGCCTGTAACGGTAGAGGAAGTGAGCAGTGTCAATCACTGGTAGCTTTATGAAGGGCGTTCATTACACGTAGCAAGTCTTCACCTAAATACAAAACATAAAATGAAGGCTAATAGCAGGTTCGAATGGATTTGTGAAACGTAATGCATTCGAAATCCTTGCCGTATGTCAATGCCATTTCTCTTTACTTGACACATCCTTTCGTACATCTAGTATGTCTGCGCAAAACTCAGCAAACTATTTTTTCCAGTTTTATTCTGCAAAATCTAGAAGCATTGTGTTATATATTTTGATAGATTATTTGTCTCTCAGCTCCTTGAAATGTTGAATTCGTTCATTGGGTGCCCTAAGTAAAATCCTAAACAGGATATCTTACATCGTACTTTTTGTGTAGGAGGTGTGATGTCGCCATCGTTTTCACGAGCAGTTTACTTTGTGATGCCATATCTTATTTTGTTGAAATCCGTCGTTGGACACCTGAATGACATCAGACTGACGTCGGCTTGGGGAACAGGGAGTCTAGAAATTCCTTCCTCCACAACCTTTAAATCAAATTTTAACCAATCACAGTGAACCTGTTTATAGATAAACACGATTCTCTCTTCGTTTAACTTAAACTTAATCCATTGGATTTAACTGTTCTCATGTGGTTACATACTGGTTTATTCTTGAATTGATTTAACTTAAACATATTGAACGTTGTAGTGTGAACACGCCTTATGATTGATTATTTTATCATTTTCCTGCCATAATGTGGATAAATCGTGACAAATTTCGTAGGTAATTTTGTAAAACTAATTTTATGATAAAAATCAGCTTTGTAAGCGTTTGAAATAGTAATGTGGTCGAGGTTCTAATACATATTTGAAACATTTTCTTCCTATGGCTATCATGAGAAAGTTATCATCGAAAAAGGCAGACCTTTAAGCAGCTGTAGGT
Source organism: Maea johnstoni (assembly GCA_963942565.1). Classification (NCBI taxonomy): domain Eukaryota; kingdom Metazoa; phylum Annelida; class Polychaeta; order Spionida; family Magelonidae; genus Maea; species Maea johnstoni. The sequence continues at coordinate 74,412,637 of OZ012684.1, read as the reverse complement.
ATTGATGGGTTATCATGGTTTATTGTTTGACAATGTTACGTAGAAGTTCAGGATTGATTGCTAAAAGGTCAATGCCTGACCATCTACTCTCTGAACATACACAAAGAGTTTTCAAAATACGGGGAGAAAATCTAGGAAAGGTTTATTTACCGAGTGTGCTGATTCACATATTGCTAAATTCTTTATTCCGAGAAGACTGTGAGTGGAATGTTTATGATGCATGTACCTATTTATAGGGCAGTACGGATGCTTTCTACATGGGTATCTACTACAATATATGTGACAAGAGGCAAGGAAAGCATGTTATGATTGTAAAATCGCAAATTGAGTGCGACCACAGGTCCATACAAATAGACTTTCTGCATTTTGTTTTGCACACGTCGACCCGTCTTATGATATATGCTGATGTAGACATGTGTCCATAGTCATATTGAGAGTTTATGATATGCTTCAGGCAAAGGCGGCTCGAGACGGCAATGGCTATTGAAATGGGAGACTGGGGGACACCTCTGACTAGACTAGATATGAATTACCTTCAGGAAAAGCTTTGATTCTCCTCTTATCTTTCTGATATAGGCTAATAATAGTTCGTGTTCGATTCCATCAAAGATCACAGACCGTGCCACCTGTTGCTAATGATTGATCTTACACTGGTTTTCTTTACAGGTTGTTTGCTTGGGAGGAGAGTTCTCTGCCATTTGCTAGAAAATAGTTAAGTCAAAAACTTACTTCATAGCTATTGCTATGAGTGTTGATGTAAGTATTTTGTAAAGGTATGTTTGACTCTTAAAAGCCCTATCCCAAGTATCACAGAGATTGGCCTTTCCTGAACACTATCCTGCTGACCCATATTTTCGTGTACGCACCACCATTTTCATATTTTGATTTTCAGAAGTATATTCACATTATACGGACATGTTTTCATCGTGTTGTGGCATCCTTAAAGTGTATGTAAAAATACAAATTATGAAAAATGTCCATGCTTTACCTACGAGTTACTTATTTCAGTAACAACATTGGTAGGAAACTCTTTCGTGCTGTATTATACCAGGTGTAATAGTGTTAAGGTGTCTGCGAATACATATTACTCAATACTCTTTGCTCAAACATTGCACTATCATCCACGCTATATTGATTAAAACATATAGTCGTCAAACTTTGATATAGGAAGTGTCTGTATCATGAATGAGTAAGATAGTTGTACAAGTGAATCACATTTTTATTTAGCCATTTTTGCCATACAATCATTCGTTACACTCATTAGATTCCACTCTCATTAGGTACCACTCGCTTTCATAACGGTCATAAAACGTTGTATTTGAACTATTCTAATGACTATATATATCAAAAAAATGCAGAAAATGATGATTTTACTACATCATCGTGTTTTAGCATAAACCAACTTTCTTTACAAAAAACGATAAGCAAAAGATATTTTAAGATGTCGCCCTTTTCTACTGGTACTATCTAATTTGGCGAAAACAAAATTTTAAATCTAAAAAAAACAGTTGCCTTAATTGAGGATGTCTGAGTAAGAATATGATACTAAACACGTGTGAATAATTCAAGTAAACATAGACCATGGATACACACGCAAATTCATGTTCAACGCAACAACAGTTAAGTGGTATGAAGACCGGAAGATATGATGGAAATATGTCTGAATTGGAAACTAATAGTTCTCGATCACTCCTCACTACATGCACATGGACAACAAAAAAATAAGTAACAGATATCTTCGTCCGAAGCCTTATGAACCCCTGTTTGTACCTAACGATAACCTCACTATTAATATTGAAACTACATAAGTTCGGAAATCATACCTTTTCTGGAATATAGACCTAGCACTTTACCGATAATACCAACTAAATTCAATGTTGAGATGTCTCTAATAGCGAAATGTATTAAACGAAGTAGCGACCATCTAAGTATTTCGTGTCCGCCTTCCCACATGATAAAAACGCCCATAGTCACACAATATATATATATATATATATATATATATATATATATATATATATATATATATATATATATATATATATATATATATATATATATATATATATATATATATATATATATCGTTCGTTGGATAGGTTCCTCACACCTAAATCACCAGGTTGACATTTTCCAGTCTATTATTGTTAAACCTTCTGCTTACACACTACCTGGCATGCTAATTCTAGCATATATGTTGCCTTTTATTGTATTGGCAAACGCCTACATCATGTTAGGTTTATCGAAGCCGCTAATCGATACCTTAAAGTTTTAACACATGAGCTCATTTCTGTTATAACAACAACCGCAAGTGAGATGCATAAATTAAGACAAGGTCTGGTAATTCATTTTTATCTGTCATTATAAATCTCGTTTCTTTAGCCCAACGTGTCGTCATTAGGCTATCTCATCATGTATTGATGAATGTCATAGATGTAAGGTGTCTTCGCATCTGCCGTCACAACTATCAATGTATGGCATCCTTTCTTATATGTTACCTGACTACTAACACTCTTTTCCTGATACCTTTCCCGTAACACATACACACACACGGACCTTAACTGATGCCGCAGTCAATTATCTGTTCAAGCGCAGTGTTCATTTCTCTGCGTTGATCACGAGATACGAACTGCATACTAGTAATCACAGCAAAGATGTTATCTGGACCTACTCCTCTCATGGCTTCCCATAAAGAAATAATGAACACTCTTCTAGGGACAAACTATATTCTAGGTTCGCCCATTGTATGTCTAAAGATGCTTACGTCACATTATTGCTGGGTCGTTTTGTAAAAACAAAAGTGCTGCTTATACGCACTCAGGCATCCAATCTAAAGAATTTACATATATAAATTAAATGAATTTCAATGTTTTTTCGATTTTATCATCAACGAACATTAGCGCGTTTTCTTGATATTGTATCACATATTTATTTGCAATCGAAAAGAAAGGTACTGTATATCGTATTCAATGACAGTCGGTATAAACGCATTCGCACTCACTTAGCAATGTTCATCGTCCTTTATAGTTAAAGTATTTCTGGACACACGTTTGGACTCTGCGGCCACTAGTCTTGAGAGAGAGGAGGCTGTTTAGAGGAGGATGTTTCTAGCAGCCAAAGGGGAGGAGAAGGAATCCTGTGCTGTGTTGCCTTGTTGGCTTCTCTTGAGAGCACTATTGGGACGGTTACAGTACTGCATTAATTCTGTCATAGTGCACTTATGGAAGCAGCATTCACACACGATGCCTTGGTACTCGCTGCCAAAGTTCCACCTTTGATTGTACGACCGCTTGCCTTTTAGGAATCCAGTAGCCTCTCGTCGACTCAGTAGTGCTTTCTTTTCCCAACCTATCAAAAAGAACGAAAGCAAATCAATTAAACGCATAACGTTGGTTAATACATTCTACACATATATGCACTCTGATTTAGAATTTCGATTATGCACATTGCGGCTAGGTCATGACTGTAGTCTGTCTGACTCGAGTTTGGCAACCGCTTTTTCCATTTTCTTGTGACAAAACGTCACAATGCCTTAATTCCATTTTCATTTCAATCTAGAATACATGCTTCGCCTATTTTTACTTTTTCAAGTCTTGGGTCAAGTTCCAGGAAAGTTATTTTTGTTACAATTCTTTTATGTAGGATTTGAAATAAAAGTGTTTATAAGATATTCGTATGAGACTTTCCATAGCATATTGTTCTAAAGCTTTACGAGTTGCAAATACATGCCGATTTTTTTTAACAACTTTTACGTATGTTAAGTCGACTGCTGATGGGGTTGCATGCACCATACGCCATTCGTCCTATACAACGGGTGGTGCGTGTTTTGTAAAGTAAACTATACAGTAAACTCTACTTTAAATTGCTATGGTTTCGGTGGACGTAATTCACGGGCATTGTTTCCGCAGCACCTGTAGACCTTGCCGCAGTGATAGGTGGTAGTCTCTCTAGGGCTGATTAGTGTCTATTCTAAGAATAGGAGTTTGTGATGCCTGATGGGGCTAAAGAGAAGCTGACCTGAAAGGGGTCAGTCATGTAGACGTCACCCCGTCTTAAAGATAGGGCTCCAGTTTTGGCATGCACGTCACTGGCAGGAGTTGCTTTAGCTAGGGCAATGGACCATGGTAATGGACGGTCAAACAGGTGCGCCACAACGGCTTGCAATCATCTACGCCGAAAAGTAGCATACGTTCTCATTTGATTCAAACCCAAAGATATGTCATATTCATATCGTGTAAAATATGGTATAGCAATTAATCTCCTATTTGTAATTCTGAATGGGGAATCATTTTTGTATTGTAGATTCAACAAGATAATTATACACAACACGTTTTAAAGTTATGCTCGCTGTTTGTCCACTTTCCAACCACTTCTGTATTGCTACATTTAATGACTACTTCCTATTCCTATAAAGTTAACATGCTGGCCATGCTTTGTCTTGAGCTATTTCTTCCCCTAGGACCATTGTTTACGAAATATTATCGAGTCCTAGACAGCAGGAATTATTTTTATCCACCGATGCGAACTATTTTAGTATTCATTGTCTCGTCTCCCCCACTAACATACAATATATTGATTAAACAACACTAATCAACAGAAACCTTGACCAATGGTGTATTTGCCCCAATGCATGTTAAAATTGCCATAACAAATTTGATTGTTCATCGTACAAACCCTATTAACAAGGCATGATTTTAAGATTATCGTGTATATCTCCCACATGTGCCTTTCTGTAGTAATCATGTCGCTTGTCACGATTAGATATTCATTTCAATGAGATTATTACTTGGGGGGTTTCGCTCTGATTACTGCAGAATGATACCTTTCCCAAAGGGTGCTGATAACAAATTACGTGTAAGTGATTGACTTCACTGCTTCCTGCCTACATCTATGACGTCACGGGAAACACTCAAGACATTGATATTAGTCTAGGCAAGTTAAAAAAATATCCCACGTGCTATTTTCATGCAGTTAGTAAATTATTATAAATGCCACTCTGATACAAACAATATTCCTGAGTCTACAAGCAAACTCTCGGAATTGGAATGTCTTCATCCAAGACGAATATGGAGATTTATCAGAGGCCTTATTTCTTCTTGTATTTCAAAAAACAATAGCACAGGTATTGACAGGTATTAACTAATACTGAGTAAGGTGAAAGTTTGCAAACTACAAACACTTTATCATCTCTGTACCAGCTCTTCACGTTACAATGATATATGCAGTCCCAAATGTAATTGTATCGTTAATCATATTAAATTGATGATTAGCCTTCATAACGTATGGATTTCTCGAAATGCAATAGATAAAGCCACATGTTGCTGCAAAGGTGCAATTTCGATCATGAACATTAATTCCATGATTTGTTATATTTTTAATACAAAATCATGATAGGAAAATTATAATTGTTTATTAAGATAATGGTGCCCATTCTAAGCGCTTTTTTATAGGTATGTGATGCTGAAGCAATCAGTGCATCTTTGATCCTTTCCCAAATCCTAAACCCTTCACTGCTCTATCATGGCATAGAAATAACACGGTAGGTCGGTCTAAGGGCTTATATATAGTTACAAAATTGGGCACATGACCATTTTGGTAGTTATACGATGGTTTCCTTGTAGTATAAACGATTTCAAGAAAGCCAACAATCTTTTCCTCTTAACTGTACCATGGAAACACTTGCATTATATTGGATTATCTCCAAGGTATGACTTTCATTACAGCTTGTGACTTTTTAGTTTGAATATGTCATTTTTGACATCTGAAATCCTATGTTTAAACGAGCATAAGGATCCCGGTTTTTGAAATCATCTCTTGATTATCATACGGCAAGGAGTTTATTTAATAAATTAGAGATACCTGGCATTGTCAGTACTTTTTAAAAGTTTAAGCAACGGAAATGTTTTAGTGTTTTTCACTGGGAATAATGTTAGATTAAAATAGCATAACCTATTGATCAATTTTGGATTTATTTTATATACTCAACTAACAGATGCATGCCTTTTGGGCATATGTAAGAGAAGATTAGCATGCCAGTGACAGGTTTAGATAATCTATGTGTGGATAGCCCTTTACCAAAAATCACCCTGTTGATGGCGCTATTTATGTCCTTCAGAACGGAGAATGTGTATGTGTTATATAATTCAAATATTAATGATAAACCAACGTCAGAAGAAGTATTGGAGTAATTTATTTCAGGCTGCCAGCACGAGTTACACTAAGAGAATTTTTATTATTTGGATGTGCTAAATACCAGAGGATAAACATAAGGCAAATGTTCTCCTCAAAATGGCCAATTATGGGAAACATGCGCCTTCACATAGCGCATCGTTTTGATTACTGAGGTTCTTACACAGTGTACACTTGTTTTACACCTGTACTTATTAGATTACTTTCATGCTATATTTATGTGCACTCAAATTTTGTCAACAATATGATGTCGTCGGGAGTGTGGTTGAATAAAGAATGGATCGATGCGTACTAAAATGGCTTACTACAACTTAAAAAGTACATTGAACACACCCTTAACTAGTAGAAAATATCTATGAAATATAGGAATAGGAATAGGAGGTAACATGACTTTTACTGGAGAATGGGCACGATAGAGACGGGACCACGGAATAGGAGGTATCATGACTTTTACTGAAGAATGGGCACGATAGAGACGGGACCACGGAATAGGAGGTATCATGACTTTTACTGAAGAACGGGTACGATAGAGACGGGACCACGGAATAGGAGGTATCATGACTTTTACTGAAGAATGGGCACGATAGAGACGGGACCACGGAATAGGAGGTATCATGACTTTTACTGAAGAATGGGTACGATAGAGACGGGACCACGGAATAGGAGGTATCATGAGTTTTACTGAAGAATGGGCACGATAGAGACGGGACCACGGAATAGGAGGTATCATGAGTTTTACTGAAGAATGGGTACGATAGAGACGGGACCACGGAATAGGAGGTATCATGACTTTTACTGAAGAATGGTCACGATAGAGACGGGACCACGGAATAGGAGGTATCATGACTTTTACTGAAGAATGGGCACGATAGAGACGGGACCACGGAATAGGAGGTATCATGACTTTTACTGAAGAACGGGTACGATAGAGACGGGACCACGGAATAGGAGGTATCATGAGTTTTACTGAAGAATGGGTACGATAGAGACGGGACCACGGAATAGATGGTATCATGACTTTTACTGAAGAATGGGTACGATAGAGACGGGACCACGGAATAGATGGTATCATGACTTTTACTGAAGAATGGGTACGATAGAGACGGGACCACGGAAAAGGAGGTATCATGACTTTTACTGAAGAATGGGTACGATAGAGACGGGACCACGGAATAGGAGGTATCATGAGTTTTACTGAAGAATGGGTACGATAGAGACGGGACCACGGAATAGGAGGTATCATGACTTTTACTGAAGAATGGGTACGATAGAGACGGGACCACGGAATAGGAGGTATCATGACTTTTACTGAAGAACGGGTACGATAGAGACGGGACCACGGAATAGGAGGTATCATGACTTTTACTGAAGAATGGGCACGATAGAGACGGGACCACGGAATAGGAGGTATCATGACTTTTACTGAAGAATGGGTACGATAGAGACGGGACCACGGAATAGGAGGTATCATGACTTTTACTGAAGAATGGGCACGATAGAGACGGGACCACGGAATAGGAGGTATCATGACTTTTACTGAAGAATGGGTACGATAGAGACGGGACCACGGAATAGGAGGTATCATGACTTTTACTGAAGAATGGGTACGATAAAGACAGGACCACGGAATAGGAGGTATCATGACTTTTACTGAGGAATGGGCACGATAGAGACGGGACCACGGAATAGGAGGTATCATGAGTTTTACTGAAGGTTGGGTACGATAGAGACGGGACCACGGAATAGGAGGTATCATTAGTTTTACTGAAGAATGGTGACGATAGAGACGGGACCACGGAATAGGAGGTATCATGAGTTTTACTGAAGGTTGGGTACGATAGAGACGGGACCACGGAATAGGAGGTATCATGAGTTTTACTGAAGAATGGGTACGATAGAGACGGGACCACGGAATAGGAGGTATCATGAGTTTTACTGAAGAATGGTGACGATAGAGAAGGGACCACGGAATAGGAGGTATCATTAGTTTTACTGAAGAATGGTGACGATAGAGACGGGACCACGGAATAGGAGGTATCATGACTTTTACTGAGGAATGGGCACGATAGAGACGGGACCACGGAATAGGAGGTATCATGAGTTTTACTGAAGAATGGGCACGATAGAGACGGGACCACGGAATAGGAGGTATCATGAGTTTTACTGAAGAATGGGCACGATAGAGACGGGACCACGGAATAGGAGGTATCATGAGTTTTACTGAAGAATGGGTACGATAGAGACGGGACCACGGAATAGGAGGTATCATGAGTTTTACTGAAGAATGGGTACGATAGAGACGGGACCACGGAATAGGAGGTATCTGACTTTTACTGAAGAATGGGTACGATAGAGACGGAATAGGAGGTATCAAGGGAGTCATGTTGGTTGGCGACCTACCTGTCGGTAAACGTGCTGATGTCGTCTTGTGTCTCGGCGATTGGGATCTCTTTTGAGGATCTACAGAATAGTATCCATGAGGATTACACAAATCCCGGAGTATGGTGGACAGATTCCGGCCGCACCGATCTCCGCGGACTGGTCCGGCCCGGATAGTACTGGCATCACATATGCGTTCTAGGGCTCCCTCTGCCGTCCAAATAGTAAGTACCAGTACCCAGAGAGCACCGAACTGGACTGATAACGTCTTTGGCATTTTGATGATTATCTGTAAAAAACGAGATAACAATAAGTTGATGTAACATCAACTGGGGCACAGTTCCTATATGTAGACTTAGTCCTATAATGCTGCTTGTGGCAAATGTTGACAGTACGAAATGATGCAAAAAAGCTGAAAAATTACTGTAACTCTGGTACATGGATACTCATATGAGATAACTCAGCAAAAATAAATACCAACATGACAGGTTTTGAAAGGTTACATTTTTTCTTTGGACGAAAGGAGCCGTAGGCCGAGTTAGCATTGGAAGGGTTAGAATGTTATATTCTTTTTGTTTTGCCGTCGTCTCACGGTAAATGTTCACAATACAAGACATCCTTCAACATTGCCGCCAAATGGCCAAATGGTTGTGGCTTATATTTTATATCCAGAGAAACTTATAGAAATCTACAGAAAAATGTCCTTCTATGTATCATTCATTTTTGCATTATAAAATCAGACATATATGAAATACAATTGGAGGAAGCACCTTACTTTTGTGGCCTATTGGGGTTAATATCTGAAAGTATCGACAAAATTCCGAAAATAATAGTTATAGAGTTGGAACGCAACAAAACTTTCAAAAGAAATTGTGAAATTTTTCTCATTGCTATATTCTCCACTTTGGTGGTCCTGGGATATCAACCACGTTTGGACACACCGTGCATTTCTTGTGAGAGTCACTAAAAGCTTACATATAATCCTCATTAGAATATGTTTTTCATAAAATTTGCAAATAACGCTGTTTTTATTCAATCAATTATTCAACATATCAAAAAATCAACATTCAACGTTTCCATTCTTTCCACAGATATGATATGATTGTCAAGACATTGCTATTCTGATCCTTAGAATTAAATAAAGTGGGTTCTCAAATCTAAGTATACACCGTTCCAAAGTGTGCAAAGTTGATTTTCTCTGTTATTTATTAGCGATGTGTATTCTTCTTATACTACTGAGAACATGGCTGTCATCTTTTACCATCTTTCCAAGAATCGTTTACCCTAGCCCTTTATGTTAGGCACATTATTTGGAAAGAATGCGCGAGTGCAAGTGTTAAGTGCCCACACACTTTGCACGCCTACACTTTACCCTCTAGATTGGGAATGAAGAGGAGGCTACGTCTGATCAAGATAGACACCCATGAATTATTCAACACTGTGCCTCGCAACATCTGTTACTAAACATCAAAGGGACAGGAAGTTAGATATTCATCGCAAATCAGACCAACTGGCTTATTTACAATCTACCATTTTTGATGTTCTTCCTCCTATACAGTTAAACACCTTCGTAGTATCCTGCAAAGCAGCTGATCTAACACGTACTGTATTAAAGGCTTACTACAGAGATCCGTTATAATGCCCTATTAGTAGAGGCATTTTCGTTTTAAAAAAAGAGTCATGTCGACATAGGCAACACGTCAACACGAACGTCTGTACAGTTTACCTGATACTAGTATTCCTTAAAAAAATCTAGTGGTAAAACATATTCCCTGGTAGTGAAATAAGACTATAATTCAAATTGATATCTACGAAAGGCTGCCAGCATTACCTCACATTCCTCTCATGGGATATCGTATATCAATTGAAACATTCAGCAAAGAGGTTCCGACAATGTACAGGCCAATGAATTAGGGAATATCAGATGCGTTTATCTCAAGCTATTTCATCAACGCACACAAATGAAAATTGATGTGTTTTTCTGCAAGGGGCGCACAATAATCATTGCAGAGAGGGCCCTTTTTGACTGCCACGCTAAAGGGTATCATCTTCTCAGTGATGTCTTTGTTATAGTAAATGAGTTTTCGCAACATCGCACCATTCGTTTCTGATTTGATACAACCCCATTAGAACAAACATTCCCAAAACGTTGGAAGCCACGTGTAGATTACGTTACCAAAGTAGCGGTCTTTAGAAAAAAAATGCAACTTATAGCATAGCGCTGTTTCAGAGTTGTTTTGATGTCCAACATGCAAATCTCAAAATACAATGTTCTCATTTTTATTATATTTTTTCCTTGTTTTTGTCATTCCCTTTTCAAAGTATTTTGGTCTCAGCCAAAATCCTGCTCATGCGCATGATGTCCTTCATGTTTACACTTTGTTAACGACATTGTGACGACGCTGCCTCGGAGACTAGCATATGCATACGAACTGAACGCGACAATGTTGTATAAACATATTTAGATAATTACTTTAACCTAAGACAGCAATGCCAATGTGTTTAACATTACTGGACTTGAAAAAAATCGTGTTTTAATTGGAATCGTTGACTTTTTTTATTCACATGTTGAGATATCGGTGTCGAAACAGCACGCAATGTCCAAAACAATGTTAGTCAAGTAACATTTTGTCTGAATATTACATTCGATATCAAAATGCTTGTCTCATTGAAGTTCGACTTTTGGAGCATCTTACCTGATAGGAGAGGAACTTCCCAAAACATGATGTAACAGAACAGAATTTGTTGTCACTTTGTCTCGTAATATTGTCTGCCCAGTTAGCCAGAAAGTCTAAGACGTTGACAGTGATTATTTGCCGTCTCTCATCGTTGCTCGGTATCGTATACGGCAAGAGGCATGTAAGAAGGCTGTCATTGACTTGAGGTAAAGCGGTGGTATTTCCCTGACTACCTGGCCCCCTTTCCCATTGACCACTCTAGTAAAGGTTTAGCCTTAAAATGACAGAAAATGTGACTATAAACATTATTTCAAATCTATATGTAAGTTATAATCTGTTTTCCCGCTAACAAAAATAATCTTGACTATCTAATTGCATTATATTTTATAATAGCTGAAGTTATTAGTTGGACATTTGTGCTCCTCGGTGACGATCCGTCACAGTTTTAACACACCGTTTTTCTTACTGATGGGGTTTCGTTGCTGCTAGGTGAGGCACGTGTGGCTAAGATTTATGTCGCGTCTATTATAACATTCTGGAAATCCCCAGTTCACGTAGTGATTAGAGTTGTGATGGATTGACAGCGAGATAATTCCGATGACATATACGTTATTGCATCATCAAAGGAAATTAACTGTACGTACTCGAATCGTGACAATGGGGAACTCGATATAAATACGAGGCAGTCGGTACATTCGGAACAACCATTGAGATTAAGGATATTTTGCCTAACTTTCCCTTTTATCAACTACTAGGAGGGTTTTGGTTATCTAATCGTAAGCATTATATTATGAATCAGCGAACTAGAGAGGATAACACTGCATTAAGCTAAGCTTAGCTGACAGTCATCTTTCTCTGAACCAAGTCATGCAAATAAATCACTCATTCTACAGTTTTCACTGAATAATCTTCCGATATCATACCCTTCCTTTCCTTCAAATATGTAAATGAAAATGCTTGTTCTGGGACTTTTCTAATAACATATACAAAAACACCCCCACCCCCCCCCCCCCCCTTCAAAAAAAAGATGATACTTACTTGTACATACATACACACACCCTCAAATATATATATATATATATATATATATATATATATATATATATATATATATATATATATATATATATATATATATATATATATATATATGTGTGTGTGTCACACAAACATATATATATATATGTGTGTGTGTGTGTTTAAATGCATTCATTTCCTAGGTTCAGCCTATGCTTCTAACCATTGTTTTCGTCACATTACCTTAGAGCAGCTAATACTTACACGAAATATGATCAACAAATATAACTTTTGAAATAATGTGAAATGTCATGACCTGCAAAGTTTATAAAGGAACACATAACAGAGTAATGGTCAACAGTAAGTTGCATGCTATGATCAAAGTTGAGTTTCCAAATTGCTTCTTTTGTAAAGAACGAGAAACCAAGTTCTACACGCTTTATACACTTAACATGATAGGATTGTAGCGAGGAAAGCAAAGTTATGGTTACGACCTAAATTGAATTCTCCTTTTAAAATATCTCATGCAGAAAAATATATTTGGCGTTGGAAAGATATATCCCTTAAATAAACGTCATTTATCTGTCACTAGGGAACTTAATTACAGAACAAGGAAAACTTGGGATGCACTGCATTTACAACAAGTCCAAAAAGTTCTTAAAATGCAAAAGGAAGATAAGTAATATTGGGCAAAATTGCAATACTCCCTTGATTTCCACATTTCAAAATGAGACGATTGATTAAAGATGACTTATAATGTACTGTTTCAATAATCACAAATATCTTTTGAATGCTAGTATTGATAACTTATTTGTAATCTTGATGCCAAGCTTGTATTAACCAATCACTTATATCCTTTAATCAGCTATTTATTTGCTTTTTGTTTGAAATAATAAAATGGTTTAAAGCAATAAAATCTATTCAATTTTGGAAATTACAAAAAGGTTTATAAATGATCACATCCCCGTACACAATGAATGTTAATACCCCAGAGTGCAACGACTCACTGGCCTCAATGAAGTTTGTATGAAAACACTGCCTAATTGAACTAAATGGATTAATCACGAAATGCTATTACATACAATTACGTACATTGATGTAGCGAGGTGTGTTGACGTAATGCACGAATAAGCTAATTATTTTTAGAAGTGGAGCTTCTTACACACATCAGTAACGAATGGTAGTATATCAAGGTGGTATGTGGGTGTGTGGATATAGGGTCATTTAAAGATGTTTACATATGTTACAGGCTATACTTTTCCTCATAAATAGATAAAGATCAGCCATGACTGTCTCGGCAACCAATGAGCCGGATAAGAAACTAAACATCACACAACCTCATATAGACGTAAAAACAAGCTTAGAAAGGGGTTTGAATCATTTCTCAATGATGAATTTCAGTCAAAATTGAATCAAATTATGCTTATCAATGAATGGCGTTAATTTCTTTGAATGAGTTTTCCCTTGTTTTAAAATACATTTGAAGATTAAGCCTATACTATATATACATTATCTGAAAAGGTGTATGATGAGGAATGCATCAAGTATTTCAAAAGTACCCTCACAGCACAGTGTAAAAACTGAAAATTAAAACACACATGCAGAGTGTTTTTAAACGAAGCTCCTGTCAACAATTTTGGACCGGGGACGTATAGATTTCACAAATCTGGATAAAGATCAATGTGGAGGGGAAGGTATCAACCTTTTTCTATTTAAACTCCTTTCAAATGTTTATGATACTTTCTTTAGCAGATTTATGTTGGAGTTGAGAAAGAAGTGCATTTCACATTAAAGTTCCAACCAGCTTTTACATGCTACAGAGTCTATGAATGACCAAGGAATAAAAGTATAGCGCATGATTATCTGTCAATGACAGGTCCTAACTTTGATAGATTTAGGCCTCCTCTATACTGTAACCTCTTTACATACTATACTCTTCACATATACATGGCTGTCTTGTCTTTTCTTGTCTGGGATGGCATTACAATCGCCCATATACTCAGTTTTCCTTTTGATCACACTTGAAATAGAAGACCTGGACAAGCCATGCATAACAAATAAATGTCTACGCTGTCCTAAAGTAAAGATATATTCTGATCAAGGCTAAGCCAGATGCTCTAAACCTGGACTGAGTGAAGCGTAAATGTAATTGCTGCTATTCTAAAACTGAGCCAACAGACAAAGGCTGGAGTTTTAAGCAATGCGTAGATTAAAAAAATGTCATTCCTTATGGGTGTGTAGCACTGTGGTGTAATAAGATGGTCAGTCGAGAATCTTACTATTGTCTGAACTTAGTAATCAAATAACAGGTCCCATGCCCATATGTAGGTATAAGGTTAGATATGGTAAAACACAGTAAAGGCTTACCAGGTTATGGTGCTGCCAACCTCTTTAGTTTAAAATTGGGAAACATTGTGTCAACCAAAATGCTGTTCTGAAGAGGAAGTCGAGCGTCTACTTTAGCAAGGATTAAGCGGGGATGAGATCGTAAAAGTGACGTCCTCATAAAAGGGATTGTCCGCAATAAAAACGGGCTGTCCACAATAGATGGGCTGCATTATATAATAAATTAGAGGGGACACTTTTGGTACAGAAAAACGTGGCCACTATAGTGAGGGTGTCCACTTCACAAAGTAGCGACTATTTTATCTTATCTTTTCTATATATGTGTGTGTGTGTGTGTGTGTGTGTGCATCTTGTGTGCAAATTATCCATGTAAGATTACTGGCTACACCGACTTTTTTTCATCGGACGTCGACTTGCGGCTAGAGAAATACAAGTGCATTTTTGAAATTTGTAAAATGTATTTGTAAAATGAGTTTCAAAGATTGTTTATTTTAATAGCGTATCCAATCAGCTAGAAAACACACAATCAATTCACAAATAGACTAAAGAACGGTGCAGCAGTTTGGAAGCCATTCTAAAAGTTCACATGACTCTTTGATAGAATGCGAAGTATCTCAATCCAAACGCCGGCTAACGATAAGGGTCTTATTATTGGTTATTATGTCCAAAGAGAATAATACTAGTATGGCTGACGACTATGCTAATTCCTTCTAAATCAGTGCTCCAAGGAAACCGGTAGCTGATGAAACTACTTTCTATTTTCAACAAAATTAGTATTTGTTTTACGCATACCTGTTATTCAGAGGTTCTATAATTCTATTTACATTTATAAATTTGATCAAATCTCATGATCTGCAAAAGCGAACCTTGTAGTAAGTGAGACCGGTAATTGTAACACACACTTGCCGATATGGATGTGAGAAAAGACAATACATGTATTTATTCTAATGCGGCAATGAAAACTAGTATGCACGCTTTTATAAAATGCCCATATGCATTCAACCTGAGGAAACAGGTAGCGTTTTAGATAAACGATTTGACGGAAATTAATCTCGAGATCGGAGAAATCTCAAAATCGTTTGGACAAAACGCTGAAGACAAAATCATTGATGGGTGGTAATTTCCACAAAGCAAGTGATTTACAAAAACAGCTCAAAATAGGAGATGCACATTGTGTGATGTGAAGAGGGTTCTATATAGCCTAATGCAAATTGAAGAATATACATCGCTAATAAGTGGCAGAGAAAAAATAATTTTAAACAATTTTGACTGCACACTTAGATTTGGGAAACCATTTTACTTAATTATAAGGATGGATCGAGAGGATGGAGAACGTTGAACGTTGATTGATTGTATAATAATAAGCTAAAAAAAGTCCTTATTATATTTAATCCTTATGTAACAATACTAATGTCATGACTTTTTTCCTATTGCAAATGAATTATTGTATGTTTTAAATGTGGGCAGGGTAGAAAAAATGTTGAATGATTGGTTGAATAAAAAAAACAGCAGTTTTTTGCGAAATCAAACAAATAGTTCAGTTAACATACCGTTTTCATCGCTTTCCTATCACTTTATAGTTTAGTCCTATATACGGAGTAAATACCAATTTCAATTACTACATTAGGCAATTTCATATATACACCTTTTGAAGTAGTTATGACGCGAATCAAATGTAAGAACTGAAAATCATATTACAAATTTATTTTAGACAGAAATCGTTATTCCCTTGAATACGATTTTAACAAATAAAAGGTGCTTCTAGTTTGGATTGTCTCTGTGATAAAGTACACGTGTATTATCAATTCACGAGGAGGGTTTATCGTGTTGCTAACACAGACGTGGATAGAATTTGTAGTTAACACTTTAAGTTTGTAAGGTGGTTTAAGGCAATGCAAATTTAAAAAAAGCAATACTTACGTTTTCTTCTCTAGCTAACTCAGCCGGCGAGGATGTGGAGAGAGAGGGAGGTAGAACCAGGTGGCAGGCAGGGGAGGTGCAGACTGCTCTCACTTTCTGTGCGCCTCACAGAAATGGTTTAGTTGTAGAATGAGCAGCGCAGTCAGGGGATATACTGGCGTGCACCTTGCTAAGGACACCTCCTGCCAGGTCTAAATCCCTTCTACTTGAGCTGAGCGTGGAGCGCTGCTTGCCAACGCCCTTTTATAATCCCGGGAATGATGACGTGCGCTGACGCAGTAGTCTTCAATCACTAACCACAGCTTGTGCTCAGGTACCTAAGTGCGTTCATTGCTTCAGTGATCCGGGCACTTTCGTCGACTCAAAATAGACCAGAACGAAAGTCGTGCAAGACGCGTGCACCGTTTGTTTCCCAAAAGTCGAGGTAGAAGTCCCTCAAAGTCTACCAGAGTTTTCAAAACACTTCGTAAGTGAAGTCTTTGCGTCAGACATGACACTCACAGCCGGCATCCTTAAAAGAGCGTCTCCTTGTGTCACTTTGTCCCTGTCTGATGAAGCATCAAGCACAAGGAACGTCAAGTAAATGTCCACCCGGGAACCAGCTTGTCTCATTATACGACAAAGTAGTTTGTTATAAATCAACTAATTGATTTACCTAGGTCTTCAAATAACGTTGTTTAGGTGCATTGGTAACGAGTCCTATTACATTTGTATGTTATCCAAACATGCGTCCAATCATCCAAAGCGAAAAGCGGTGAAATATTTTTATTCTCAATCTATGTACGTAAGTCATGTTTAGAAAACAGAAGAAGGCTACAGAGATATGGAGAGAAACAAGTACAATAACATATAACGTATCTTAAAGTGGTTGACCATAGATAAGAAGAACGGTTAGATGCCATCACACCGTATGTCTTAGTACCAATTTCTCGCACTAAATCAAAGCTTTACTACAATATATTTTTAATTTTTAAAGGTTGGCCAGCTAAGTCCAATTCGTCTAACTTGTCAGTGAAAATCATAGTAAAAGTACTCTCTCTCTCTCTCTCTCTCTCTCTCTCTCTCTCTCTCTCTCTCTCTCTCTCTCTCTCTCTCTCTCTCTCTCTCTCTCTATATATATATATATATATATATATATATATATATATATATATATATATATATATATATATATATATATATATATATATATACATATATTTATGTATATATATATAAATATATATATATCGTAGATCCTGTTAATTTGGCGATTTAGCCTTTTTCAGAATTATATATATATATATATATATATATATATATATATATATATATATATATATATATATATATATATATATATATATATATATATATATATATATATATATACCGTAGATCTGGTTAATTTTACGATCATGATCGTACGTGATCGGCATATTAAAACAGAAGGTAGCTGTTCTCACATCGACACAATTACGGTACCCCTGGGAGGACAGAGTGGCGCTTCCACTTAGATTAAGATTACATGATTAGGTGATTAAGGGACTAGGGACGGTTGATTGAAATTAGTACTGATAAGCGTTGGCACAGGTTGACATTGGCTCTCATCTCGCCTTTTGATGAGTGAAGTCAAGAAACGGTCACTAGTCAGAATGAATTACAATTTACCCTTGTCCAACCGTTATCAGAATGATTTATAAATGTCCCGTGGAAATGTCTTAGTCTACCTCCATTCCCTAGAAGAACAAGGGAGATATACAATTCGTCAATCAATGTCCGAAAGCTTTCAGAATGTTCCGTTTCTTATTTTACCGATCAAGTCTGACCGGCAATTTAGGCTTATTAAAGACATCGGTAAATACACAGCATTTACAGTATATATATATTATATATATATATATATATATATATATATATATATATATATATATATATATATATATATATATATATATATATATATATATATATATATTTATATATATTTATACTATGTGTTTACAAATCATAATACCTGTGTAACAATACTGTAATACCAACCTCGAATTTAATAGTCTTATATAATATATTCCATTATGTTTGACTCGAACTTGTATCCTACTAAACCACAACAATCTCAAGCTAATACTATATTGTACTTGACAATAACATACTTTTATAAATAACCAGTATCAATTTACTAATTTGTTGCGTTCTAGGTATTCGACCATGGCAAGGTCGCAATTCGTACCAATGGTTGCGTATGCCTAATTCATTAGGGCAGTATTGTGTTCAATATCATTAGATAAATGCAGTTGTTATCATCTGATTGCCTATACCGTGTTGTATTACATGCTATTTATATTTGCCGTTATTATACCACCTACTTTATTGAATAGTATTGCATCATGGTGTGTCTTTATTTCGAAACAAAGATCGTGTTGTATTGCAGTGAATTGCATTGATGGGTGTTATCATTGCGTACTCTGTAGTTGGGCATGTTTTAATATTACCACACCTGTATGGGAGGTAGACATCATATATTTTTGAACTCATGTTTGCACTACTCTACTTCTCTTAAGTTAGAACCCTACCCGATAACCGGGTCATTTTTAAAACTTATCTGAGGACTGAGTTAAAGGTAGACAACGGCACTTATGCTATTGTATAGCTTACATCTCATCGTTACAGAATAATGATAAACTTATCAATAATTTGCTATTTTGAGTTGATGTGGGCACCCTTTACCAACATATCTGGCTGTGTTTCGTTTTTTGGCAAAATGTCAAGACTCACCCTTTCTATGAAAACAAAACTCTACCATTTGATCATTCATGTCTTTGGTAAGTAGTAATAGGAATTTTATTTGCTGTGATATCAATTACAAAATCATACATCTATTACATAATCAGATTGAACGAAAAAGAAAAATAACTTAATAAACTAAACACGAAGAATAGATGGAATATAAATCACCACCGTATTTTGTGACATCAGATTACTAATATGTATGTGTCCACTAGGGTATCACAAAAAATGAACCATGTCTTATCATGTCTTTACACAAATTGATATGTACTCATATTGAAAAGGAAATATCAGGAAAATTACATTTCATATTCATAGACGTGTTTATGTCCATCCTCGTGGATCAAAAATATGATTTGCACCTTGTGTATTGTAACTTTCAAGATCCATCTCATGCTTTTATCACCCATACCCCCTTAAGAAACAACTCCAGAGGGCGATAAGAAGGTGCAAGGTCCTATCTAAACCGGGAATCTGCACGATGAGTATGTGAAAAACATTTTTGAATCTTCCAATATGCCTCAAGATTACTAACAGCACGTGGTTTACGTAGTTAATGCCGATTTTCAAGTCCTGTCATACTACGAGGTACTTATGACGTGACCTTGCACCTAGAGGGGATTCATATCTGTCATATTCTAAAACAATGGCTTCGAAAACCGTATCGTTATTCATCATATTCATTATTTATCGAATGAATCTGCATGGTCGAAGCAGACACCCATAATGTTTGGGACCAATTTAACACGGAGGGCCCAATGGGACCCGCCTTTTGTGCTCGTGGCCGTAGCACAATAGAAAGTTGCGAGGTAGAGATTCGTGGCGGGTGACCACTCCTCATGTGCAATCTTTTGTTTTGATATCCATGCTTGGGGGCAGCCAAAGACACCACCTAGTGATGATGATCTTGCTGTACTAAATTATCACCTTAATATTAACAAAATAATGAAATGAAGACGTTCCCCTGCTAGAGGTTAAGGTGATGAGTACAATTGCAAGCTAGTTAAAAGACCCATTCCAAGAAACACCTCAGAGCAGCATTATCATATAACAAGATGTGTCTCTAGATCCCTGAGTGTTATCAGGTAGAGAATATCATTGCCAACCGTCCTTAATCAAACCATATTCTATATCATTTCAATATTTACAACTTTTCACTCAAATGACATAATCTCACTACTTACACAGGCGACGGTCACTGCAGGTTCAGAATTACCTTAGGGATATCATTGTAAAAGAAGTAAATTTGAGATTGCTGACCGCTAAATTGAAAATTTTAGCTAGAAATCTTCACACCATCTACACTAGGTCACCTCACAGGCTCACAGCTAGCAACTATTTATAGCATGCTGACCACAGGCCATTCATTAGTGATCGTCGTGGTGTATCTTTGTACAACTGTCTTTTGTTTCCTGTGCTCAGAAGTGATCAGCGAGGTATGTCCACTACTATCAGTGGGCTTTCCATACCTCCACACATGAGATATCTAACTCAGATTTTCAATGTTTTGACTTGTAAAAATCTTAAGCTATAAGGAATCGGAAATTTACTTCGTATTGGGCATAGTCAATGGTATCCCTGAGGTAATTCTGAACCGGCAGCAATGATGAGATTATGTCATTTGAGTGAAATGATATAGAATATGGGTTGACAACGGACGGTTGGCTATGACATTCTATACTTTTCTAATAAGTTTTAAGTAATCCCCGTGGTCTTGGTGTTTGGACTCCGAGTTTTCTTTGACTTAGCCGCTTGAGCTGACCTAGACAGAACCACAATTTCGATTTTGCAATGTTATACATCAAATGACATTTTCTTGATCAATAAAGACTACCTTGAAGCTGTAAGTACAATGAACGTCTGCTCATCACACTAGACTAGGGCAACTTGATTGAAAATGTGGGGTTTCTGCCATACATTGCCCTACAGCACACGACTTATGTGGGAATTTCACTTTAAAAAGTAGGTCAACATCAGATATGGGTGTTTTGCTGTCTCTAACTGGTGACCTGGTTTTAGGTAAAATTTCTACCAAAAGTTTTATGCTGTAGGGTATTATCTTGCAGTAACTCAAGATTTTCCATCAAGTTGCCCTTAAGCCTAGTATATGTAGCAGACGTGTATAGTATTTACAAATCAAATTACTCTTTATTGATAAAGAAAATGTCATTTGAGGTAAAACCTTGCAAAATAGAAACTATGGTTCTATCCAGGTCAGCTCAAGCAGTTAATTTAAAGTAAACGTATAGTTGTAACACCAAGACCGCAGGGATTGGATAACAATCGTTAGAAAGGGGACAAGAGTGCTAAACTAAGAAATGGGTTATTTTGAGTGTGTCACCAGCATCACTAACCCGCAATGGTTCTGATCACCTTGTATGTATACATTCACACTAAATATAATTTAAGGTGCGTTATGTATGTATGTATATTTATTGACTATAATGGTAAATTACAAAAAACACATACTCATGTATGGGTATAGATATAAATACAATATTACAAAGAATAACATAGAGTAACATATTTACATGGGTATTAATACCCTTTTAGCTTTGATAAGAATATCAGGTATTATACAGAATCCACTTGACTTGAAACGTCAAAAAGGTACCTGGTTTTCATTCTTAAAGCTGGCATGCCGTTCTCATATTATGGCACTCAGGAAACATAGCACTTTACTGTTGCTCGCTTGCAATCTTAAGGGGTGAACCCTGTATCCCCAATTCTGGATTCTTTTTGGTTATCATAGCTTCGAATTCCTTTATGTATTTACATAGCGGTATCATTAAATAGAAAAAGGAAGAAGATTATGGAGCTGTTTCAACAGATATTACCAAAAGTTTTGCGAGATATAGGCGTGGGGGTTACCCATACCGACGTGGGAGGATTGCGCCGCCATGCCTATAAATAACAGGTGTAAACATTTCATAGCAGAAGTATAAAAAGATATACACATAAGAATACATACACATACGACTTAGCAGAATCATTATTGAACCGTGTAGAGGTTCTGATTGATCTTGTTGTGTTTTCAACATTACAATATATTACAATATACATATCAAGTGTCAAAATTCTCCTGTCCCCATTCACTTAGAAGTATAATAAGGGGTTAATACACCCATGAGAATACCGTATTTTCACGTGTATAAGACACTTTTTTACACGAATTTTTACACTCAATGCGGGGGTGCGTCTTATACACAAAGCTAGAAATCTAGGGTGTTTTACATCAAGTGCCCAGGCCACACAGAGATCACAAATCGATGACCAGCCATTACCGCAACCCGTATCAGAATTGAGGCTCTGGTATGATTTTATTTCAATTGTGTTTCCAACCTGTTTAGCACGTCTCTAACAGTTCAACTGTTGTTTGTTATATCGGACCTGTCCAGCCGGTTCTATTTTAAGCACAATGATTACAATACACTGCATGAATGTCCAAGACCCTATTGTCTATAGAGTAGCATAGTGACTTCAAATTACAATCAACGTAATGTTTGTCCGAATCCAATGCTAGTTAGTAAGATGACCCCCATTTCTTTCATTTGTATTTAGAAAATAGCTAGAGACATGGGCCGAAAGGGGGGATCGTACTATACACAAAGCTAAGGTCTATGCATCTTTATAAAGGCCTGAACAATGGCTGCGTCTTATATACGGGTGCGTCTTATACGCGTGAAAATACGGTATACATCACTTGATTTTACATGGCTTATGTAACTTGATTAGCTTCCTCACATTACTGTACAATACAAATTGTATAAGCTAAGATAGTACAAAAAATCTAGAAAGATAGAGTGGTACTTAGCCCACCCCTTTCCTGTTCTTTAACACACAGGCCTACATTTGCACTCGTTGTGCTTTTACCCTGCACACTTCGTATATCTGCCCAAAAGAAAATGTAGATTGTTCTCCGTCGGCAGCAATACTTCAATTCCATACATAGCTTCTATTTCATTTAATTCTTTGAACATGTCATTGCGTATCTTGGTTAAGGCAGGGCAGTGTAGAATTATGTGTTCAACATCGTCTAAGGCATGAGGTTGACATAGATCGCAGTAGGGGCGGTTAATCGGATCATATCTAAATTGGTAATTATCAGATTTTAACCTGCTTGCTCTGGTCACTAGTTTGACCATTGTTTCAAAACATTTCATTAGATCATATGCCATGTCTCCCATTTGCCACCATATAAGGGTTTGTACACCTTTTTGTATTACATTCAGATGTTTCGTTACATTAAAAAAAGTAGTTTTAATTTTCCAGTCTCTATTCTCAATGGACCATGCTCTTGCCCATACCATGTTACTCCATTGTTTTTTACTGAAAAGTTTGGTACCCTGTATTAAGTCATGGACTTCATTGTGCAACTCAAATATATCAACAATTCGCATGATATCAAAAACTGGGCTCACTAGCACATTCAACCTGTGCCGTTGTCGGTCACTTATGTATTGCTGATATCGATTAACGAAAACATGTCTATACACAGAGTCAATATTCAAAATCACAATGGTTCTTAAAAATAATAGTTTCTTGACATAAATATATACTTCCAGACTAAGCCATCCTAGTCCGATATAGCTAGTTTCTCTGGGGGATTTCTGATGAAGACACTGGACTCTTCTCCCCGCATATACTTGGAAATAATTCAGTAATCCAAAGTCTTCATCATTCAGTACCCACAGCTCGCAAGCAAAAGTTATGATTGGGACTACCATGGACCAGAAAATCAGCCCACATGCTTGGATTGTCAAACCTCCAGGCTTCAACCCTAGACCTGCTGCAGCGTTAAGCGCTTTACGTCCTTTACTTATTCTTTCTCTAGTTCTCTCACCATTCATTCTGAGACAAATTATTCTTAAGACCCAGATGGTCATAACTGGTAGCTTCTTTTATCACTTCTTTACCGAGTTTATAATACCGGTGTACAGAGTTACTCTTGTTTAGTCTGGGGCTCTCCCCGTACACCAACACAGCACTCTTCTTAGTAGATCGAGCAACTCTATCGTCGGGTATGCCGTTGTTTACATTCTGAGATTGATAGGCCATACCCACGATAGAGAAAGGCCAATGCAAAACTTTTCCACTGCGCCCAAAAAACTGGGCGCGGACATTTCCAGGCCAGTCTGGCCACCCAACTCAACTGAATTCGTTTCCTACCTTGTTAATTTACGTTGTGACGCTTTTACAGCACTCAAATCCGTCCAGAGTGCGAGAAATGAGAGCTTCACCGTATTTGTCCGCCATTGAATTCGAGGCATGACTAGTCGAGCAGCACTGTCCATCATTTCCCTTATCAAACCTATCACCTTTCCACACAGAATTCAATGGCGGAACGGACACGGTGAAAATTATCGCTTCCAGCCAAAAAGCTCTCATTTCTCGCACTCTGGACGGATTTGAGTGCTGTAATAGCGTCACAACGTAAATTAACAAGGTAGGAAACGAATTCAGTTGAGTTGGGTGGCCAGACTGGCCGGGAAATGTCCGCGCCCAGTTTTTTGGGCGCAGTGGAAAAGTTTTGCATTGGCCTTTCTCTATCGTGGGTATGGCCTATCAAACTCAGAATGTAAAAAAAGGCATACCCGACGATAGAGTTGCTCGATCTATCTTCTTAGGATTAAATTTGTACCTCCAGGTACAGCTATGGTCATAAAATATCTGGAGGACACGATCAGTTTTAGTTTTACTAATGCTGGCTGTAGCTATGTCATCAGCGTACCCAAGAGGGGATACGCTGATGCCATAGATGGCGCAACATAGATTACTATTCTCCAGATTGACTAGCAGCGAGTTTATAAAAGCTAAGTACTTAATCAGAGATAGATACCCCCCTTGATGTATTCCGCCTCTCAGGGGGTACCACTCTGATAGTTCACCTTGGACACGGACACGGCATTTAAAATCTTTGTAGGAATAATAGAGCAACCTCCACGTGCGCCCCCTTACGCCCATTTCCCACAGCCTATAAAATATCCCCCCTATCCAGACCCCGTCAAAAGCTTTCGTGACGTCCAGATAGGTCACAAAGATTTTGTTGTTTATAGTCTCTAATAAAGCAGATAATGACTCCTGTAGCAAAAAGGCAGAGTGGACGCAAGAGACCCCTTTCCTGCATGCGCCCTGGAGCTGAGTTAGAACTCCAGAGTCGAACCACCACCTTTCTAGCCTCTTCCAGATAACCACCTCAAATAACTTGTTAAAAACACTCAATAGCGTTATGCCACGATAATTATTTACCTCCAGAGTAGAGGTATTCTTTCCTTTGTATAAGGGGACCAGTATACCCCTCCGGAAGTTCGTCGGTATGAACTCTGTAGTAACTATCCAGTTAAATAGTAAGGTTATTATTTTAACCATCGATGGACCTGCGTTCTTAATGTGCTCTCAAGTAACCCCGTCACACCCAGGGGCTTTCCCAGCATTAAGAAGACTAATTCCTCTCTCTACTTCTTTCTCTGAGATCCTTTCTCTAGAGAAATCATCGATTTCCCTAGACAAAGTTAGTTCATCTATCCTCAGTTTCACGCATTCAAAATGGGCCTTGTCAAAGTGTTCTGACTCTACCAGTGTCCCGAGAGACGCAAAGTGGTTCTTCCAGACTTCGAGTATTTTGCTCACATCGTGCACTACTTTCCTAGCTGGGTTCTTAACTGATGGGTTTTTTACTCGTGGCCTTGCCCTCTCTCTTTTAAGCATCTTCCAAAAAGTGGTATGATCTAATTCAGCTTTTTTCACGGCTTCGGCCACCTTTGCCTTGTCATACTCTCTTGATATTAATTTAAGTCTTTTCCTGAAGTTCTTTTTAGCCACTTTGTTAGCTTGAAATAGAGGCCAGTATTATTTCCGGATCTTCCTGCGTTATCCCATGCACGGAAGGCCTGTACTTTGATTCGCTTCAGAGTATCGAGTTCGAAGCACCAATATGATTTTATATTCTTTTTAAAACGTGACTTGGGTACCGCTTTCTCATGTATTTTCACCGTATTGATAATCTCATTCATAAGTTTGTCCACTTTGTCCTCATCTGGGTGAAGAAATAGTTAATACAGCCGAAATAGTTACATATTTTAAAGCCGATATCCTTTTCCATTTAATCAGATCAACGGTGACCGTCTAGGCCATCACTAAGTAGAATGAGAGACCAAGTGTCATAAAACCTATTATAGGCTTGCTGAGAAGCAGGGGATATATTTTGGCACCTTACCCTATGTTGAATTTCACCAACGTAGGGACTCCTCAAACATGCATCGTGGGTATCGAATTTTAACGGAATAGCTCGAATTTATATCATATGTGATATTCATAGCCAAGAGCATTTCGGAGGAAAGGATTTGACAATATTCAATTTTGGCTTTAACATCTTTTTCTTATTTTCAACAAAGATTCGGAATAAAATGACTATAAAATCTGAACAGAGCAAAAACTAGTAAATGCGTAATACTCTTCACTCCGTGTTTCTCTTTTTTCAACATATATGAACTCCATTGGTCTTTTGTCTATATTTGCGCATAACAGTTCCGTGTGAAATCACCAAGTATATATGTTCAGTTGTTAATTCCTCCACACATTACCGCCTCGGTATATACAGTATATACTTTGCATAGTCAAAAAGAAGGAAAACATGAGTGGAAAAATAACTCCATAAATAGTAGTAGTAGTAGTAGTAGTAGTAGTACTTTTATTTGCTGTAATCATCGTTACAAAAGTTGTGCATGTACTATATCTTAGAACAAAAATACAAACTAATTGCATAAAGTAAGCATGGGACAAAACGTGGGGTCTTATTCTTTAGAAACGGAGAATGAGTAACAAAACTTACCACAAAAACTGAGTTAATTAAACATGAACGTAAGTCTCCAGATCCTGAAAGGGGTGAGCACACAGTAGGAAGTGTATATTCTATAGAGGAGATTCGGTGTGCATACTCTGATCACTAGTGCACTTCCCACAGATAGTACAAAGCCTCAGGATCGGTTTACGGATCTAAAGATTGTGCTGTATCTTGAGAAACAATCGATAGCCTCATAACAGGGTGCCACGTACTGAGCACAGGCATAATCATCACAAAGTGTACTCAGTAAAATTCAGAGTGTACACATACTCTTATTCGAAAGGCATACTCACATATATATATATATATATATATATACAAAGTAGGGATATATTACATAAGTGAGTTGCACTCTCGCATGGGAGGTTGGCTCTATGAAATTTTGGTTCAACAAAAAAAGTATATAAGGTACAGCAGAGATAGATGTTACACCTGGTCTCTTTATCATTATTTAGGGTATGAGTTAGGTGTCAGTCAGATCTCAGTAAGGTGTGGTGGGGGAGATGGTGAAACTAGAGATTTCGTTTCTACTCGCCCTTACCCATTTGAGCCATATATAGATATGTACCTGATTGGCCTATGTCATACCCTTTCTGGCTCTCAAAACATCATAGTACATATGACGTATGTATGTGCACCAAGTATATACTATATATGTTCAGTTGTTCATTCCCTCACATATTACCGCCTCAGTATATACAGTATATACTTTGCATAGTCAAAAAGCATGAGTGGAAAAATAATTCCATAAGCTACCTCGAAGTGATGCCTATGGTGATATAGTATGCTATACTCTCAAGGGGAGATGGCCAATAAGAAAAATAAAATACATTGAGAAAAAAAGAAAAAACAGCAATAGAGGAAACAAAACAATTACAAAACATCACAGAAAATGATATTTAACTACATATATTGTATCACTCAATGTATGGAAGTTGTAACATGCTGCAGGCATAGACTGGCTATCTCTGAAAAGGAGGTTCATCAAAACACACCCACAATTTAAAAATAAATACAGTAATACTAATACCATGTGAGAAAATGAACTGCTCCACTGTCTTTTGACATGTGATACCTATTGAAGCAAAGATATATCATGTAACAGACAATGTACACCACCTACCAGTATTAACGATATGGTTGACCCCCCAGTTTTCAAATTGTTTTCTGAAAATATATGGTCCGAAGAACAATTTCAACAAGTTTAAGAAAACTCTAGATGTGGATATTTTTTCTATAATTCACCAACTTCCTACACTATTGAAGTGTTCTGTATAAAATGTTGGTAATGTGGCGCACACTAGCTTGAAAACGAGATGGTTGACCCCCAGTTTTTAAATTGTTTTCTGGAAATATATAGTCCTAAGAACAAGTTCAACAAGTTTAAGAAAAATCCAGATGTGGAGACTTTTTCTACAACCTCACCAACTTCCTGCAATATTAAAGTGTTCTGTTTGAAATATTGGTAATGTGGCGCCCCCTAGCCAGAACACGAGATTGTTGACCCCCAGTTTTTAAATTGTTTTCTGAAAATATATGGTCCTAAAAATAAGATCAACTAGTTTAAGAAATCTAGATGTGGAAATGTGTTCTATAACCTCACCAACTTCCCACAATGCGGATGTACCACAGGTGAACTTGTCAGAGTAGCGCCCCATAGAATGATAACAAAACAACGGAACCACACTTTTTGAATTGGGAATCAAAATTATATTTACTGAAGAATATTTTTTAGCATTATATACCCTGAATGAATGTACCAAGTTTCGTAGAAATACGTGATTTGAGCGAATTGTCTTGTATGTCCTTAAAGGCAATATTTGTATATTATTTTGGGAAATCTGTCCGACTTAAGAACATATTGTAAAACATCTTTGACATTTCATCTAGTTATGGGTATTAAGGAGTCCAGTCTATATGGTATGTGCCTGTGCGGAATCTGGGAGCTATGTTTGACTCTCAACTGATCATGGCACCCCATGTCAAAAGTGTTGTCAAAAAATCTAGCTTTCACCTGAGAAATATTGGAAAAGCGAGACGTGTGTTAACAGAAGATGCCACAAAAACAGTGATGCAGTCACTGGTGATGTCTCGCTTGGATTACTGCAATGCTCTCCTAATTGGAATACAACAGGATTTGATTGCAAAGCTGCAGCGGCTACAAAACAGTGCAGCAATAATAGTATCGAGAACCAGGAAGTATGAACATATCACACCTGTTCTCATCAAGCTTCACTGGCTACCAATCAAATTCCGCATCCAATTCAAGGTCCTACTGCTGGTATACAAGGTGCTAAACGGTCTTGCACCTAAGTACATCAAGGAGCTGCTCGTGCCTTATAAACCCAGACGCCATCTACGATCAGAAGCAAAGGGCCTTCTGGATGAGCCTCGGACTAGACTCAAATTTGGAGATCGCGCTTTCTCCATTAGTGCACCGAGATTATGGAATGCGCTTCCACAACACCTGAAGGATTCTACATCGTGTCAGGCCTTCAAGAAGTGTCTCAAAACACACCTTTTCAGGCTCGCCCATTGAGGCGTTGTGGACTATGACTCAAACTATGACAATGTGCAGCGCTTTTGAACATTTTATGAATGGAAAAGGCGCTATATAAATTCCAATTATTATTATAATTATTATTATGTGTAAAGAGGAAGAGGACCCAGTCCTGAGTGGAACATATACTTTTTAAAACTGCAACCACTATGGGACCGGATCAGTGAGTCGAGTCGATAATTAAACTGGGAATAGAAAACTGTAATCCATCAAACACAAAAAATAGGCGATCTTGAAAATGCATTGCCTATTAATAGAATCATTATTTTTTTACTAAGAAAATGACATACAATACAATGAAGAAAGAGCAAAGAACCAAACTTTTTAAATGTGAAGAATGATTTGAAAAACTTTTATTTCCAAAGAAATACAGGTAAAACACTAAAAGAAAGAAAAAATCCCTTTGAAAAAGAATTTATACTTTTTTCCAACTCCTATTAGAAAAGTCCTAAATCATAAGACCTCATCTTGACATTTATACCACTGCCCATATACTTTATGTGTAATACCTTTCCGTTATACCACTGTCCGTATACCATACCTACCTACATTACTACACCAAGTCAAATATTAAAGATATTAGTTTCACTGATTCAAAACGTATATCTTATGCATTAATACCTCTTTGTACCATTGTACCTATTGACATGCTAAAAATGAATAAAACACTATTTGAAAATATAAATATATTATCTAGTTCACCACAATCACTGGAAAATTGTATCATAGCATGAGGAATGTCTTCTAGAGCAAAGAAATCAAATCAGTCACAAGCTTTAAAACTTACCTTTCAAACCTGAATTTGAAGATAACGCGTATATACTTTTAACCTTTAAAATTCACCTGTGTGACACAAAATCTACCCTTAAAAAGGGTAAATTATCAAAGCTATCTACTCCCTGTTAGGGTCGATAATTGACTACACTAATCCACTAGTTTATCCTTATCTACCTAAATAGCGGTAGATAACACTGATATAAGTGTATCCTTATCTACCCATATATTGGTCTACATATCTAAGCACCAGTATGCACAGCACATACACATATCTTAAAAAGCACCGGTATACCAAGCACAGTCTACATACCTGAGCACGAGTATGCCCAGCACAGTCTACATATATCTAAGCACCAGTATGCACAGCATACACAATTCTAAGCACCAGTATGCCCAGCACAGTCTACATATCTAAGCACCAGTATGCACAGCACAGTACAGATATCTAAGCACCACTAGTGACTATGTGCAGCACAGTACACATATCTAAGCACCAGTATACCAAGCACAGTCTCCATACCTGAGCAACAGTATGCACAGCACAGTACACATATCTAAGCACCACTATACCCAGCTCAGTACACATCTAGGCGGATTGAAAAATGAATGCGCCAAAGGGTAGGCAGATGAACATTGTGACTGTCAAGAGGGGCTGCAAGTTAACGTTTCACAAAGGTAGGTAGGTCACAGAGATCGAATCCCAAAGATTTAAGGCAGGTTGGTGTGTTGTTATGCGTCTTGGCGTCTTGTCGTGTTTTTCGGAACGCGTCTTGAAAAGGGAGCGTGCGGTTCGAATGCGTCTTGTAGGTCTTGGTGTCTTGTAGGTCTTGGCGTCTTGTCGTGTTTTTCCGAACGCGTCTTGAAAAGAGAGCGTGCCGTTCAAATACATCTTGTAGGTCTTGTCGTCTTGTAGGTGTTGGCGTCTTGTCATGTTTTTCCGAAAGCGTCTTGAAATAGGAGCGTGCCATGCGCATGCGTCTTGTAGGTTTTGGCGTCTTATAGACATTGGTGTCTTGTCTTGTTTTTCGAACGCGTCTTGAAATGGGAGCGTGCCATGCGAAGGCATCTTGCAGGTCTTGGTAGCGTGTTATGAAGGTTTGAATGCACCTCATAGTAGGGAAACTGCATAGTATTCTCTTCTCATAAATAATGACGCCTCCCCCTGAACGCGTCTTGAAATGGCACGAAACGCATAAGACGTGGCGCACTCCAACCCCTTCTCAGAAAATATTAATCAAAATTATACGATGGTGCATGTGTGAATGGTAGAAAAAAACATACTGCTGTTTTTCTTGAAAACGTTTTTTCAAAAACAGCAGAATTAAAAAAAAATCTCCACCGTTTTTCCAAAAACCGCAGAAAAGAATACAATATTTGTCGCATATTTTTGAGCAAACTGGTTACCTGTCTCCCTTAACCACTTCCAAGGGAGCACTCATTATTTGAATTTAATGGTTTGTGGAGACGTGCTTGTGTGCATGCACGTGTGCAGGAGAATATTCGTAATTCATTAGTGAATATTCCGTATTAGTTATGAATATTCAAAAATGTTTTTTTTGTCCACTTTTACTTACCATATTGGTCACCACACATCATTAAATTCAAATAATGAGTGCTCCCTTGGAAGTGGAAAAGGGAGACAGATGACCAGTTTGCTCAAAATAGGCGACAAAATATTTCTTAAAAAATCTGCTGTTTTTGAAAAAACGGTAGAGAAATATATGTATTTTAAATTCTGCAGTTTCTGAAAAAAAAATGTTTTTGAAAAACGGTGGAGAAAAAAATTTAAATCTTTTTTCTGCTCTTTTTGGAAAAATGGTGGAGAAAATAAATTCAATTAATTTTCTCCACCATTTCCCAGAAAAACAGCGGATTCTTTTTTCTGCCGTTCACACCTGCATCATTGTAAAATTATGACGTGCCCATGTTTTCTATAAAACATATGAATATATCAATTGTGTCACATCTGTATTGAAGCCAGTAGGTTCTTTGCATAGCGTATGCATTAGAATTAAACATCTCTGTCTTTCTGCCCCCTCTTTGAGAAATTGTGAAGATGTTACAAAACATGTTTGGATTATTTGACCTCTCCAGAGCGTCAGCTTTTATATAAAACATATTGATTATTATGTTTTTTTGGTAGATAGACCAAGGTATTGATCAATCTTTACATGGAAGTTTTGAGGAAGACCGAAGCTCCCAGCCCTCTCCATATTTGAGCAAATAGATGAATTTGAAATAATCATTTTTACAACTTAATTGACCTTTACCCATCTTTACTTAAATGATTTGTTACGTTACATATTTGTCTTGTCACCGCGGTGCTAAGTGATAATAATGATTTTTTTCTTTATCAATGTTTGGATTATCACTATTTTAAGACTTGGTCGTTGTTTTAATTTTTTTCTAAAAAGACAGGCATACTTATTTATTCTTTTTCTTCAAAACTACAGAATGTTTTTGCAATATTATTTGAAGAATCAATTTTCGCTTTTTAAATAGACAGTCACACTTATCTATTCTTAAATAGTTCTAAAAAATCTTCTTATTTTCACAGCCGTTTTTTCGGGGAGAGAAAATATATTTTTTTTCCTGACCATTCCAGAGGGAAGGTAAATTAGACTTTGTCCACCCTTTTACAGAAGGAAGGTAGATTGCGCTTGTGGCATGTCTTGAGGCCTCACTTATCGCACGCGGGTGCGACCACGCGACATTGGACACCCCCGTGCTACGTCTAGTTTTTGATTAAGAAATCGTATTTCCTGGTCGTATTTCTGCTTTAAGTTCTAGGAGTGGGCCATTTCCATTTTTAACATCAACGTTTCCTTGAGAGCTGACACACAGAACAGTCCCTCCTTACATATGTAATCATCTATTTTGCTTTTTGGTCCTTACGTTTAATTTGTTCTTTCTTATGTTCACCTGTTTTACTATTTTGTATTACTTATGATATATTTTGTTGTGAATTTGATATGATACTGTATAGATAACGCACAGTCGATAAACATTCAATTTACCTTCCTTCTGTAAAGGGAGGATAAATAAAGTTTAATTTACCTTCCCTCTATACTAGAGTAGTCGGGAAAAAGTAAAGTTTTATTTTCTCTTCCCAAGAAACGACCGCGAAAGTAATAAAATGTTTTTTTTTAATTTTCTCTCCCCAATAGAGTTTTATTTGCTCTTTCACAGTTGGTGCATCGTAGTTATCATTGATACGACTCAATTGTCCTTTTTCCATCAATAGAAAGTAATACGTATCTAATCATTTATTGTAATGGTATAAAGTTAATAATCTATCTCCGCACTGTGACTTAGTGCGTGTCAAGGTGCGCGCAGATACACGAAACGTAGACCGTGTAGATTTTCGCTGGTTTTCCAGTCTCCGTGAACGAAATCACGTGATTTCATAGAGCTCCTGATTGGCTCAATTGAAATACGCACATTTCCACGTTACAAATATTTGGCTCAGTTACAATTTGAACCTACTCAAAGGCAATTTTCTTTGAATTAAAAATATTAATCAAAAATGTGCTCGGTGAATATTTTAATTGAGATGATTGGCTTCGTCATGCTTCTACGTCTATATAAATTCGAAAAAAAAATGAAAAAAATTCTTAAGCAATCAAAAAATGGTACAAATTTCACAAATTTGACCATTTTCTTCTCATAAAAATCTCCAGATATTATTTTTCAAAGATGTCTCTTAACAGTTTTTTGAGACCCTGGCTGAACATTAATTGAGCCAAATTTCGAAAAGAATGGATCAGCCGTTTTTAAAATTCACCGAATGTGATATTCATGGCTAGAAACTTCAATACGGCAAACTATGCTAACCGTTACAATGTTGCAATAATGCGCTCGTGACGGGGAGTCCCCAATGAACTCCCCGAGAAGTTCTCAGGTCGCGTACTTCACGTTAAGTACAAAAGACGCATTTAAGTGTTGGCATCAATTACTCGTCACACATCTCTAGTAGTTTTCTTTCTTAACAGGTGTGTTAAGTATTGTTGTCTGTTAGACACTTGACTGAATGATTGCTTAAAGGCACATCGGCGCACAGAGGCCATACAGTGTCATACAATCTGAATGAAATGATAGTCCTTTGTTATTGTAGAACGCAATGACAAAGCAACAGACAAATAAAAATATTTACAAAACAATGAATGATTTCAGATTATAAGTAGTATATCCAAAATTGTTTCAAAAGAAACTAAATTCTTAAAATGTTTTACAATCGATAAAACAGACCAATCTCATGTAAATAAGATAAATGTACTTGCAAGAATGTATCTATAAACATGCAGTTAATGGCTGACACCAAGTTTAACAAGAACCATCATCCACTTAAGCATACAATGTACACTCATGAATTTGTCATGATATGCCTTGCCCGCAGAGATACTCATCCGATAAGCACATTTTTACACTTGTTATACCTGGCACACTTCTGTAATTATGCGCATATAAACCCAACTCTACACAAAAATCTGTTGTAAATTTTATTGCATCGCCGTGTAATGGATACGTATTCTACTTTCCTGATAGTGGGGCCATGGTCACAGGTGCAGGTGTGTGTGACGACCTGCTTAACTCGCTGTCACGAAGTAGTCTTTTCACAACACACTTTTCTTAATAACAGGTCTAATCTGCTTTAATGAATCGTATTACCATGCAACCCCATACGAATATATCATTAAGAAATAAACATATTATCCCAACATTTGTTATATCTCAAATCACCCCAAAATACAAAACCCTGATAAATACATTTATTGACTTTTTAAAGGGATACTTATGAGTCAATGCATTTTAACACTTATTCCATATGTAAAGAAGTCATCGTTTTATGTTATTTGTAATCGATCAGAGGTGTGCCATAAATAACCCCTTCTCTGAGAGGTTTTGACAAAATGCTCGACAAATGAGAAAAAAATCACGTTATTACAAAAATGTGCATTTTGTGCACATTTTAAGTGAAACAACCATAACACTGTGGTATCCTAAATAAAGGTTTCTTATCAAAATTAGGAAAGTGTGAGGCTAGGTATATTCTTGCCGATTTCCCTAAATTTTAAGCTTGATGATAGAGGTTTTAGAACGTATGGCATGAAATACACATATAATGGCCAACTTTTGGTTAAATACCTCAGAGTATATGAGTACCAATTACATATTTTAAGCATTTCAGTTACTAGTCCAAATACCATTATATAGGATATACTAGAATAGACATCCGTTTTTAGCATTTTTAGTGCCCCAAAAGGTCAGTTTTATGAAACATTTTATCAAACAAACTATAGACCGTCTTAGTTGGTGTGTCTTTTATCCCGTCTCAGAAACGATGCAGGGAATTCTACCCGCATTCTTAAGCTGTTATTATTATCACTATGCCCAAAAAATAGAAGGATCCAAAGTCCAGCACGGTCGATCCATATCCAGAATTGATCCATATGCATGGATCCGAAGTGCATTTTGCCAAGTTTCACAACTTTATAAAAGTTTTCACAATTTCTACCTTAGCCGCCCTATCTATAAGCGTTACTGGGTTACCTATCCATACTTACTCAAAAGGGAGGAGGTTTTGTTAGAAGTTGTAATAGGGGAGGGGAACTGACGGTTGCATCGATTTATTATACATGCTGAAGCATAACATATAACATATCATTACGGAACATGGTAAGGAGTCATGCTTGTTTATTCGTGTTTGTTCCTAAGAACATCTCATCTTGGCTAAGTCCTAGCAGAGTCTCATAGTTTTGAACATGTTCAAAACATTCATGGATCAATGATTTTTGGTCCTAACTTATTCCTAGTGTTCCTAGACTTTCTTGGACATTCGTCTTTGATCTTGTGTGTTCAGGACCAAATTGTTCATTAAGAAAATCCTAATGTATTCTCAGGAATGTCCTACGAACATTCATACGAATGACTAGAAATATGATACGACTACTAGAAGTAAGTAGAACGCATCATGTGACTTGCCTGAAAGTATGTAACTTTATGTGAACATGGCATCATGAGGCACAGGCACCTGAATTACTAGTTCAATAAAAGCTCCAAAGCTATGTAGCGAAAAAAGAAAATAAAGATGAGTGAGCAAATTGATGCTACCAAGGACAGCACAGGTGAACCAATATCCCTACACCCTTTTAATCTGTTGCATAATTTGTTTAAAAAAATCGTGAAAAGGAACTGACACTAACACTTCAATGGAAAATATATATAGACATTACTCTGATATTAAAACATGTTTTTGGTCTGGACTACCAACAATTTGTTCATCAGATCTTTTAAGATATTGTAGTAACAACAATTGAAATGCATCATGTGAATGTCCATAATAAAGGTATGTTGTTTTGCCGAAAAATAACTGTTGGCCTTGAGCCTCAAATAGGTCTTAGCATAGTTGTGATACAGTCCTAGGAATTTGGTAAGAGCTACTTAGGAGTTTCTTATGTTGGTTTTGGTATGTTTACAAAAGTCTTATGTATTCTTAATTTATTCTCAAGGTATCCTCACGACTATTCCTTCAACATTCCTAAGACAGTTCTTAACAGCTTCTTATCAATGTCTTAACTTGTGTTTGCCCATTTTCGAGGTACACTTTGGCCACAACTTCCAGACAAACCAACCCCACCAGTTCTTCTCTGAGTTCGAGAAAATGGAAAAATAGACTCACCTGGTGATGGGAAACCTGGTTTCTTCAGCCATGCATTGCTTAAGGTAATGTGTAATAGGGAATACATAAAATCAGCAGTGCATACATGTAAGACAAGAAGCTCTTAGTTCACATGTTTATGACCAATAAAAAACACTGATCACAGAAAACACGCCAGAAGAAGTTGTGTCCGTGACTGGACCTATTTCAAAGGGTTACCTTGTTATGCGAATTTAGTTATGACAATTTCTAAAAAGTCGCTGCACTAGAGCTCTCATATAGTGCACTTATCTTCCTTACTGGCTTAAAACACTTGTAGCGAAGAATATTTTGGGTGTTCAGCCTTGGTGGGACTGGAAAATATCTGTATAGAATAAAATAATATGTGAAATAATTCTATTTGGGGATTAAAATAGGAAGAAATGAATAAATGGGAAAAAAGGATGTGCAAGTTTCCGATTTTTGGGGTATTCTCTTTATGATAGACGATATATTGTTACCATCCCATACTTAAAGGGTTTAGGTATTTGAATTCATAGAGTTTTGCCCATCTATCGAGAGCGACAGATTACACGCTGGACTCTCTCTCTCTCTCTCTCTCTCTCTCTCTCTCTCTCTCTCTCTCTCTCTCTCTCTCTCTACTGTATATACACACGCTTAAAGGTAATGAATTAAGCATTTATTACACGTCTTTCACCTTCTTAGCTTCAACTTAGACGTGTACTGTTTTGGCATGATACACAGACAGAAACTGACATCGCTGCACGGTTGTCGTCCGTTCGACAACTGTAAACGGCCACCCTCGCATACTTCAAATACGATATAACACATTTAGGTGATCGTGTAAG
Source organism: Maea johnstoni (assembly GCA_963942565.1). NCBI lineage: Eukaryota > Metazoa > Annelida > Polychaeta > Spionida > Magelonidae > Maea > Maea johnstoni. Next base: position 74,374,653 of record OZ012684.1, on the reverse strand, counting down.
GTCGTGTAGAGGTCGCCTATAGGTCGGCATGACCTTACTTGGGTCACTGATTTTCCCGACCATAAAGGTATATCTAGATTCGCATCTAGACTTTTTGCTGAAACTAAAAATGTCTCCTAGGTACGTTTTGGGTGCATTTTCCTTCAAAAATGGCCAAAAACCATGCGTTTTCATAAACGTAAATCTAAACGCACACCTGGTTCAGAAACTTCACACTTGGTACACCTATACGCTGATAGATGCTGAGTAGCACATTGCAAAAAAAGGCCTGGGGATGCACCATAGGTGCTTGTTTCTGGGTCGACAAAATCACCAAAAAAACTGGGCCACAAAATCACCAAAAAAACTGACATTTTTGTAATTTCCCTAGTGATGAATTTAAACGCTGCACATCTGTTATCAAACTTCTTCTGTGTTTTTATTAACAAAATAATATTAAACATATAAATAAGTTGCTCACTCTAGATTAATTGGGAAAATGCTAACTTTGGGAACGTTTAAGTTGAAAACAGGAAAAAATGTCAAAAAATACTATTTTGGTATTTTCACTTATAAAATCATTATGGATTTCAATAAACACATGACATTTGGTATGAGTATAACTGTCATGTTGCTTATAAAGTATGCTATCAAAATTTAATTCGAGGTGATACAGCATTATTATTTACGGGATATGCTGGACAATTTCTGCCAAAAACGAATTATGAGGAATTTGCATTAAAAATGTTCATTATGGTTTCCAACCACTTACATTCTTCATGGGTATGAAAGTGCCTAAAGCAAAATATCAGCTTTTTCATTCCTTAGTTTCTCATGTTATATGGTTCCACTTTAACGTTCCTGCCGTTCTCTATTTCGCCACATTTGCCAATGGAAGACTGATGACTTTTTGCTAATATTAGCAGAATTTGCGACTGCATCCAGTTGTGCATTGACAGCTTATAATTTCAGAAATGCATGCATCAGGTTTGGGACATTAATTCATGAAAGCATTAATCTAATACCTTTATGAAATAGAATCTTTGATATTTGATCATGTGAAGACGATTGTGAACAGGTGCGAACTTTCGTCGACACTTTTGTCTCATGAAGAAAAAATACAGGCATTTGTGTCAGGAAATCCTCAGGAAAATGCCTTTTTAACATCCGGATTAGGATTATAAACTAAGATAAGCAGGAAAGGTACCCATGTAAACATATATTATGCTGATACAAGTTAAAACTTGAGTTCTAGTTATGAAAGGTGCCTGAGCTAGATTTCAACCCAAAGCATCCTTACTACTTTATTCCCAAAAATGAAGGCCACCATCAAATTTTCAAATTACATCATAAATAAAAGGGTTGTTTACTGAGCACTTGCATATTCTGTGCATATTCTGTGAAGATTGGGCTGGGGCTGTGATCTTTCTTGTATGAAATCCAAATAATTTTACCTTCATAAGAAGAAATAAAATCATCTGAGTCTACCCGTCCCCGGAGGTCAATTTTAATGCGATTTGAATCGTTAGAACCGCCACAATTCTCTCTACATGCTTCTTACTTTGTTTCCAAATCTGTTGAGAAATAAAGATTTTGCGACAGGTTGAAATCGTTGAAATTTTAATTTAAATTTTTTTCGCTCAATCTATGCTGTTTTGGTCAGTATGAAATAAAATCATCCGAAGCTACACCTTCCGTGGGTCAATTTTAATGCGGTTTAAATCGTTAGAACCGCTACAATTTTCTCTACCTGCTTCTCAATTTGCTTTCAAATTCGTGAGATTGAAGATTTTGCGACAGGTTGAAATTGTTGTAATTTTCATGCCACTATCTTTCGCTCGATCTTAATGCTATCTTTTGGCCAGTATAAATGAAATCATCCGAAGATAGTCGCCTTTCCGTGGGTCAATTTTAATGCGGTGTAGATCATTAGAATCGCCACAGTTTCCTCTAAATGCTTCTCAATTTGATTTTCAAATCTGTAGCGAAATGAAGATACTGGGTTTTATAACAACTTTAGTAGCGGGAAAAGTAGCCACAGTCGAGGATTCAATGTTTACGGCAAACATAAATTACTCGCCACGTTTCAAAATTCAAAAGCTCAAAATCCGTTCTCCTAGCCTCTTACTGCTCTCTTAAACCTATTAAAAAATTATCATTTTGCGACATGTTGAAATCGCAGTAATCTTATATGCAATTAATCTTATGGTCAGAAAAATGCCATGCCAGCATCATATTAGTGCAAATGAAACAAACATTTCATGGAGTGTGTTTTCAAAATATTGAACCTGAACATACTGGCTGTGAGACGGGCGAATGTAAGAGAATACATTATGCATATGTTATATATATATATATATATATATATATATATATATATATATATATATATATATATATATATATATATATATATATATATATAAATATATATATATATATATATATATATATATATATATATTTATATATATATATATATATATATATATATATATACATGTATATATATATATATATATGTATATATATATATATATTTATATAAATATATATATATATATATATATATATATATATATATAGTATAGTATTTATTTGCTATATCGATAGATATAAAATATACATTACAATACGTATTTTCCAAAATACATCACATAAATATAAGTATTCTGTTTATAAAGATAGCATGATAGCGGATAATCAGGTATAAGCGGAAGACGGTGTCCGAGCCCTATTAAGGGCGATCAATAGTACAAGAGATTAAGGTCTCTACCCAATACCCGTTCTACTTGATATTGCTTTTTTGTACATCCTGTTGATAAATTCACCGGATATACTCCAAAACCATATCATTTCATTTTCTTCCATTTCCGGTATCCTTCTACCTAAAAGAAAATAGGGGACTAGTCCTATTTCTTTTTCACATAACCTTTTTGCATTCGGACATATTTTATATATTTCATCATACATACTGTTCCTTTCTGAGTCGTAGAAGGGACACTGGTTAATGATATGCATAATATCTTCAATACAATACATAGAACAGTGAATACATGTTTTGTTACTCATTGTCATTCCTCTCAATCTGAAATCATCTCTCTTTAGTAGGCTAGCGTGACATACAATCTTGCTCAAATTCTCGCACATGTTAATCAACCTATAATCAATATCACACAAATGCCACCAGGAGAGGTATCTTGAATCGCCGATGGTAAGTGCTAAAAGGTCATTGTCTTTGTGTATCATATTGGATGCCCTCCAGTTTATATCCTCCAAATTCCATGCTCTCTGCCATACTAGGGTTGACCACCTTTTCTTTGAGGGCAAGGGAATTTTTTGGAGGGTCATATCTTTAATTGCTTTGTAAAGTCCAAATTTAATAGCAACATTTAAGATGTCAAAGACTGGACTACGAAATCTATTCTCCCTGCTCTTTATCATGTCACAAGAAAATTGGGTTAATCGTAACTCGAAAATTTTCTTAACCGTATTTTGAGGTTCCATTTTCAATATTGACAGGATAAAAAGTAGTTTTTTAACTTGAATGTAAGAGGGAAGTTTTATCCACCCAAGGCCAAAGAAACTGCTAGAGTTAGGTGATCTCTGCGGAAAACGCTGTACTCTTCTTCCAGCATAACGCTGGAAGGCAAGTAGTAATTCATCATCTTTTTCTGAGGACACCCATACCTCGCTACCAAAAGTTACCGTGGGAACTACCACTTGCCAAAAAATAATATTACAGGTTCCCATATTTAAACCGTTTTTACGTATGCCCAGGCCTGTAGAAGCATTTAAGGTTTTTCTTCCCTTGGAGATTTTTTCCTCTACTCTAGTGGTGTTGTCGTCAAAGAGACAAATTTTCACCCCAACATGATCATATGTTTCTTTTTCTTTAACTCTTTCCTGGCCTAATCTAAACACCCTATGCTCTTTATTGATGTTATATTGCTTCTTCTCCTCCCCAAAAACCATGACGGCGGATTTTGAGGCATTGAAGCGGAAGCGCCATCTATTACCATAGTTATTAACCATATTGTGAACCTTATCAGTGTGGAATTTAGATATGGTTGCGGTAGCCAGGTCGTCCGCATAACTGGCTGGGCTACTACGGATACTCATAATAGAACAACATAGGTTCGATTTCTCTAGTTCTTCTAAAAGTTCATTGATAAAAACAAGGTACTTTGTCAGAGAGAGAATCCCTCCCTGATGGATCCCGCACGACATGGGGTACCATTCGGAGAAACTGCTGGCTACTCTGACCCTACAGCAAAAATCGGCATAAGTACGGTACATGAGCCGCCATAGTTTACCCCTGATCCCCATCTCGTGCAGTTTAAAAAAGAGGCCATTTATCTATACAGTATCGAAAGCCTTGGAGACATCAAAGTATGATACAAATACTTTGTTGTTTTTCTCCAAGACGCTCGATACTGTTTCTTGTAAAAGTAACGAGGTATCGATGCAAGACTGGCCTTTGCGGCAAGCGCCTTGCAATCTAGAAATGACCTCCTCCTTTTTCCACCAGGGTAATTCCCCTATAGTTGTTGGTGTCTGTACTGCAGAGGTTTTTCCCCTTAAATAGTGGTATCTGGATTCCACGTCTAAAATTATTTGGTACATACTCCAATTTATTAATACAGTTGAAAATCATAGTAATAATAGTGATCAAAAGAGGGCCTCCATATTTGATGTGCTCAGCACTAATGTGGTCGTACCCGCAGGCTTTATTTATCTTGAGCTTCTTCACAGCCTTTTGTACTTCAGATTCACCAAAATTGTACTCTAAAAAAGGGCTGTCATCTTTCATACTGTCAAGCTCGGCAATCTTCGTATTAACAGTAGCAAAGTGCTCTTGGTCAAATGAAGGTTCATTTTTTGGTGTGCAAATTGAAGAGAAATGTTCTTTCCAAATTTTTAGGATATCACATATTTCATAAATAACCTCATCCTTCTTATTCTTGACTGCGAGCACTTTACTGCCTGATGGCCCACGGCACTTTTTAAGATGACGCCAGAAAATTGACTTATCAGCAGAGCAACTCTCGACAGCCTCAATCATTTGGTCATTTTCATACGTCTTGCTTACCCTTTTCAGGGCCTTTGCAAATTCTTTTTTGGACCTTTTATACTCACACCAAGCAACCGACGTGCCGTTACTAGGCTTACCTTCAGAAACCCAGGTTCTGTGTTTGGCTACTTTTTGTAACTTTAAGTTCTTCAACTCTGAATTCCAAAATGGTTTCAAATTTGGCCGATAAGAGGCAGTGGGGATTGCTTTTGATGCTTTGTTCAGGATCGCAAGTAATTGCTCTATGGCATCGTCAATATCCTGACTGGTCTCTATGTTCTTAACAAAGGTAAGTAATCCATGCAGTTTTCTCTCAACCACATCTGTATAGAGTAGTTTTACATCTTCAGCAGACACTTTGTTCCATTTTGGCATTCTAGCGGGTGATGCATTTACTGTAGTTGGGAGCAATTGTCCAACGTCAAAAGGTTCTTTTACAACCCTGGTAAGAGTGCCGTGATGGTATATGGTGAAAGAAAGAACGAAGCAACTAAAAACTCTAAGTACAGAAATTTCTCCCTGGGGGGGGTTAAAGTCAAAGAGAGAAGCGAGTACGATCATGTGGGCATAAAAAATTGCCTGTATGGTAACACTCTACCCAGAACAGAAGACCGTATAAGTCGAGGCCGTCGAGCCTTTAATGCTGTAGCCAGTATTGGTATTAAGAGCAAGGGCGTCAATATGGCAGTCTGCAATATCCTTTTCTGGTCGATAATCGCCCCCATAGTTACTTATGGTTCTGAAGTATGGGTACTACAACCCGACGAGCAAGAATTACTTCGTAAATTTCAAAGATACGTGTGCAGAAGATGCCAACGCTTCCCACCCAGGTCTCCAAATTTCAGTACCACCTACCCAATGGGGTGGATGGACATAGTGCAATTCATAAACGTGAAGAAGATGCTTTTTCTACGCACAATAATCACTATGCCAGACGATGCCATAT
>OZ012684.1:74358654-74363654 GCA_963942565.1 Maea johnstoni | reverse complement strand
ATATTTTTCCGCAACATGTTTGATAATATTAAACTATTATTTCTTCTAAATAATTAAAATAAATGTTTTATATCTGCCTATTTCAAATGGTTCTTAACATATCTATTAAATATTGTATTTACAAAATTCAAAATATTTCTAAAAAGTCTGAACAAAGTTGAAATTAAATATCTAAATATATATGAATGAAATAATAACCACTAATTTTCCACGATAATGTTTGATAACATTATCCTATCTTGTATCACCTTTTTAAGTAAATGTTATACATATTTGTTTTAAACACCGGTTCGATATCAAGAACGCATCCTGTGAAATATTTGTGAAACATCTGAACAAAGTTGTAATGAAATGTCAAAAATGACATTATAAAATGTTGAATATATGTTTTAAAATGTTTTGCCGAATTATTTGTTAAACATTACTATAAAACAGTCCTTTAAGAATACGAAAATATTTGAAAAATAACAATTACAACACAAAAACCTTATGAAATATTTCAAAAATATAACCGAAAAATGTCCTATAATTTTGCCACATGTCAATACCAAAATGTAAAAACAACAGCAACATTTCAACATTATTGTCCTAATATTTGATAACATTAAGGTAGAACCCTACCCGATACACGGGTCATTTTTTTAACTTAAATATCTGAAAACTGAGTTTAATTAAGCCAACGGCACTTATGCTATTGTAAAGGTTACATCTCATAGTTGCCGAATAATGGTAAACTTATCAATAAGTGACTATTTTGAGGAAATGCGGCACCCTTAAAGAACATATCTGGATGTATTTCGTTTTTTGGCAAAATGTCAAGACTTACCCTGTACTTGAAAATGAGAGTCTACCATATGATTATTCATATCTTTGGTGAGGTGCAAGGTCCTACCTCAACTGGGAATCTGCACGATGAGTATTTTAAAAACATTTTTGAATGTTCCCATAAGCCTCAAAATTTCTAACAGCACGTGGTTTACATAGTAAATGCTGACTTTCAGGTCCTGTCAGAATTCAAGGTACATGTGACATGACCTTGCACCTAGAAGGGGTTCATATCTGTTATATTCTAAAATACTGGCTTCGAAGACAGTATCGTTATTCAGTTTCAGCCAAAAAATGAGATGAAAATTTTGGTCAAAATGGTCTAGGCCGAATGAATCTGCATGGTTAAAACAGACAGCCATGTCGTTTGGGACAAATTTAACACGGAAGGCCCTACGGGACCTACGCTTTGTAAAGACCTTTCATTTGTGGTCATTCTTGGCCGTACCGCAATTGGAAGTCGCTAGGTCGAGGTCCGTGGGGGAGTGAACACCGCGCATGTGTAATCTTTTGCTTTGATATCCATTCTCAGGGGCCAGCCAAGGACACCACCTAGTGGTGATAATCTTGGTGTACTAGACTATCACCTTAATCTATGATTTTACAATTGTTTTACAACTTCCTTGCAATAGCAACATTTCATGCTAGAATTAGACAGATATGATTGATAAACGTGAAATATTCAATTGAAAACTTAGGAACAAATAGTTTCCAAAATTTGAGAGTTGGAGTGTATGAGATGTATAAGAGAGACTACCCCCTGTATGTATACCCTATTGAGAGACTAATTAAGGTTCTGCATTGAACATGTGTACTTCCTCGTCAAGTTCTGACTTTACACCCATATCTTTCCTTGTAAGCTGACCCTAAATGCTATCACGATAGGACAAGAGAAACCCAAGTGAACTTTATTTCATTTATGCAAGCAAGAATTGAGAAACCTTTTATTTAAGTAAAGTGATTCTGTATGATCAGTCGCATTCTTCCTTCGGCCAAGAACCAATTCCGCTACAGCATATTCAAATGTCATCGCTTGTCGATAGATGGTACTGTAGTATACTAGCATGGTATTCAGAGATACTCCCACAATAAACCCCTTGTGTGGGAATCACCTGAACTAAATGGCCAACTGCATTCCACAAGTCCTTTTGTAGTATAGATGCAGGCACACATGTATATATAATGATGTTAAATCACAGTAAAGTAGTTAGACGACGACGACTATTACTACTACTACTACTACTACTACTACTACTACTACTACTACTACTACTACTACTACTACTACTCCTACTACTGCTTATATATATATATATATATATATATATATATATATATATATATATATATATATATATATATATATAATATACATATATATATATATATATATATATATATATATATATATATATATATATATATATATATATATATATATATATATATATATATATATATATATATATATATATACATATCTATATTATAAGAGAGGAGGCCCAATCCTTTGCAACGCATGATCTCCGTTGCCGCGCCTGTTTGCCTAATTCTGAGTTGGCAGTTTGGTAGACGAGTGTATCGAGATGGTTCTTAACGTAAACTAATTTCAAAAAATTAAACAAAAAGGTGCTTTTGATGCTGATTTCTTATCCTCAAGCACGGCCGGGTGTGGTATGACCACCCGGCGATATATAGTACAACCGATATCAAACTTCTGCTTCCACAATGGGGTTGCACTGCACGGACTTTTGTTGGTTGTCTGGTGTCAGAAGCACGCACACTGTAGTAGCGTAGCTTACCCGGGTAATCAAAGGGAACCTGGCCATGCACCGAAAGAGTTTAGGCGGCATGGACACAATGGACAATGCCTGCATCGGCGCTAAGAGCGTACGGACACATCCCTTGGGGGAAAAACACAATCAAAGGTTGTGCGCTCAGAGAGAGAGTGCATTTGAACAAACCCAAACAATTCAGCATACTACGGTGGTGCATGGGTAACATGCATATTTGAGCTTACGAAAAATTCGGACTTTTCTATAGTTCCAAAAAATGTGATGGAACTTAATGTCTATGTATATTTTATAGAACCACCTCATGCCCATACCTCACTTTGGGTATGCTTGGAATTAATCCGTGTTTGAACGAAGATTGTGCCTCCTTTGGAATATGTTTTCCTTCAACAATTATTGAAATAGTATTGTTTTTACATTTCCTTAACAATCATAGCGTAGCAGCTCAAAGAAATGCCCATTTTTTTTAAATCTATTTATCATTTTTTTGGGGGGAGGGGGAGGATATCCACATAAAAGTATCATTTGGAAATAATTTGTGGGTAGAATCATACCAAAATGCTTACTGGCCAACTCATACACATTCTTTCCACGTTTTTTTTCGTATCTGGACTTTATTCCCAAAATATTTCATTGATAGCATATACATATATATATACCCGATATATATATATATATATGTATATATTATATATATATATATATATATATATATATATATATATATATATATATATATATATATATATATATATACATATATATATATATATATATATATATATATATATATATATATATATATGTATATATATATATATATATATATATATATATATATATATATATATATATATATATATATATATATATATATATATATGTATATATATATGTATATACATATATATATGTATATATATTTATATATGTATATATATTATATATATATATATATATATATATATATATATCTATATATATATATATATATATACAAATATATATATAAATATATATAAATATATATATATATGTATATATATATATATAAATATATATATAAATATATATATAAATATATATATATATATATATATATATATATATATATATATATATATATATATATATATATATATATATATATATATATATATATATATATATATGATTATATTTAGCACCTAACCTGCGGAACTTAGGTCAATTAATATTCATGTGCAGCTTTAAAACAACATAGGAAGTTACCAACAGACGTGTAAAGAGTACTGAATTCCGCAAATTGGTAAAATAAAGAATATTTCTTTCAATAAATGTTTTTAAACTATTTACGATTTTGACAAATTTATATATGAACTGACCACATTTATTCAATCAAATAACTTGCAAATGTTTAGTTGGCCAATTATGCTTAGCAGATTACTGTGTTGCACTTTTATTGAAATTGCATTATTGCCAAGAGAGAATCCAGCGCAGTGAAAGATTGCGAGCTTTCTCTCACGACATTCTTCAACTCCAATTAGGTTGAGGTGCGTAATGAGAATGGCAATGGGGGCTAAGGGTATGTAGATGGTGTTCGCCGATTACTACGGCACCCGTCACTACATATCCCTAGGTGGCAGAGGAGAAAGCAAGCAAAGCTACGAATTGTTATATCACAGTTCGTGTAGAATGCATTAGAGTCTACCATTCAAGTGTAAGAGGTTTATACATCTGATCTGTGTTTCCTCCTCTAACCTACCCCATTAATAATCTTAGCTTTAAAAAGTTGTAAACGAATCTGTAAATCATCCCGAATGACAAAAAATCATGAATGATATCTTTCAACACGAAGAACCAAATTAGGACGGGTGTAAATGACATATCGTATGTCATATTTTATATTGATCTTACTAAACGAAAATTGTTTTGAGTAGAAATGATTAGAATTCGTCATGAGTGATATCATAAATGGACACCACCCCACCACCACCTTTCCAACACCGGTTTGACAACTTATCTATCAATGGCATATATGTTTACCAAGCCTCTTGAATTATTGATCCATAGGTTAGGTAGCCCTAAGTGTGTGGTTGCAAGGATATCTGGGTGCCCTGATATTTTTGATGTAAAAAGAAATTTCGTGGTTACCGTCCGTAGGACGGGTACTTTTCTAGTATATATATATATATATATATATATATATATATATATATATATATATATATATATATATATACATATATATATATATATATATATATATATATATATATATATATACATATATATATATATATATATATATATATATATATATATATATATATATATATATATATATATGTATATGTACATATATGTATATCTTTCTCTCTCTCTCTCTCTCTCTCTCTCTCT
>OZ012684.1:74333769-74353769 GCA_963942565.1 Maea johnstoni | reverse complement strand
GTCGAGAGTGACCAAATATGTGCCCTCTGGAAGTGTCCCCTGGTGTTGTAACATCCGGAGGAAGTCTGTTGTGTCTTGAATATATGATCTAATGTTTTTTACCCCAGGTTGCAGAAAATAGTCTACAAATTGGGATATTCTTTCAGTAGGGCAGCCGTTGCCTGAAACTATTGGTCTGCCTGGTGGTTGATCCCTGTTCTTATGTATTTTTGGTAACATATAGAACTGGGCAGTTCTCACAGGTTTATTTGTGAGATATTGGTAACATGATGAGTCTATCTCTTGATTTTTGTGCATGTCGTTTACTTTTGATTCGATGGCATTGTAATGATCTTGAGTGAGATCAGTCTTAGTTTGTATATAGAACTTTGCATCAGAGAGCTGTCTAATGCCTTCTTTGACGTAATTGTCTCTATTTTGTACAACTACTGCTCCCCCCCTTGTCTGCTTGTCTATATGTATATATATATGTATATATATATATATATATATATATATATATATATATATATATATATATATATATATATATATATATATATATATATATATATATATATATGTGTGTGTATATATATATATATATATATATATATATATATATATATATATATATATATATATATATATATATATATATATATGCATATATATATATATATATATATACTTGACCCGTCATGTTAAAAGAATATCATCTCCAATACTCTGTTCTACGTTGTTTCAACATTTCAGCTATTTGCACCATTGCCTTGGAAATAGGAAAAGCAAAAAGTGAACAACTAATACAGATAGTCTATTTTGGAGTAGCGTTGGGTGCTATCTGTGGCCCTCTTCTGGCTCAGCCATTCCTGTCTAAAACCCACCTGGTACCGGTACCAAGCACCAGAAGTCTCTCCCCAAAGCCGCATCCAATTAAATTCAGTGTCAAAATGCTGACACTGCAACTCAACGAGACTGCAACAGGTGAATCTTACTACTACAGCAAACCAACAAAAGTCATGTATTTCTATCTAACTATAGGTTGTTTTCTTTTACTTCCGAGCTTCACTTTTCTATGCCTGTATCTAAGGAACCAGCATGACTATGAATCCTTTGGTGATGATGATGATGAAGATGATAATGACAACCGTAAACCACTCTCAATAGAACCCATGAAGTGGTCGTTTTCAACTGTCATAGCATTTGGTATGTTGCTTTTGTTTGCTATGTTGTTTTATGCTATTCAAGATAGCATTGGGAATCTCCTTACACCTTTTGTGGCCACCTGTCATTTACATCTCCAGAAGATAGAAGGCAACTACCTTACAATGTTTTTCTGGATAAGCATCGCAGTTGGGAGGTTGTTTGGAATTCTTATTGTGAATTGCTTTAAGACAAGCACTGTGTTATTATGTGATTTAGTGGGTAGCATTGTCGCAACATTATTCATTCTTGTATTCTATCATTCACCCTATTTCCGATTTGTACTATGGGGAATGACTTGTCTGTTGGGTTTGAGTTTTTCTACAATTAATGCTTCCATACTATCTTGGGCTGCTGAGAACCTGAAATATGAAAGGTACACAGTAAATATCATATTGATAGGTCAATGTCTTGGTTTACTAGGTGGGCCTTCGGCTATGGTGGCTCTCTTTAAAAGAATTGGTCCTATAACCCTTATGGCAGGTTCGGGAGCAGTAATAGTCTTTCTCTTCGTGCTATTCATCACAATGATGTGTACTGTACCAAAACATCCCGGTGCAAAAGTCAACAAGCCGGACTCCCACTGATGCGCAAACTCTTTCTCATATCTTACTGTAAGTTATTCCTTTCGCATCTAGCTTAGTTTTATGCATTGTAAAGTGAACGCATTCCTTAATGGTAAACTTTTAGTCTACTGGCCACTTCATATACCCCATATAAGTAGAGTACAGTAAGGCTTTTTGATTAAATATGTTGTGCTCATTGCCAAGGTGCAGAAACTGACAGATGCTTAGCTCTAAATGTAGGCAAAATTGCATAATTGATCAAATTATCATATAAATTAGGTCAAATCAAGAATTTCTGAGTGCCACCTTTGTGGCTAAACATGGATAAGGATACGTGATTACAACCTAAGGATAGGTTAAGTATGGTAAATATGCAGGCCTGCCCAGCTTAATTAATGCTTCATCAGTCCTGGAAGGCACCTGGACAACTGGTGTAGGAATTAAACATCTTCACTGTTCTATTGAAGGAAGGAGTGGCGGTCAACGTTGCTTTCAAAAGCTTAGGTCACATTGTGAGGAGATATAAACCAGGAGTGAGGGAGAAATTCCTCTTTTCACTTTTAGTTTCAGGGGGTCTTTAAACTACAGAGGGCCATAGACAGACCTCCACAACGCCACACTTTTTTAAAGCGAGCAGGTCAACCCCCTTGGACTCGAACCTGCGAAGCCATGTTTGATGGGAGCCAGGCATTTGACGACTAGGCCACTGCAGATATCCTGTTGCTACACGCTGCATTTCCAATAACCTTAAGAAAAAGCAAGTCTTTTCAAGCTATTAATTTGAAGCAAATATGTGTGAAAGGAGTATGATATATTGAATATTGTGATTGCAAACCTGACGCCTAATGATAAGTACTGTAGAATGGCTAATTTTTTCCGTTTAACAATTTTCCCTAATTTTTCATTTCTGGGTGTTTCCGCTTCTTATATTTCCGAAATGAGGATATCTGTTTTTTTTTCTTTTTCTAATTTTCCCGCACACAGCGAGGGGATTATCATCAATATAGATAAACATCTTGTAGACTGGAGACAGTCCCCAGTGTTATCTGAGCACATGGAGGGCGTTTTAGTGCTTATTGTTAAAGTGCAACGACGCACGTGGCAGAGGGACTGTCACCAGTCTAGAGAGGCCTCCAGAAAAAGATCAGCGGAGATGATGTATTTCTGGAAGTTTTTCAAGTGGCTTAAACAGCAGCCACAGCATGAATGGTGGTCGTCTATTGTTTCACAGCCACATGCAGATTGCAATGAGTGACTTTGATTGCTATCACGCTGTGTAATCGCTGGTGTGCCGGACACTTTATGGCTAACGCTGGGCCAGCCTATTAAACTAAGCTCAGAATTTCTCCGTGTTTATTAAGTCCAGACATGTACTGTTTCGCTTTGTCCTGCGTCCTTAATTACCGTTTGAAAGCATTCGGAAAAAACGGGAAAATAAAACTCACCGAGGGCGGAGCCAGACGGAAAACCATCCTCCCGAGGGGAGACATTCCATCAGGATACCCACACTGGCATGGCATACTTGTTTTATCATATCGAACAAACCCCAATTTGGTAAAATATCAATGAAAACAACAATGACTGTCGGTAGATCCGCTGGTGCCGTGGAAAAGAGCGTCTGCTACAATGTGAAGGTCACAGATGACTGGTGATTCACACATTCCTCGCTAGGCGTCACTGGTGACAACGGTGGACATTACGCCAATCAGTGGACATGATGATTGCCAACTATTAAGTCAGCCAATCACGGCTTACGATCTTCAAGTGAGGTATGATAAAACTAATTAGCATACTCTCTGCAGTTCGGATGATAAGTAATGCAACATGGATTATATTGGGATTGTTTTGTACCGAGTCAGTAGCCATTGATGGGTATATTTCTGACATCTTCACTTGTTTTTTCAATATTTGTCATGTTTCCTGCGTAATTGGTCGTTCCAGAATATGAACAAGGTGCTAGTCGCTTGTTTTATGTACACGCGGGGAGTTGACAACACTGAAGGTCATTACCAGAAGGGTAAATTGTTACATGTGTTGGATTCTTGATGGTCATGTCACATTTGATATTTGAGAAATCTATGTAACACCAGGAGGATATGTGACAGAGCAATGCTAGTCCTATGGACAGCAGTTTCAAATTATATGTTTACTTTGTAACATGGAAGAGTTTTGTAAAGTGTCCAAGTGGATGTTCTAATTGGGATATACATAAAAAAATGAGCTATCTAGCTCATGTTAATGCACTAATTACGGTGAAGAAAGTGGTTGATTTGTGTTTTTCGAAACTTACTCTCCGTGTATCATTCATGAAATTCCTGTATCTTTCACAGGTAAAAGTTGACGGGTTCGAACGTGCGTGTTATAACGTGCCTGTTACTGGCCCGCTATAACGGGTCCATTGCTGGCCCGTTTGGACACTGGCCCATAAGGGCCTGTTATAAAGGATACATTACGGGGCATTATGGCTTGTTTTAGGCCCGTTTTTCATCCCGTTTTCGATCTCGAAACATGTTTACACAGGGTCCGATATAGAAGGTGACTCTTGAATAAAGATTGATCTTTTTGTGAAACTTATCCACCATCCCTCTACTGGACCGTCTTACTAGGGCAATAGAGAGGTTCCGCTATGTCGTAAACGCCTCCGCGAACAGCTAAGCTTGTACGGAGCCGTAGGCGGAGGCGGGTGGGTACAAATATAATTCCGCTACAACGGGACTACGGCTACGCCGTAGCTGATTAAAGAAATCAAGTGGCGATCATCTCTGCCAAACGGAGCCTATTTCTATATTTGAAATTTCTATTATTATCTAATATCTATTATCAATTTAATATTCCACATTTATTCAAATAGCTGCACCGTTTTGGACTTACGGCCTACAGCGTGTCTCAGCCGGTTCACCAGATCGGCTCCGCGGCAGGCTACACACAAAGTGATGATGATGCATCACTTTGCGTGACGTTGCACTATGCTTAACCGTAGCCGGAGCCGTACACGGGATAGCGGAACTTGAATCGTTGCGAAATGTAATACCTACACATAATGTAATAAACAATTGGTGCGAAATGTAATACCTATACGGAACGTAATAGAAAATTTTCAAGAAATGTAATAGCACAAGGTGTGTGAAATGTAATAACAAATCGTTGCAGAAGTTAGCAACTAACAAGCCAGAGACAGCCAGATGGGGGCATCCACTACTTCCCATGATGCACTCTGTTTTTGGCATCACTAAGAACCAGCTGTGTCACCAGTGCTTAAGATATAGCAGTAGTAGGGAGCTGGGGTCCCCTTTCCTGCTTAGACTTTCATTCCTGGCTTTCACTAAGTGGTCACAATTTCCAAAGATTAAACTTCTTCAATTTTCTACTGTATATTCAAAAAGCCTTGGAGGTTATACTGTGTGGCTTGTCTTTATTTTGTATTCTATTGTTGGGTAGAAACCATTACTTCCTAATAGCTATGAAATCAGGTTGTGCTAATCACTTACAGGAAATTACAGCACTTGAGTCTGTTAACAGTTACTCATGGGAATAGTGTAGGACTTATTAGTATGTGTATTCCTTCACTTCCTGTTGTCAAGATGCTATCTTTGATCCCCCATCTCACTGAGACCCGCGCCCTCCATGCTCATGGCGCTCTCCACGACCATGCGCCGATTTGAAGGTCGGCATGAGATCGCCGTGTAGTCATGCAAAATCGCCGTTGTCCACGCTTTTGAAGTTTTGGCTTGCTGCCTGCGCCTGCGCAGAGCTGCTTTTTACTTTTTCATGCTTGGATAAACGTACTAAGAGCTCAGCGCAAACGTGATAAACGTAATACCAACGTGAAAAAGGCGTGCTAAGATCGTAGTCAAATTGTATGGAATGCAGTCAGAGCGTGTGGAGAGCGCAGTACAAGCTCAACACAAGCGTAGGCAGCGCAGCTCAATCGTGGTACCATCGTAGTACCATCGCCGTACGAGCGTAGTGTATCCTCTCCACGATGGTGCAAGATCGTGCGACGCTCTCCCTGCGCTGTTAGTACGACCTTTGCGCTCGTACGCAGCTTGCGCCACGCTGTTGGTGATCGCGCTACGCTGCTACTGCGCTTTAAAACAGACACGATCGCCCTACTCTTGTTTTGTTTGATACATGCTTCAAACTATCCCGCGCTCACTGCGCTTATAGCGACCACACGGCGATCTCACGGACACCACTACGCTCATCCGTGACTGTACTACGCTCTTCGGCGATTTGTCAACATTTTGTCAGATCGTGGAGAGCGTAGGTCCCAGTGAGATGGGGGGGGGGGGGGGGGGGGGGGTAAAAAACCTGGCACCATTGGGTAAAGGATCATGTGGGTCTAACGGAGTTCCCTCGGGGAGTCAGAAATTTCAATTCCTCAACATTCATGAATTGCTCAATTCTGCCATCTTATGTAAGTTTTACTTCTTGAAGTTTTATTTGGTTCTAAAAACTGTGATCAGGAATGAACCAAGAATAAAAACTAGCAAGAAAGGGAATGCCAAGCTTCCCTATTACTGCTATCGCTTAAGCACTTGTGGCACAGCTGGTGCCAAAAAGCAGAGTGCATCATGGGAAGTAATGGATGCCTCCATCTGGCTGTCTCTGGCCTGTTAGTTGCTCACTTCTGTGAGCCATAACTGAGTAGTGCTGGGGTGGACAGGTTTGGGGATGGTCTTATTTGAAAGGTGAAATGCATAAGCACATTTCGAACCTAAATCATTCTGATGGTGCACTTGCCCTTTACGATATTCTTATGACATTGAAAGATGTTTGCAGTTATGTTTGAAATAGATGAAATGTTTCAGTTTTAGAAATAGGAAAACATTGGCTGTGAGAGATGGATTAGAACAATTCTTTCGTACAACACTGATCTCTACATTTTTTCAATTAGGTTTATTTGCAATAGCAACTATAAGAATTGTAGATAACTTTGTTAAGATATATTGATTAGCAAAAGGGTGGCATCAAAACATGCACAAAAACTTGGGGGAAACAAGTTTCCTCTCGGAAATCTAAAGAATACTTTTTATCATCACTGAAAAAGTTGCAAAAGAACTTCAGCCCATAAACACTTTACTTGATGATATTTTTGAAGTTTATTTCTTGTAATATTAAAGCCTTAATGACTGTTCCCGAGGGCAGTATGTGTATCTAGCCTGGAGGCGCGCATTTAATACACATACTGCCCTCGTGAACAGTCATTAAGGTTTTTATTATTGCTTCCCTGAATAAGACATTTCTTGGGATCTAATTGATAGTATCTTGTGATATATGTTGAGCAGACCCACAATAAGACCTAAAAAAGGCAATGTTTTCTTCTTCTTTCTTCTTGTTAATTTCTTCTATTTTTTATTAGAACTTGTGAAGATAATAATGCTAATTTGCATTACTTCGTATAGCAATTTTGAATCTGAAATATCCTTGAATTCTATAAAGCTTTCTGCCTATCCAATGATAGACTGGTCCTTTACTCCATGAGTAATATTGGTACTCTCTCTCAGACTTACCATACTGCAATATAGACAGTAGGATGTGGAGTGAGAGAAAGGGAACCAAGTGAAAAGAGCTATCTAGAGGGCACACCAAGAACTATTTAATGTAAGTTTGATCACAAAATTTCGCATATTTTTCATTTCAAAACTTTTTCCTCTCAAATAAGGCTTTGAAAATGTTTTAAAAGATGTGTTACATATTTTAGGTTCTAACGTTGGGATCATTTGAGTTTAATGTGCTTATTGTAAGCATTTTTGTTTCACCGTGATACTGACTAAGCATGAGAGTGAGAAGCAAGAAAAAGGTACCTTTATACGTTGTCCAGATTCTTAATCTTCAAAGGAGCAAATGCATATTGTGTCAGTGTCTGACTTAGTTTGCGTGAGAGGGCATTATAGGGTGACATTGAATGACCTGCGTCACAGGGCAATATGGGGATGTAATGACCGTTCACATGGAACAAATCCTGCTTGCTGATTGGAAAATTTTAAAGCAAGCAATAATAATTGTTGATGTTGACCCTCGGGGGTAAATCTCACCAACATGTGTACACTTAACCGCGAATGAATGTTATGTTTAGATTGATTAACTGTAGAATAATCATCAGTGTAACCTGCTGGAGTGATTGTGAGACCATAGATTCCACAAAACATGCCTGAATTATTTGCAACAATTCCAATAAATCAGTTGATCTAATTTACAAAAGATAACCACCTTGCCATATTTCAAAACCTGATTTGCACTCTTCTGACATCGTCCCATTCATCTGCATCCTATACAACAAGCCCAAGTAACAGTTTAAACATTTATGCAAGACAAGCCATATTCTTCTGTGGACACTTGCACGACACTACAAATGTACGTTAATGCATGCCTCAAATAAATCCTAAACATATCTTGGGATTCAGGCTATTTATCTGGCCTGGAATATCCCAGATACCCTGATAAAAAGTAATTAGGGCTGTTTAACTAAAATGTACGTCTGAAACTCTGAAAACCCGATACAACTGTAAACTGTCAATGGCAGAATCGACTCAAACATAACTAATGCTGTCATTGGTCTCTCTCCCTCATCCATTGCCCATGTTTTAATATGTGTTCCACATTTGTTGTGCTATCTCACGTATACTTAGTTTCAATTTTGTTAGATTTGGTTATGGTCTCAAAATCAAGATATAAATGTACATTTCATTGACCTACAATGGCATGGACAGTGAAGATCTATATCTAAGAAGTTGGATTACGTTAAAAACATGAACATTCACCGGTAGGCAAACAGGACCACTTCATCAACATGCTATCAAAAGATGGCACCCTCTTTTGAAGCAAGCCAAAAATGCACGATTTATTCACTCGATCGGAAATTGTTGACAACCCATCATTAGCATTACCACATGGGTATCATAGGCATGGAAATTGCTGACAACCCATCATTAGCATTACCACATGGGTATCATAGGCATGGAAATTGCTGACAACCCATCATTAGCATTACCCCATGGGTATCATAGGCATGGAAATTGCTGACAATCCATCATTAGCATTACCACATGGGTATCATAGGTATGGAAATTGTTGACAACCCATCATTAGCATTACCCCATGGGTATCATAGGCATGGGAATTGTTGACAACCCATCATTAGCATTACCACACGGGTATCATAGGTATGGAAATTGTTGACAACCCATCATTAGCATTACCCCATGGGTATCATAGGTATGGAAATTGTTGACAATCCATCATTAGCATTACCACATGGGTAACATAGGCATGGACATTGTTGACAACCCATCATTAGCATTACCACATGGGTATCATAGGTATGGAAATTGTTGACAATCCATCATTAGCATCACCACATGGGTAACATAGGCATGGAAATTGTTGACAATCCATCATTAGCATTACCACATTGGTATCATAGGCATGGAAATTGTTGACAATCCATCATCAGCATTACCACATGGGTATCATAGGCATGGAAATTGTTGACAATCCATCATTAGCATCACCACATGGGTAACATAGGCATGGAAATTGTTGACAATCCATCATTAGCATTACCACATTGGTATCATAGGCATGGAAATTGTTGACAATCCATCATCAGCATTACCACATGGGTATCATAGGCATGGAAATTGTTGACAATCCATCATTAGCATTACCACATGGGTATCATAGGCATGGAAATTGTTGACAACCCATCATTAGCATTACCACATGGGTATCATAGGCATGGAAAGTGTTGACAATCCATCATTAGCATTACCACATGGGTATCATAGGCATGGAAATTGTTGACAATATCTATCATAACCAACACCGCATGAATCGGCCAGACATTTGAAAGCGGTAGGCAGTAGCTTTACTTACTGAACAGTTTTTTCTCTGGAAGGTGATTGACACTCTATGATGATTAGATTGTTTTGGTATGAGTGCTAATTGTCACAATAGCATCATTACTGCATCGTGTTCTAGTAATCAACCAGCTTCCATCCTTGCATTTGTTTTAACCTCATAGTCCATACATAAAGCTTTTTCTCGCGCACTGTTCTTTTGAATCTTGTGTCCCCAGTACAGTTCAATGCACCACACACCACCCAGCAACTTGATCATCGTGATATATCTATCATTGATGCTGACACCCACTTTTAGAGCTAGCCAAACTGTTTCCATTTTATGATTATCAGAAATCGTTAACAATTCCATCATTAGTATTTTTACACGAAAGACATGATCTAAACTCACTTGAAATATTTATGATTGAAAGTTGATACCGCCTTTAAAAAGTATCTTAGCTGCCGTTCTGTCTTTTCTCTTAGATACGTTAATTTCCATTATTAGCATTGGTACACAGATAGCCTAGACATGCACTGCACTCAATGTGTATTTACCTGATCTTTTCGTCAACGAACTTGTGAACTGTTCAAAAAATGTTCAAATACATCATTAGCATTGTCACATACATAGACGCACCGCTGTTAAGTCACTTAGTCCGATCATCATTGAAAGCTAATTCCACTTTTGATTGGTAAGCAATCTGCTACCACTGTTCTATATCGTCATTACGTGTAAGCAATTCAGCTTTTAGCATTGTTAAACTATGATATATGAATTGCAATGCATGTGTAAACAATTGATATGTTCCTCACTAAAAGCTGATACCCACCTTTGGCGGATTTTGCCTGGTACTCCTGTTTTCTACACCACTCACAACTGGCTAGTCGTGAATTAGTCTCAATATAAGCGAAAAGGTGACGAAAAGTTAAAATTCCATATTCCTGTCCTCACCTGATCCTGAACCATTGAAAGCTGATACCCACCTTTTAAGGTTGTACGACACCTTCTCAGTTAAATTTTCCTGAAACTTTGCATGAGTAAAGAACGCAGTGATCTTCAAAACAGCTTTAATTTTTGGGGTCATAGCCTTCGTTTTTTTCATAGATTTCTAGAAAAATGATGTAATTTATGTCACAAACATCTCATCCTACAATATTGGTTTCTTTCGTTGCTATATTTCTCCCTCTAGAGATACTGATACTGCCGGAAATACTGTTCTGACATGTTGATATTATTTTTTTGATGTTACTTAGGAATTATGGGGCAAAACCAATGAATTCAAGAAAGAAGTTTTTAACCCAAAATTAGTTTAGGTCAGTATTGCCAAGTTTGATTTTCATGAATTTTTGTCTAAAATATTTGCGCAATGTTCTTAAAAAAAGACATTAAGGAAATGACAGGTCAGCAGATAAGTTCTCGAACCACAGACGGTTAAAGTTTGTGAAATAATTTCTTTTGACAGAATTTTATGAAAATGGTACAAAAGAGTTGCCCAATCGGTATCGCCTTTGTCCTTTCTTATATAAGAAAGTGTTTAGCAAGGGAACCCCATTTTATACATTAATGAATAATCATACATATATTTTTTTAGGTGTGTTAAATCATCAAATTCAGTAAATACGCTATTCATAGAGCCTGATGTTGTTATCTAGTGATGCCAATTACCATACTTTTCTCAAATTTAGGATATCATACGTTACATATGCATTGCTGATCTGATGTACAGGGAGAAATGCCAGTCACCGGAACACCTGCATGCTTTACCAGGTGTTCTGAAGAGGCATCTCTTGCGGCATGTCCGCCTACAATTTAGTGCTAATGCATAATGTATTATTAGATCGAACTAGATGCCAGTGACATTTCAGGCATGGCTAACCATATATGAAATATGTGCTCCATAGAAATATATCTTAAATCATAATGTCTTGACGTTAACAATCTTATGTGATACATGATGCACAAACGATATACTTAGAAATGGTTTTAGCACATTTAGGAATGAGGTCAAGTGACTGTCTACTATCAGAATATTATATAAAAGGATTAAGGATTATCTATTCTTAATCTGTAATGCACTTTAGTGAAGTCAACACTTGGTGATGTAAAATATCAAGGAAGACAGGTCACTCTCATGCGATTCCCTATCTTGCAAATTGTAAAAAATAGCGCATTCCAAGGCTATGCATTTTGATTAAACCTCATACCCACGAGAAAATCACACTTCAATCATTCTAACAACGCAAAATCTCATTCTATTGAAATCAACAACATATTGTTTCACTCTAATGAACTAGCTTTATTATATTTCCTTGTACCACATTATTTGAATATGCAGGAAACGTAGTGGTCTACTTAGCTAACATTTCACTGTAAACTCCACTATGAATCTATGGTCGATTTCAAATATGCTTTGTGTATGATACTCTTCTCTTCAGCGGTGGCATTAGCGTAAGGTTTGATATGGTTTTTACTCATTCTTTGCTGCTACAGCTTTCGATAAAAAAATTGAATGGGTTTGTCTGACTAAAACAAATTTGATTTCGACTGTGCAACAAATGATATTCATTTCATTAATTTGTCTTGTAAAGGCATCGTTCTGTAATTGAATCACGAATCGAATCTAGTTTTAATCACGTATTAATCACGTTATAGTTTATGTTATGCAACGTGTATGCAAAAAAAGCTCAAAGCGTTGACAGCTCGTCATCAAGGCTTTCGGGCTATTTCTTATTTAGCCTAGCCTCTTTCTTTTGCGTAATGTAAAATTAACTGCGTGTGTTCGACAACCACTTGCGTAATGAAAAACTAACTGCTTTAATATGTACCACCAACTGCTTGTATAATAAAGATATCTGCTTATGAAATAAAAAAAATAGTTTTGTTATGGGCCTGCAATGCGCATATAATGGACCTACAGTTTTCCACTGCTCAGACTTACCCCAAAAAATTACCACTACCAAACAATCTTCAAAGCATCACCAAACAATCAGAGAATCATTCAAACAAATCTGAGAACTTGACCCATTAGTACAATGTTATAGTATTGGGATGAAGTTTGCCCCCTCTTACAAAACAAAATGATAATTGATGATCAGCAATTTCTTTGACTTTCATTTTGTAAGATCATTAATTAAAGATGTTCTGTGTATTAATATTTTGTGAAATGATGGGAATACTTAGGGAGAATAAAGTTCAAGATATTTGGTTCTATCACATATCTAATGTGGGTCTATTTCTGCACCCACGCACAATTTTGGGTGACAGACTCATTCATACTATTCTGATATATTGCTATCCATGGACATTCTGCCCTCAACTGTTGGCATTTCTACTAGATATGACAAAAATGTAAAATGTACTACACAACAGTAAAAATGGCTTTATTCGGAGCTTGCTGGCGATCTCATTTACTAATTCAGAAATATAGAAAACAGAACAAAAAGATTTGAAATTCGTAACCGAATATAAATACAAATAAAGGGTAGGACGAAGCCATATTGGACTCTGTGGAAACACACTGTATGGTTTACTTTTTTTTATTTTTTAAAACATTTTTATTTCTGTTGCTCGCAATGTCAAATAAAATTTGACCATCCTGTATTACATCGTCTCAGTGAAGGGTCTTTCACCTCTTCTAGGAGGAAACAGATACAATATAATGTTTTTTTTATTTTTTTTTTATAAATAAACAATTATAGTAATAATATCAACAATAATGCATAGTAACAATCTCTGAAAAAAGATAAAGCTATATATTCAAAAGTAATTCCCATTTTTTTTCAAATTTCTCCAGTCTGCCTTTAATAGTTGCCATGTACCTTTCATGGATGCAAGTATTTCTTATTAATAATTGAACTTGTAGCAAAGTAGGTTTTGAACCTCTTGTTCTAGAGGAGAAAATAGCTCTCTTCACATGCATGATTATAATTGTAGCGACAGTTTTATTAGAAGTATCTCCTAATATTTTTTTTTCATCTGTTAGAAGGTATTCTTCCTCAGTTAGGTCATTGATCCAATTATTGATATCTTGCCATAAAGATCTAATAATGTTACAATCAATAAGCATGTGGAAATTACTATCTGTCTCCTCATTACAAAAATCACATATATCTGTATCCTTGATATTGAATTTTTTTAACATGTCATTAGTGTAAAATCTGTAATGAAGGGTACGAAACTGAATGTATTTCAAATAAACATCATCAAAAAGTACATGTGTTCTCACGAATGACTTACTTATATCCGATGCATTGAATTTTAGTGATGCTTTGGTATCCCATTTCTGGCAGATGTTGTAAAGAATATCTGATGAGCTACCATGAATATATTTATACAAATTGGAAACACCTTTTTTATCTTGAGAAATTATCATGTTAATAAGACTATTCTGTGGGCTTAATTCTGCATAATTGGGCATTTCCTTATCACTAAGAAAATCTTTTATTTTCATCTTAATACTACCATATACAAGAAAATTAGTTTTAATATCATATTTTAACTCAAAATCCTCTTGTGTCATAATCCCTCTATCAGAATACAAAAAATCATAAACTGTGTGAATACCCTTCTTGTTCCATTCTGGAATTATCTGCATTCTGAAAAAAGGACTATGCCACAATGGCGTATGTAAAACCCAATGATTATTTTTAACAGCCTCCTTTGACCACAGCTTCTTTAATGCTGTAATAACATCTTTCCAAAAAGGAATTGAGGTGCTTTCTTCCAGTCTATCTAGGTAATCTGGGCCATACTTAAAAACATTTGCAAATTCTTCACAAATTAAATACCTCCATTTTCCTTGAGATGCTAAATATCTTTTTAGCCAACTAATTTTCAAGGCATGATTAAAATCAACAAGATTATGAAGTTTCATCCCACCTTCTTTAATTTCCGCTTCCAAAATATGTCTACTGAATTTTGCGGGTTTTCCTGCCCACAGAAAATTATTAATAATATCGCTTAACTCTCTCAGAGTTTGAGGTTTTGGGGAGGGAAGGGACAGGAGTAAATGAGTGAATTTCGAATAGAGGAGAGACTTAATGATAACCACCTTTCCATATGGTGTTAATCTTCTGGAACTCCAGACTGCAATCAGTTTTTTAATCTCTATCATTTTCGATTGTAAATTTAATTCAGTAATTTCACCCATAGTATTTATGTTGTATTTAACCCCTAGTACCTCAAAAGTAGTGGTCCAGGTTAAGCCAAACTTTCCCTCCCAAGGAATACTCCTGCCCCTGTAGGCCCCAATTTTTATTACCTTTGTTTTTTCTTTGTTAACTCCTAAACCTGATAGTTTTTTAAACCATCCCAGTATGCCCATAACTGCACATAAGCCAGCTTTATCTCCTTGTAAATACAAAGTTGTGTC
The DNA here is from genome assembly GCA_963942565.1 of Maea johnstoni. NCBI lineage: Eukaryota > Metazoa > Annelida > Polychaeta > Spionida > Magelonidae > Maea > Maea johnstoni. Next base: position 74,338,802 of record OZ012684.1, on the reverse strand, counting down.
GTCGGCATACTGGGACAGCTTAACTTCTATCCCCTCAATGTCAATGCCCTTCACATCACTGCACTCCCTGAGAACATGGGAGAGAACCTCCGCACAAATGACGAATAAGTAAGGGGAGATAGGATCTCCTTGGCGACACCCACGGGATAGTTCTATTTTTTCAGAGTAATGGCCGTTCTGCTCAACCCTAGAAAAAGAATTTTTTTGCAAATTCTTTACCCAACCTCGAATGTTTTCTCCGAAACCGAATAGTTCCAAGCAAAAATCTATAAAAGACCATTCTATCGTGTCGAACGCCTTTGCATAATCTACTACTACAATTAAACCTGGTTTATTAAATGTTTCACAGTAATTAATGGTATCTAATAGTAACCGGGTGTTTTCCCCTATAAATCTATTTGAAATAAATCCAGTTTGATCTGGATTGATTATCTTTTCTAAAGTTATTTTAATTTTATTTGCAATTATTGCTGAAAAGAATTTATAGGTTGAGTTTAGTAAAGTTAAGGGTCTCCAGTTTTTTAAGGTGTTTCTATTTTTACCAGTCTTTGGAATACATGTTATATAACCTTGAATTATATTGTCAGAAAAATATCCTGTTTTTTCACTTTCTTTATAAGCTTTTAATATCCAGAATTTTAACTCTGGTTCAAAGAATTTAAAAAACTCATTAGAAAAACCATCTGGCCCGGGAGCCTTATTATTCTTACTAGCTTTAATTACACTTTCTAAATCTGCAATTGTTATTTCTGAATCTATTTTATTTTTTAAATCGACATTAAGTTTAGGTATGTTATTTAAATATTCAAAGTATTTTGAATTCTTATCAATTTTATTATTCGAGCTTGTAAAGAGGTCCCTATAAAAAATTTCCTGCATTTTGAGAATTTCTTTACTGTTGTTTATTACTTTATCATTTTCATCAATTAATTCTGATATGCTTTTATTTAAATAATTTTTTTTTCTAAATTTAAAAAATATTTTGAGGGTTTTTCCCAATCTTTAATTAGATTTGATCTTGATCTTATCTGGTGTCCTTTTAATTTATTTTCCCTGTGATCTATTAATAAGTTATTTAATTCATCTAGTTTATCTCTATTTAGTATTGTGTTTTCCCCCTTATCTAACTTTATTTCAGTGTCCAAGATTTTTTTTTCTAGTTCCTTTTCATCTTTCCTAAAGTTAATTGCCCTCCTTTTTGAGTGAGTTATTATTATTCCTCTTATTTGACATAAGAGTGTATCTAAAAAGAGATTATTATTTATCATTAGTTCGAGATATTCATCTTCATTTTTTATGTAATCTTCAGAATAAATGGGGAGTGCATAAGTTTTTTTTGCTAGAAGAATCTCTTCCCTAATTAAAGTTGTTAATTCAATATCCTTCAATAGTTCATTATTTAGTTTCCAACTACTTTTACCTCTTGGATGGTTCCAGTCGCCAACAACTATAACTTTTTCCATATCTACTTCCTCAATTTTTTTAAATAGAGAATTAAACCAATCTGGATCATCCAAATTGGGAGCGTAGATATTAGCTATTGTGACCGTACATAGACCAATAAGATTCAATTTAATAACTATGAACCTGCCATCAACATCAAAGATTGTTTCTAGGATATCATATTCAAAGGTATTGTTTATCAGGACTGCCACACCCCTGGAATTAGTACTATTGCCGCCAAGGAGATATTCTATATTCCATTCTAGTTTTAAATCATGAGTGTCGGCTTCAACAAGATGAGTCTCTTGCAAGCAGATAATATCTGCTTTAAGTTCTTTGTATTTCAGCCAAAAATCACCCCTTTTCTTAACCTGTCTCAAACCTCTTACATTCGTCGAAATAATCCTAAGTTTTTTCAGAGTCTCCATCCCATGTCTCACCTATCAGTGCATAATGTTTGCGGGCAACAGTTTTCTTATAATTACAAACAAGTAAATTAACATAACATGACAATCTCATGTAATTAACCAACCCAATGATGGATAATAATAAAAACATAATTTTTGAATTAAATGGGCAGTTTTTACACAAGAGAAAAAAACCGGTTGATCTGATTTTCAGTAGCTTGATTCAAGCTTGACAAACCGGTTGCATACATACAATAAGTAGTAACAATGACAAGACAAGAATACAGAACAGAGAACCGATGAATAATTGGCTTAGGTACAATAAAACAACAACAAAAATAAATCCCTGTTCGGGACTTGAATTGTACCAATAAGCAACAGATATCAATACACACAAAAAAAAAAAAAAACTAAAAGACAAAAACCAAGAGTGACAAGTAAGGGGTGTCTTATGGAGTGTTAATTTCCACCCCGGCCATTACTTTGGTTTTTATAGAATTGCAAAAAAGTATTAGAAAGAAGAAAAGGATTATGTGTCACACCCACAGTACCTTACTACTGTCCAAAACCAACATCCCATCACTAGTAGGATTATTCTGACATCAGCTCCCTGATTAATTCAGAGATTTTTTTTTTTTTATTCGTCTTCTATAAAAATAAATCCTGCCATACCAGTATAACAGTGTGTATACATATTGATTTTTTTAATCTCATTATCATACCAGATAATAATGACTTTATATGGTTTATCCATATCTTAGATTAAAAAATATCTTAATCTAGTTTTAGCTTAATATCTTGTGACAATAAGGCTTTCAAGCCTATGTATTCTGTATAAATAATACATGTTAAACAAGTATTATACAAACAACAGTTAGCTGAAGCGAGCTGAATGGTACCACAGCTGTACTCTGGATTATCTGAATTGGGCCCTGCAAGTAGGATGTAGCTTAATGTTTATACAAAGGAGTTTAATCTCAGTTTTTTTCTTTTTTTTTTCTAGAATATTCCAACTTTTTGTCCTAAAAGATGAATTACAAATTTTGAAGTATTTTCATCCTAGCATCAATTTAGATGTTATACAGCTGTAGCACATTCTTCCTGAAATGCTTCGCCACAGTGAGTGGAGTGAGTTTCTTAATACTACTCAGGATATTTATTAATTCACTGATGTCAATGGGCAGAGTGGGACCAGGAGTAGGGATGGGTTTAAAAGGGCTATTTGAGCCAGGTACCATTCTCAAAACTGAGATACGGTTGACCAGATTTAGGGGACCACCTAATGTATGGTTTACTTGCTACTGGGACATGAACATTGTAGAAAAGGTGATAGCATGACATAATTCTCAACATTGATGCTTAAATTCAGGATGTCTGTAATAGTAACCAGAGAACTGCACTTAGAGAATGGATTTAAAAAAATAAGGTTTCACGTTATCAAAATAGTTAAATCCAACATTGGAAGATGAGTAAATTAATGTGTCTAGCTCGAAGAAATATGCATGGTTAGCAAGGAAGACCCAAAGGGCCCCGCCTTTTGTTCTCTTGACCGTACCACAATAGAAAGTTGCTAGGTCGAGATTCGTGGCGAGTGTATACTACTAATGTGCAATCTTTTGTTTTGATATCCATTCTTAGGGGCCAGCCAAGGACAGCACCTAGTGGTGATAATCTAGGTGTACTAAATTATCACCTTGAAGAACATATCTGGATGATTTTTGATTTTTGGCAGAATGTCAAGACTCACTCTTTACTTGAAAATGAGAGTCTACCATATGGTCATTCACAGTTTTGGTAAGATCCAAAGTCCTACCTCAACAGGGGATCTGCACGATGGCTATTTTAAAAACATCTTTGAATGTTACCATATAAGTCTCAGCACGTGGTTTACATAGTAAAGGCTGATATACAGGTCCTGTCAGAATTCAAGGTTCCTGTGACATGACCTTGGACCTAGATGGGGTTCATATCTGTCATATTCTAGAATACTGGCTTCGATACTGTATCGTTTATTCACTTATAACCAAAAGATGAGATGAACATCTTGGTGAAAATGATCTAGCTCGAAGGAATCTGCATGGTCAAAGCAGACAGCCAAGTCGTTAGGGACCATTTAACAGGGGAGACCCAAGAGGCCATCGCACTTGTGTTTTCTAAAATGCACGTCAATAGAAAGTCGCTTGGACGAGATTATAGTGGCCAGTGATCAGTACTCAGGCGAAATATTTCGTTTTGATATCCATAGGTAAGGGCCACACGAGGACAGACGACAGCGCTAAAACGTACCTTAAACCATATACACTTAAGGTGATAATCTAGTACAGCAAGATCATCACCACTAGGTGCTGTTTTTGGCTGGCCCCTTAGCATGGATATCAAAACAAAAGATTGCACATGAGGAGTGGTCACCCGCAACGAATCTCGACCTCGTAACTTTGTATTGTGGTACGACCACAAGCACAAAAGGCGGTTCCCATTGGGGCCTCCGTGTTATATTGGTCCCAAACAACATGGGTGTCTGCTTCGACCATGCAGATTCCTTCGAGATAGACCATTTTGACAAATATTTTCATCTCATTTTTTGGCTGAAAGTGAATAACGATACGGTCTTCGAAGCCATTGTTTTAGGATATGATAGATATGAACCCCCTCTAGGTGCAAGGTCATGTCATAAGTACCGCGTAGTATGACAGAACTTGAAAATCGGCATTAACTACGTACACCACGTGCTGTTAGTAATCTTGAGGCATATTGGAACATTCAAAAATGTTTTTCACATACTCATCGTGCAGATTCCCGGTTTAGGTAGGACCTTGCACCTTACCAACGACATGAGTGATCAAATGGTAGAGTTTGGTTTTCAAGGAAAGGGTGAGTCTTGACATTTTGCCAAAAAACGAAACACAGCCAGTTGGTGAAGGGTGCCACAGGAATTCAAAATAGCAAATTATTGAAAAGTTTATCACCATTCTGTAACTATGAGATGTAAGCTATACAATAGCATACGTGCCGTTGTCTACATTTAACTCAGTTTTCAGATATTTAAGTTTTAAAAATGACCCGGGTATCGGGTAGGGTTCTACCTTAATCGGAGAAATGGCATTTCCCAAGCACGCTGTTCTTGAAGCGCAGCCAGGTGATTAATTCCAATATCAACCGATAGGTGGTGATAGTGGTCGATGT
>OZ012684.1:74303769-74328769 GCA_963942565.1 Maea johnstoni | reverse complement strand
GTCTTGCCCAAGCACAGACCAAAGTGCCCCGGCCGGGAATTGAACCAGCGATCTACTGATTACTAGTCCAACACCTGACCAACTGAGCTACTTTTATATATATATATATATCAATATATAGATATATATCAATATATATATATATATATATATATATATATATATATATATATATATATATATATATATATATATATATATATATATATATATATATATATATATATATATATATATATATATATCATGTATATATATATATCAATATATATCAATATATATCAATATATATCAATATATATATATATATATATATATATATATATATATATATATATATATATATATATATATATATATAAAAATATATATATGAATATATATATATATATATATATATATATATATATATATATATATATATATATATATGTATATGTATATATATATATATATATATATATATATATATATATATATATATATATATATATATATATATATATATATATATATATATATTGGAAGGTCATATAATTGTTCTAAACAAAATGAAGTAGAGGGCGAAGAATTGAGGAATATATACGGTGACTATAAAGGAGTGTGTCAGTGTCAAGTGTGGTGAACGTTATGAAGAGGTCATAGCTAGGGGACACGGATGATTGACGATCGAGTCCGCCTCGTGGACATTTTTGTCCATCAGGTCATAGGTCTATATACATGTAGTTCCCTAGTGCAATCAACTTGACCTGCATGCGTATCTTTGTGAGATGCTACAGCAAATCGTCTTCGGTCGTGAACGATAATCAGTGCTTTTATTCGTATGTATGGGCTGCACGGACGTATATGTGAGAGCAGAACCGGTGTAGGGTTATGCCCCAGTCACACTAATGCTGCTCTCCCACATACGAATTCAATGTGCGAACATTCATGATCTCGCTTGAAGCAACGAATTGGCTATAAAATTGCTGATTTTCTTCATTCGTGAGATATGTACGTTCAACTACGAAAGTATACGACATCCCACGACAGCATGTACGATTGATGTACGACTACAGCATCAGATGTGCGATACTGTACGTTTTCTATCATACTAAGTCGTAGGTAGGCGAACATATTCGTAGGAGGCTACGGATATGAAGGTGCGTATGTATGCGAGTATGTGCGAATATGCACGACATAAACACGAATAATAACGTCAAACATACGCATATATAAGCCAGTTGTACGTCTACTTACGACAACATTCGATTAATTACGAATATTTTCAAACTAAAAATGGCAAAATTCGTAAGTACACTACGATTTATGGTGAAATCACTGTCAATTCGTGGCTTTGTATATTATATTTTGGCCTATAGCCTATTTTTTCATTCTGAAGTGGGTCATGTATATAGTGACACTTTGTCGTACATTAAACGAGTGTACGCAAATGTACGTGAATGTACGATTACATACGACAATGTACAACATATTACGATAAGATGTTCAACAATGTACAACGATGTTCGACAATGTACGACAATGTACAACAAAAAATGACTTCCTTACGACAGTATTTTTGTCGCACCCAAAAGTTTTACATGTAAAACTTTTTTTGAAATTCGCAGCATTGCCTACGAAAACCTAAGACTGACTGCGAACAACCACGATAAATCACGACAACACACGAATAACTACGACTTTTTAATTCGCACCTTGTCGCACCTTAAAATTCGTATGTGGGAGACCAGCATAAAGCTAGGGTCTCACATGAATTCGCACGAGTTCGACTTTATGTAAATGATATGGTAATGAGGAAAAAAACCAAATTCTGAGTCGAATGCGAGTTTTCGGAAAAGCTCACATTCGATGTTTGTCCAGAGTTAGGCAATTCGAAAACGAGGTTCTTTTTGGCGCCAAATTTAAAGTCAAGATCGAATTAGTGAACTTGTCGAATGCGTCGGAAATTACGCTACTTCATTTCACTGAGTCCTCCCATCGCTACGTGGTCGAATGTGATCGGGTTCGCAGTTTGTCATTAACATAATGACTTGCCTCATTTGCATAACATCGCATTTGACAGAACTACGTCGAATGCGATTTTGCGATGATGCATTCGATGTTAGCGAAGTCGAATGCGTATATTGTATGTGCGCATTCGACTCAATTAGTTTCATCGCTATTTGCAGGTTAGAAAAGTAGCCTCGCACATTGGTAATGTCGTATTCGACAAATTGATAAGTCAAATGCGAGTTTAAAATATCGCATTTGACTTTTCAAATGTCGCATTCAACAATTTATTGTGTTTAAAATGTTAGATTAGACCAACTACAATTGAATGCGACATGTTATATGTCGCATTCGTAGTTTAATAAGTCGAATGCGACAACACGATTATGCAGACTTCTTTTTTTTCAATAATCATATTCGAATTAATATTTGTCGAATGAGAATTTTTAAACTTCGAATGCGATTTTTCAAGTCGAATGCGAACTTTTAACAGTCACATTCGACAAAACCTGTCAATCAAACTTGTCATTTGCATAAAGTTGTATGCGCAAAGTTTTTTCGACATAGTTAGACCTTTTGACATTTTGGTCTGTCGAATGCGACTTAAAGCAATCTCACATCGCATTCGACACGAAAAAATTACCATCTTTTTTGCCTAACCCAGCGACTTTTTGCCAGGTCGAATTTAGTCGAATGTGGGTCGAATTCAGTCGTATTCGACTTTTTCGAATATATGTCGAATCGGGTCGAATTCCTGCAAACTCCATGTGAGACCCTAGCTTAAGGATCCGACTATCGTACGATTATAAAATCGGCAGGTCTGACCCTATTTTTTCACCTATCGTGCGATCATCGGATACGATTTTACAAAATCGGATACGTATACAAAGTCGGTATTGGGTTGAGATCGTATATGCCCCAGTCACACTGGAGTTCGACTATCGCAGGGCGGGTCTGATTTTTTCACCTATCGTGCAATTTTTAGACCAAATACTAAATCGGATCCGCGAGTGTGACTGCAACTTTGTCTATTTTCAAAATCGGAACGTCCAGTTCCAATTTTAAAATTAGCAAAATCGGGTCCGATTTTAAAATCGTGCGATAGTCGGATCCTAGTGTGACTGGGGCATAACTAGTTTAGATTAAACCAGCATCCCTTCGGATCTCTATTTCTGGCTCCTCATTTATAAGTGTTTGTTTACTCTGTGTTACTTTAGTGCAGTTTTTGCAAGGCTATTTCTATACAGTCTGGCAATATTCTCTGTTCAATGTCTAGTCTCCATTGGTATTTATGACCTTCGTAAACTATATGATACATCCGTTTGTATTCAATTACTTTTGTTATGTTTATGTTTAGTTTACTTATGTTTGTGTATTCATGCTCTGTTCTGTATTCTTCATAGCATAGCCAATACAGATACAATATAAATTCTCAACATTCGGAATAAACACACCTGCTACACGGGTTCGTCACGATGATCACAATTTCTAATACACTGTGCTGCACGGTAAGGCGTGTCCAAACACATGCTAAAGCTTGGATAATAAATAATCATTTCTTGGTCTCTGTTCCACTTTATTTAGGTGTTTTTCCCCAACGTAAACCTCTGAATGACAAATTATCCGTATTTACATGGCATACCATGTGACAGTCCATCGAAGTCTATCCACTCCATAGTGATCAATAAATGCACTTAGAGAGGTAAAAGGCCAAGGAGAATGAGCGTACTATGAGTATCAACAGGTCGTGATGAAAAAGCCTTCAAAATGGTAGGTGTGTAAATTGAGTGCCAAGGTGAAGCCAATAGGTTATCAAGTTTATTGGGTTAAAAGGGGGATGATCAAATCTTGCCACTCGTGCAGTCTGATGCTGTCATGGCTTACTAAGCGTTTCATTGAACCCATGCGACGAAATTAATGCCCTTGTCTTATAGGCTTTTAGTGACCGATATTAACAGTACATGTTAGCTGCTCCAGCGGGTGTTAGATTGGTGATGGAAATAAATTGGCCATATCACCGGTACTAAGGCAATAGGGGTCTAGGTAGAAGTGGGCAATTGGAGTATGTAAAGTTCAACTCAACATGAATTTGGGCCCCGTATGATTATCCTTAACTTAATCAGTCGTGCAATAAGGTGTATCTGTATCAGAGACCAGTTTAAAGTGAGCACTAGAAGGTCATATGGGAGGGAGGAATATTTCTTAAAAGACGCCTTTAAGGGGCAATATTACGGAGATATGCTGATCGCCAGTATGTATTCCCTTGCGTTTTGTACATATAGATGGAGAAAAACATGTATAATTTAGCAATCAAGGAATTATGGGTGCTGTAGTGACGCTTTAGTTTAAGGATAAGCAAATGTACAATGATTGACTTGTGTTCAGCTTTTAAATATTTAGAAGATAACTCATTTAAATATCTAGAAAGTTACGTGCATCATGTAATTATGCGTTATACTATACCATTATCAGAAAACGATTTCCGAAACACCTGAATATAAGATTCGAGGAAACCACTCACATCAAGTCTAATAGAGTGTGTCACCGAATAAACCACTCACACCACACCCATAAGATTAATTAAACTTGGCGCATGTAAAGAGTAAACATATCAGTAATATACATTTCATTATAAGGGTTAACTACAAATACAGAAGCACAGTGCTTTGCTAGAAAATATAACATCAGTTTTATAAACTATTTGGTTGAAATTGGGTTGATGGAATTTCCCAACCATATAGAAACACATTTAACATATCACGTTTATCAATAATCAGCAACGAAAGGTCTGAACATTGACGGAAACATATTTTCTGTGATTTTAGACGTGGAGAAAAATTAATGAATACTGCCATGTTTATAGTATGTATTATTATTCACTTTACCTTACCCTTCCTTTTGGTGAGATGTTTTGCCATTTTACGAAAGTACCGGTCGTGTACATCATATGTGAGACTGTCTATGTGCGTTCGTCACAGTAGTGCTCAAGGGTATAGTTAGTTAAAGTGGCTATATAACATGATCAAAATAAAGGAAGTAACCCCAGTAGCCCGGTAGCCCGGTGAAGTTACCTGCCCCAAAGCAAGATCGAGGTAAAAGCCAAGGTCAGAGTAGAATTTGCATACTCTCAATTGTCAGTAATGGGGAAAATGCTGATGCAATATCCAAATAAACCTTATTAACATGAAAGCATTTCAAAACAATTTGACATACATATGTCTTTTATATTACTGCTCATGCGCCCCCGTCGTGCTTTTCCTCCAGTCTTGCTTCCGGATCTATTTAGTTGGAGTGGTAATAAAAGCATCAACCTATCGCGTCTTTACCTTGTTACATGTAGCAGTCCTTGTGGTGACCCATTGAGCAGATGTGCTGCCTTATGCTCTGTCATAATCCGCAAAGCGCAGGGAAGCAGTTAATAAGTCTGTAAACGACCTTCATTCAACTGTACTTGTTAACGATACAATGTAGCGAGTAAGATAAGACGTTGTTTACAGTGCCGACACTTAGGCACAGGTAATTAAGGCATTGCATGTATGTACGATTGGTTATGATACAATGTTGCGAGTTGTTGAGTTGTCACGATACAATTGTTGATGTTAGTGTTTATTGAATAAATGTTGTCTTCCGCATATCTTGTTCTGTTGTTCGGTCCCTGACTAATGCAACTGTTCTTAAAGGCATGGTACGGTATTCGACAAGGTGACAGTGGCATCTAAAACTTAAAATTCATTCAAAACCATTTGAAATAAAGTAACAAACAATGTAATTCGCAAACGGAAGTGACACTTTGGCGCCACCTATATAGACGGCATAAATGGTGACCCCCCCCCCCCCTATTATTTTAGATATTCAAAGGGGATCTGACAATAAAAGCCCAAGCAATGTTTGATGAAATTCAGAATGTGGGATATTTAAAATTAAGACGTAAAATTTTAGATGTGAAATTTGCAGATTTAGTGCCATTTTGCCGCCACCTACATGGGCGGCATGACTGGTGACTCTCCCTTATTACTTCAAAGGGGAACTGACAATGATAGCTTTTGCAAAGTTCCAAGGATTTCTGAATGTTGGGATATATTTAAAATGTATTTAAATTGATTAAATAAGTTTTAGATGCCACTGTCACCTAGTCGAACATCGCACCATGCCTTTAAACTCACGTAAACTCACCAGTTTTATTCGTCCATTGGATTTCTTCAGGGATATGTTACACGCAGGTAATGAAATAAAGAACGAACAAATGCCAACCAAAGAGGCCTTCAAATTTTGATATCAGCTAGATTGCAGTCATTACAGCATAAACAAGTGAATGCGGTCATTGTTAATCAGATTTTGCTGAGAGATAATTGAATAATCATGCTACTCGCTACTTAAGTAGGATTTTCAAAAAATTCATTATCTTTTAGCAGTGAACCCTTCATAGCATTAACTTATAAAGAAATAGCATTTTTGTTAAATTTGAAGCAATTGATGGTATCATGTTTGTCCACTTTTGTATGGATTTTGTGTTGCCAATTAAGATACTAGACATAAACTTTATAATTGTGTTGCTTTTTGGAATGATTTAGTGCCTCATTTGAAGCATTATTATGAAAAAAGTTTTGTTTGTTAATAAACATTTATACATCAATACTACTTATGTTTTATTTAGCATCATTCCCATAAGAATTATATTTTGTAGCCATATTGAAACATGATTAGCAGAACTTTATTTGGATAGGGGTACATCAGGTTACCCAAGTTAAAACACGCTTTGAAAACAAATTATATTGACGTGTTTTAGTCAAATGTCACGTCAATGTCAATTTAAGTGTCTTGATATAAATGATTTTAATTGTTTAATTGTAAATATTGTTAGCTATAAGATATGGGGTATTTGTAGACTTGGAAATGTAATGGAACATGGTTTAATCCCAAGATATTCCTATAGTTTAGAAAATACCGAAAACGTTATTAGTGAAATTAATGCAAATTCCAAATAACTTAGAGATGGGTGGTTATGTTTCATTACACAAATGTTATAGATTGCTCCTCCACTGATTTAGAATACTAGAGATGCACAAATTAGCAAGAATAGTTGTTAAGAAGCCAATCGTTTTAAAGTGCAAAATAGTATCTGCAAGCTACCTGGAGATAACTGCTCAGTGAAAAGTGCCATATTCCCCTATTGAGCAATGGGCTGGTTCGGTACTTATGGTGACAGAATCCGCTCAGCAGCAGAAAGACTGGTCCTACATGATGGCAAGCAAGTGGTTGTAGGTAAGAGATCAAACATGTTCTTCCACGACCTTAAGATAGAGTAGTTTGCGTTTGGCTTCTTATGGATGTTGAAAGTGGATAAAGGTAAGTGGATCAGAAAACGATGCAACCTATATTGTAATGCTTAATGCAGGATGTAATGGAAATCTCATGGATTAACATGCTCCTCTACTAGATGATAGGGATAGGTGCAGAGAAAAGGCCATTTAGGTGGACAGACGTAGTATTTGGACAAACAAGACATCATCGGGACTACAACATGCCAGCATACAAAAAGCAAGAACATGAGCTGTTGCGCAATCTACCAGAAAAAGACACGACAGCAATCATCCGCCATACACGCGCACATGTGCATATTGCAGTTGCAACAAAGTGGCCTTTTATAGACAAGCAGAGGACTTTATGAAAATAAATGAAAATATTACAAAAAATAGGGAGTAGTCCACCACCTGCAAATAAACAATGACAGGACAAGAAATGGAATAATGGCGCAGGGCAAACCAGTCCACTGCCAAGAGGGATATTGTTGGGAAATTGGTTACCTCTCCACGGAAAACTGCTTTTACACTCAGCTCAGCTATGCACAATGATATTACAACCATCTCAGACCCCCTGGAAAGGTCAGGGAAATACTAGTAGTTACTGTATTTTACTCTCCAACTCAAAGGCATATTTCACATTGGGCCTCAAACTGCTCACTATAATTCTAGCCTTCTGAGGTGATCAGTTTAGAAACTACAGCCAATCTGTATGTTAGAGGACAAGTAGTATTTTATCATGCATGAGATATCTATCCATTTTGACCAACTTTGTTCTTTATAAAAAATGAAAAGCAATCATAACAATAATTTAGATAAATTTCCATCATCATAAGTATACACTTCTCTATGTTTTGTTTGGAATTTGTATATATTTGTCTGATAAAGTAGACAGAGCTTGAAAAATATATGCCTCCCTTTCATCACACATCACTTTTGTCAAATCAAACAAAAATGAAATTCAGGCACATGATAGGTATATTCATCATTCCATACACACAGTGCTTATTTTTCTGGTTCAGTAATATAAGAAAAAAATAATATGAAGTGATAACCTATAAGCAGATTGAAGCAAATACTGCAATACCATTTACATGACACGGAGCCAGTATTAGATTTCATGTGTATGAGCTGACATGGGTTGGTGCATGTAGTAGCTAACTCATCAAGTAAACAACAGTGTAATATAGTAGCAACATTAATGCCATATGCTAGGAAAGTATCCTCAGCATTTGGAATGCTGTAGGAATATTTTAGCAATACTTTGCTGTTGGGTATTTTTGCATGGTTAGCATATTTCAAGTGCATGTTTGGTTTGACAGTCAAATGTATGATTTGTTTATCACCCATGTCATAATGGTAAAATGGAAGTATGATATTTTATGAAATTCAAAATGGTTCCCTGGAGATATCGGTCAGAAAGATTTTGTCACAGTAACATCAACTTGTGGTCTAATGATATCAATATACGAGTATGTCCCTATAGAAAAACAAAAAAAAAGCGAATCAAAACTCAATCAGTACTTATAGATAGTAAAGATGTTCCTCGAAAAAGGTCAAACTCAACATGTCACTTCACACTTCACAAAACAGTGTTCTTTAAAGTGATGACTAAAACAATGTATAGTGCCAGTTAGAACTTTAACAATCATGAGAGGGAAGAATAACCAAAGGTTTGATAGAAAAACAAGAAAGTGAACCAGAACTCAATCAGTACTTATAGATAGTACAGATGTTCCTCGAAAAAGGTCAAACTTCACATGTCACTTCACACTTCACAAAACAGTGTTCTTAGTGATGACGAAACAATGTAAAGTGCCAGTTAGAACTTTAGCAATCACGAGAGGGAAGAGTTACAACTAAAGGTTTGATGGGTCAGAAAATCACCAATACCATGTTTCTAGCTGTCATCATATTAGAGCTTTATTGCTTTCTCTCTTCTAATTAGTTTGCCATACGATCATACGATTTACTTATGATGTTTTAAAACAAGGTATCGTTTGCTATGGGTGAGCATTTCGGGAAATTGATATGGCTTTCACGCTCAGAATGAGCGCGTGCCACCCAGAACATATTTTCAAGCGGATTAACTTTGTTATGTTAAAGACTTCTTTACCGTGTTCCACGAAACGATACCTTCTTGCGTTGTTGTCTCTGGCGCATATTAACACCTTCAAGGGAGCAGGCTTTAATCATGCCATATGAAATGGACACTCACTATCACGTGCAGCTATACAGTCAACTACATGTAGCCATCGACCAAGCAACAAAGCACTGATGATGTCCACATCATTCGTCATCGTATCACCCCCTGCAAGGGGCACACCTTAAATGGTGTACAATAGCCGTTGGTACCTCCCGGGGAACCCTAAGCTGGTGTGGCACCCTGTTCGCTTTATAAGAGAATGGGGATGTGTGGATATGTCTATGGATGCCCTGCATCTAAAATATCTCTTGGTCCTCTTTGGATCTGAAGGCTCTGCTCTTACTCTCCCTCGTTTCCTTCTTTCACCTAGAATAATTATCCTGTGTCATTGTTCTTCAACAATGGCAAAGGACCACTTTTTGCAAATATCTTATGGCACTAGGTAACCTTTGTGTGTCGATGCGCCTGCCTTGAAACACTTATTCATTCAGTCATTTGTCATTATATCAACTCTACAGACGCAAGGTCAAGGTGAAAGCCTGGATCAAATTTGCTGCATGTAGAAGCTGTACATTATCAATTATAAGTGATTAGAGTGTTGATGAGTGTATCGCACATGTAGATCTAGCGCTCGATAACTAACCTTTAATGAGCAATAACAATTGAAATTCATTTACACTCTTCTTTTACAGGTTACTTTGTCACCATTAATTGGCATTGTTTGCCCTAGTCTGATAAAGGTTTACAGAAGCAGATTTACTCCAGACTGCACTCGGGAACACTTACGCGGAACAATAACCATTTGTCAATTACGTACTGCGCGTGCGCAGCCACTGCCTTTCAAAGAGTGGCTGTTACTGTTTGGCCCGCCATCGCTGACAGACGTAGCCTCAGCTGGCGTGGGTAGAGTAACAAATGTAACTAACCAGGGCATTAGCATGGGCAAGAGCGACTTTTCCTTTTCTAATTGACCGAGTGTCCTGCGAGACTAGAAGAAACTGGTAGGTTATAATTACCCCGTTCCCTGTTGGACGTGTCCTATCATCACCCTTGCTACAGCTGAGAGTCAGGAACAGGCCGCAACCATACGCAGGTAGGTAGTGCTTTGCAAGAACTTTCATTATAGATGTAGGTTGACGTTGTGGTTGTGAGAGTAGAGCAGTCTCGGACCATTTGTGATAAGAATTGTTGCAAATTATACTTCATTTTATGAACATCGATGCGCAATCTCAAATCGTTAGGATTATATTTCCTAAAAATAAGAATTTTGTGAAAAATGCAATAAACACATGAAGAAAATTCACCAAGACCTTACTTAGCTTTTCTAGTTACCATATGTATTCAGTGTTTATCTGCCTTAAACGATAACTTGGGCAATTGAAAAATAAATGTATACGTAAATTAATGACCTTTAAGGGAGGTACGGAAAAAGGTTCTATTTAATTTGATTCTTTTCAAGTTTAGGCGTTTCAAGCCTCCCATGTTTAAGGCTTACTTAGAACGAATCGACAATTCCTAGAAGAAGTATCAGAGGATACATGTGCAGAGTAAAATCCCGAAATATTTGTAGTAACACACACACACACACATATATACATATAATATATATATATATATATATATATATATATATATATATATATATATATATATATATATGCATATATATATATATATATATATATATATATATATATATATATATATATATATATATATATATATATATATATATATATATATATATATATATATATATATGTATATATATATATGGATATAAGCTAAGCGTTAAAGCAACAGATACACGTTGACAGCATGTGCAAAACCACAGTTCTGGTAGTATACGTCTTAATTGCCACCAGGATATCCAGTGCATTTAAACATAGCAAATGTGTTAAACTATCCATGTGAATCAGAAGCCTCATTTTGCTCCAATTATTGCTGAGTGCTTCGCTGCATCTTTACCCAAGCATTTCCAATATTTTCCAAGTGCTCACATGGCTTATATCTTCACGCATCGTTAGGTACACACTGACGCAATCCACTGCAAATTGTGGCGCATATATGGTTCTGTCCGGTATCTGCGCAGTGCCACAGAAAGGGCGATATCTACTTGGCATGGCATGGCACGAGGACGCCCATTGATTTGGCTGGTAATTGATGTGGCAGAAGTTAACAGGGCGTAACTGAGAGGGCCCTACACAGAGAGCGAGGCAGTGGACCAATTGTATCATTACTTATTGATTTGATTACTGTCACAGCATCGTGAACTCATGTGACAGAAATTTAACATCAGAAATTTAACACCAGTTTCAACAAAAATGTCTAGTTCCTGCTGGTTGACAGTGTTTGTCTTATGATGTTAGTTTTATTCGGTTATGTACTTGTTGATACACATATGATAACAAAAAGTCTATAAGAGCTAGCTGCGTTTGAGAGTGAGATTATGCAAGCTGTCATGGGATGATTATAAATTTATCGATATGGCATGATTATAGACTTCAAGGTATGATATCAGATATGCATACATACATACATGCACACACACGCACACACACACACACACGCACACACACACACACACACATATATATATATATATATATATATATATATATATATATATATATACATATATATATATATATATATATATATATATATATATATATATATATATATATATATATATATATATATATATATATATATATATAATAAAAAATGCGCGGACCAGTTGAATAGGGCGAAGGGGTATTTCGGGCTGGCTAGAATGGCACAAAAGGCAGGAGGACGCTAAATGTCACATATAGGATTATGGCAGTGTTATCAGAAAAATGCTATCGATTGATTATAGTAAATAAAATTAACGTTTAATAAGTATCGATCATCGTCAAGCCTACGCGAGAGATCGTGCGACCTCTCTGGAATATCATCTATCGCCCTTGGGGAATGATGCTACTCACAATATGAACGTACACCCACCCTCTCCTGCCCAGTGCATTCACAGCCGCCACAAGCCATAGGATGGAGAGAACCATCCGAGAAATGGCTTGCTTATTCTCTACATGCATGTGGCTAAGATTATGCTTTAAACTACAGACCCGAAAGAATCTGTTCAATAAAGTGCAATTTATATTTTCAACCGAGATCAGTGTGGGTATCATGTGGTAATCGATTGTAAACAATGCGGTTGATCGGCATGTCCAGGTGAATAAGATGTACTCGTGTTGACAGCAAGGATGTCGATTTTGCGTTTTTGGTCTATTTTTCTGCCATTTAAGGCTAAATACTAGACTAGCTAGTAACTCATAGTGGGGAACCCCAAGTATCTTTAGAAAACCAACACTATTCGTTCCACATGCCCGTCGTGAGAAATAGCAGGCATTCGGCACACTAAGCGCAGTACCGCTCGGCTGTTGGACAAGGCCTTCTAGCAGTTAGGAAGGCTCCATTTGTTATGGAACTTCAATTTAACATAGCTGGCATAGTATTAAGATTGTGCATGAGTTGTCAGCGTATAGAGAATTGATAAGGGTTGATGATCCGTAAGAAGTCCCCACATAGAGGAGGTTGGGTCTATAAATTGCTTAGACGCAGACAGAGTTCAATGCATTTAGCGATTTCCTGTGTCAATGAATAATAGATATAATAACCAGGGACAATAACAATGGAGTCATGCTAGATGCCTGCCGGAATTATCCGATACAGTCATCATGTAAAAAGGTCAGCTGGAATCGACCTGGTAGAACTACACGAAACTTAAGACTTTATCAATAACGGAGCAATACCATTTGTTAAACCGTATTGATTACGGTTTATGGTTTTCCCCTTCCGTATTAAGCATTCATTCACTATGTTAGTGTTTTGCATTTAGTTCATACGACAACAGCTAATGACCTACAGAATGTTTCATGGTAATGAGGTAACTGCATACAAAGGTAAAAATAGAAGCATATTTATAAACACTAGACGAATGTACGTTTTCCTCTATCACGATTCAGTAATAAAATATCCATACACAGTCAATTCTACTATAATCAACAGAGGATATCAGACTTAAAAGGAAATTATAACTCCCTTATAAAGTCGGAAATTTGGCGATAAGAACAAAGTATTCAAACGATGATTCACGATAAAATGCAATATATAAGCATTCGGCACAAAATCAAAACATGAAAAAATGATGCTAAAATAGTTCTTCAATATGAAAAAGCATATTGTTAACGCGTTTTAGGGGAAAGGGTGTTTGATTATAACAATGACAATTGAATGAAGGGTTCACTTTCACGCGAGTGGTAGGGCAAATTTACCACGGAAGCTTTTGAGAAACGAGCTCGATTATAAAACACTCTAGTGGCAATTGATGCAAGGACCAAAATGATTTGGTTTCAAGATTGGAATTTCAAACAGGAATGATATAAAGAAAGCATTGCCAAATGCTAGTAGAACATAATGTTACTCGTGTTTCATCTGGTGTTGATGGTTCACTATTGAACCAATGTGATATTGCATGAAGGCAATACCGTTATGATTGTACATAGCGTGTTGTTTTGACTGCTTTCGTAGTTACAGAAGCGCCATGTTATTTCAATATTTCAGAGACAATCTGGCGAGGGCTCGAAGTTATAGTGTGGGTTTAAAGGCTTCATGTAATGTAGATACCAAACTATTACTCGATTATCTAGGATCACTCTGTGGTTTCCTGGAAAAAGCAATCCGCCCTTACGCATAGTTTGATGATTGGATTAGTTTAGTACGTGTGTATCTCTTTGCCATTCATTAAAAGGTGATCTATGCATTTTCGAATTTTTACACACACGCACACACAGACAGTCACAAACACACACACAAATATGTATATATATATATATATATATATATATATATATATATATATATATATATATATATATATATATATATATATATATATATATATATATATGTGTGTGTGTGTGTGTGTTTGTGACTGTCTGTGTGTGTGTCATAATAAGTGGATACCTCTCTTCATGCTATGTATTCTATGTAATTCAGTCTATGTCCCTAACCATGCCCCATCCCATCACCAGTTGTTAACACATACTCATTCCTCACAGTCATTTAAATTCAATTCACCTTGCGTTATGGTCAGATCGGGACCCATACAAATGTCATAAAATCAGGCGAATGCCTGTATCAATAATAACAGCAGTCATCTAACAAATTGCGTGGCTTTGGTTACCAGCATTCATTTCACCCAATAACGTAAAAGGACATTTATCATTTGCATACCCTTAGGAGGTGTTGTCAGCATGTCATGTTCGATCGCTTCATGGTATGGACTCTACTGTTCCCTTGTGACTTGTAGCAATATGAAGCAGACATTTATTCAACAAACCTATCCCGATAGACACCATGCGTTTACTGTCAAGCCCTTCATACAGTAGGCAAAGCAGAGAGTTGGTCACGACTTTGTTTAGGTTTTGCTAACAAATGAATTTATTTTGCTCTACATATCGGAAAAGAATTCACTTGAAGGAGAAAAAATCATCTTTGTTTCTATATTGAGATATTTCCCTTTAGCTGGCAAATTATAGAATTAAGGCCCGTTCCCACATCTGCGATCTAGTGTAGCGACCGCACAGCGACCGCAGCGAATTATGAATCCCTGCGGTCGCTGTGCGGTCGGAACGTAGATCGGTGTGGTCCGTTACGCTGTCGTTGCGGTCGCTACGCCTACGCAGCCAGTCGCTGTGGCCGAGCATCTGTTGCGATTTTTTTTAACATGCTCAAAAAAATCGCTGTTGAAAAAGTAGGGCACTTGATCGCTAATGGTCCGCAATGCAGTCGCTGTGCAGTCGTTGTAGTCGTTGTGAGGTCGCCGTGCCATCGATGAGGTCGCTGTGCCACCTTAATAATCGTTATGCTATAGCCTTACTCGTTACGTACTCGTTAATCCTAACGACCTATGGAAGGTTCGGTTAAGCCCCTTTCCCACATCTGCGATCTAGTGTAGCGACCACAAAGCGACCGCACCGATTTATAATTCGCTGCGGTCGCTACACTAGATCGCAGATGTGGGAAAGGGCTCAACGATCTGGTCGCTACAAACGTTAGTTGGGTCAATCTACAGCGACCGCGTTGCGATCTCTAATTCGCTGCGGACTCGCTACACTACATCGCAGATGTGGGAACGGGCCTTTAGACCATTATTGTAGAATTGTGATTACTACATAGACATCTCAGATGGTCTGACAACTCGAACAATATCTTATCATGCAAATTGTCATTTGTAATATATTGGAGGGGGGATATTTTACCAGACAGAAACTACAACTTTCAAAAAGATGTTTCCCAAACACGTTGCTGGAAATCTAACACCACAATATTTACATATGTCGTAATATATACCCGCACGACATGCTCCGTAATTCACATGTATGTGCTTTCTACACGTTTTAGAAACTGTAAGTATTGCGTCACCGTGACGTCTTTAAATCAGGGCAAGGGATCTACATCCTTCCCATTCATTGAGAGTTCTCAATAGGTTTTCACGTTTAAAAGTTATGCAATTACCTCCACTCATAGAGATGCACAAATACATATACAGATATTATCCAAGCAGTTTTTTTCTGCTCAATTTTATTAAGATTGTCAGGCCGCTTTTGGCAGCTAGTCTCAATGGGATAAAGGAAAGCTCTTTTCATACTTGAGTTGTGAGTTCAGTAATATTGACGCCATATTCGCTCATGTGCACTGTACACACTGACACTTACAGCAATATTGACGGAGAGATTTGTCTAAATGGGAAGGGGTTCCTTGCTAGTGTCGCACCCTATTCTGTTAGCATTCTAATTGTAACAAGCACTCTGTGCCCTGCCTATAGTTCTCCTAATGATCCTGATGGGGCATTACAATGGAGAATTACATATTAGACCAGACCAATTAACTTCCGGGTTTGTTTTACCTTCATACAAAGTGTCTATCATCATCATTGACGAAGGAATTTGTCTGAATGTGAAGGGTTTCCTTGCCAGTCACTCACACCCTATTAGCAATCATACCGTAACCAGCACTCTATGTCCTGCTTTTGGTTCCCCTAATGATCCCCGGGACATTAACATGGACAATTACGTATTGAACCAGACCAATTTGATTGATTGTCTTTCGTTTATGTTTGTCGTCGAAAGAATACGTGACATTAGGACTTTTCAAAATCAGGAAATGTCTCGCATGCAACTGGTCAGGTCAGTATAGTTGGTTCAATTTGATTCGAGCTAAGGTTTTGCATTTGATTTTACTTCTCTTGCTCACTCAGCTGAAGGACTTAATTTTCAGAAGATTGAAGGAACTATAACTGCAATTTCATTCTACTTTGCCCCTGAATAACTGTCAACAAAAATCTACAACCGTTATTATCATTTTCTTATATGAGGAAACAATCGTCGGGGGGTCCGTAAACAATGAAAGAAATTGGTCTTGCCTTTGTGTATTCTAACCCCAAAATGATTGAAATCCTAACATAAAAAATACCCAACAACACGAGCTTTTAGAGGGCCATATGGAGAATACGCAAGCTTCCTGGCACAAGCGATTTCTAATCACTTTTCTTTTACCACTATAATTCTGGCACCGCGGCTATTTCATCACGGCTATTGGGAACTCTCTAGTGTATGGATCTGCCAGCAAGTCTGATTTCTTATCTTTAGAATAAATACACCTCTTTTCCAAGTGAATAAAAATAAGCCCATCTTAGCATTACGTCCGGCGTCGCCTGAATCACAGCTGTGGGGGATAATACCAGAATTCGTCATAGTCAAATTACTGCAAAACTATGGGTAGTAGGGTCTTCTCACCGGGGGCGAGCCAAATATATTCATTCTGTGTACTTTTGCATCTCATTTTACTTCAAGATAACCCAATCAGGATTGTATGGTCAAAACATATTGACTCCTCTCATGCACAAGATCCATAACAAATTTGAATCCCGTTTGAGGAAAAAGAACGAGTTCCTAATCACCCTATATACACTATTATTATCCACCATCCTCTTCTAACTTGTTATATAATTCAGGCTAATGTGACAGAAAATTTAACAACAAACGACATACATTTAAGTTGCAAGTAAATCTGTCCAGTTTGTACCTCAAGCTTAGCCAAATTGAATTGATGCTCCAGACAACTTCGTCCCATCACCTCATAGAACATGGTCTCCCTGTCTCTGGTTAAGTCATATAATAAATGTTATAAATACAATAGTCCATTGAGTTTGGATCTTCGTACACGCGGATATGGGTAGTGACTGTATGTCGCATATATGTTTACTACTGGAGCTATCGGACATGCGTGAAAATGTGTGCTGATAAGAAAATTTTACACTTTTTTAATACTCTGCAAAGTAATTTTTTGCAAATGTTTATTGCTCAAGATGTTATTCAATTCAAATCATCCATCTGCTTTTAAATGCCACTAAAGCATAACGATCAGTTAACACGATGTTTACATGTCTTTGTGACTGTTTGCATTGCATTGCTGAGGAGAGACCAGTATCCTTCCTATTTTATCTGGATAAGCAGCCCCCCTCCTCACCTGTCTTGCGTGTACAGTATGTCACTACCTTGGTTACCTTGATAATTGTGTTGACTATTGCGTTACATTTATATGAAAACACCAACTATTACTCAAAGCGAGCCCTTAGCCATAATTCAATATTTCTCCACAAGTCGCCAGCATTACCACACTCTTAAAGTCGTGTGCAAGTGGCTTCTCTACTCCACAAAGTAAACTGTTTAGACTTTCTACTAATTGTATTATGAATAGTACTTTGTTAGTCATTATTCTGTTACGAAAGAATAAAAAAATGTCTGGAAAAGGGCATGGACTTGGATGTATACTCGTCTTTATAAGTATGTTCTCCCGTAATAGAATTTATTTCTAAATTCATTTATCCTGAATATCCGACATTAATATTTTATTTAATTTTCACATCCCATTGTATAGGTGTGCGTAACTTTCTGCTCACAAAGAGTAGTATTGATGAATCAGTTAATTAGGTGTATATTTAAAACCTTTTACATATTCCGGTCTATTAAATCTTACAAATTCATAGGATACAATGATATTTGACATAACATTTTATTATGAATCGATTCCATGGAATGATGTCTCCATCAAAGTCCATTGAACCTCTTTTAATGTTCTGATACTATTAGAAAACCATTGTTTATTTTAAGACATTATGCTAACCTAAGCTACCCTCTGATTGTTTTAATCTAGTATGTGTGGCCTATGTCTCCATGGAAGTCAGTGCCTGTTGGACAAACACCCATGGATAACATGTCAACAAATAAGCCAAGCACATCAATGACCAATGTAGATTGCGAATCAAAGCTGCTTTCAATTATGAGATCATCCATGCCCAGGAAACTGAGTGTCAGTCGGGCGTGCGGGCATGTATCATACCCGAGATGATCACGCATTTAGTGCATGTATTAAATATCAGCACTGTATCTCATCTTAATCCTCAGTCCTTTCAAAAGTAACCATCTTTAAAGAAAGATAGGAGATCCTAAAATATCCTCACTTCATTTCCATCAGCTGGCTAAGATGGTCACAAGAAGTGTGGTGACCCTTCCGTTGACAATGTGGTTGATGGAATCATACTAGTTACGAAGATAGCTTTTTCCAAAAGCAAAGCTATAAAAAGAAAACTTTCTCTTAATCACGTCCTTAGGAAAAAATCCTTGCGACCACATAGTCTAGGTTGTGCTACCTTAGAGGTGTTGGGCTCTTGTCTGGAACTCGGCTAATAAAATGGCAGAGGGTACATTTATCTATTCCGCAAATAACAATAATATTAAAGGTCTCGCAACCTGATTGTGAACTGTTTGAAGTATCGTCTTATAAGTTTTATGTATTAAAAAACAGGTGGCTCAGCAGTAGATGATTGGATTGCAATACTATTGCAAAAATAGATGTCAAATGTCAATGCTTCTGCTATCAAGATCAACTTCTGTTATATCTTTTATTTTCTTTATTCGCTGTGTCAAAATTCGTAAAATTGAGTAAAAATTTATAATTGAAGGTGATTTAAGGATGCCCGCACCAGTTTTTTTTGTCCTCAGAATTTTCTAATTGTTGGATATGTTATACCTTGTGGGATAAAACTAAAGGAAATGTAAAAAGAAATTGGCTGTTTGGAGGATATTCTTTGCTAGAGATAAATTTGTGATTTTTGAAAAGTGGCCATTTTAGAGAAAAGAGGCCGCCACGTCGCACATTTTTTTTTAATTTCTAGCTCATTCTGGGTTGTTCGCCCCAGAGAAAAAGAAATTGTGGATATTCATGAGTGTAAATTTGCATGCAGGTAATGGAGTAGGTCCTCTTTCTGCTTGCGCAAAATGCATTTCAATACCAACTATATCTGTTGCATAGCCTAAGATTGAATTAGAGGGGTTGAGTCAAAAATTATCACTTCTTTTCAAAAATGGACCCAAATATAGGGCAATTTATCGCACATAATGAACTGTAAAAAAAATTAGTCCGAAGAATTGTTTTATTTTTTTATATGTTCTTGCCCTGTAAATTTGCATTCTTTATGTGAGAAGAAATTAGAGGTGTTTTGAGTGAAAGGGTACGTTTTTTGCTTTCTTATGAAAATGAAAAGACAATGACGCCGGCTTTGTTTCCCTATTGTTGTGGCAACAATAGAGGGTAGATCCCTTTATTGGAGTCGTGTTGCGCTCACTAAGACGCAAATATGGGGCAATTTATCGCACATAATGAATCGTAAAATGAAATCTAGTCCGAAGGATTTTTAGATTTTTTGATATGTTCTTGTTCTGTAAATTTGCATTCAATTTATCAAAAGAAAATGGGGGTGTTCCGAGTTACTTTTCTTGCTACAGAGCTACGAGTGATAGGTTACGTTTTATGCTTTTTGCCAAATAACATTGGCAATGCCTCGTGCCAACAATAGTGAAATTCCTTTTGTTGGAGTCGCCAGAGAGCATAATTACGACGAGTTTCTAACTATGCCAGCTAATTGTCTGCAATTATGTGTCAACTAAAAATGTTTATATTATCAGGAGTGTCCAACCGTCTCATTGTTGCACCAGCGTGCGACAGGGGCTTCACAACACGTGAAAAGCCAAAAAGCTCAGTTTAACCCGGGATTTTTTCGCAAAAACATTACAATAGAGCCTATTATATATTTCACTTGAATTATTTTTGAAACAAATGGTATATAAAAAAAAAGCGTGAACTGATCTTAGTAATTATAACAAATGATTGATCCTGGTCTTAACTATTGCAATAAGGGCTAATATAGTGCAACTAAGCTGCAATATCCTTAGCTATCATCGAACTGCGGCCACCAGAAATGTCTGTATTGACTGTGCTCCGGGACTAAGCGGAATCAGGGTTGTCCAATCAGGGAAATCTCGCACCCCCCCCCCCCCCCCCCCGCCAATTTTAGATTATTGTTAATTGTTGAAATTTGGTTGTCTATTACGCCCGCCCCTCTCAAAAGGAAAATACTCAGCGTTTCAATTTCAGACAAAAGCTTAGAAATTAGCATACTCAAGTAATATTCATTTTACATGAGATCAATTTGTTTCGACTGTAAAAAATCTCTGCTGTTATAACATCAATACATCATTTTTGATAAAAGGCATACGCAATAATGAATCCCCATTGAGTCATAGAATCTAATCTTCTATGACATCCCGAATAAGCTTAATTTGAAATCGTTATCCATATATTGGCTTACATAATCGTGATGGGGGAACAGTGGTCTGATCTATAGCTCGAGGGAATATGCGATTCGATTATGATAGGCAGGGAATTATGTGATATTGATAATAGTAATTCCTTTAGGAATCATATATTTGAAAAACTCTTTTCTGTTTTCAGCCGGCCAGACCTCAACCAAATAGTGTTATGAAATTAAGTGTTTATCTTGCTCTACTGCGTTTGTATTTTTAAGTTTTTTGTAATCAAAAAAAATAAATGCATCTGTATTCATAGCTATATATATATATATATATATATATATATATATATATACATATATATATATATATATATATATATATATATATATATATATATATATATATATATATATATATATATATATATATATATATATATATATATAAACATATATGCAGACCAAACAATAATTGCAGCATCTGGCAGTTCATCATCAAGTAAATCCTTACCTTATCATATTGGATTTAGTTGCAACTTCATGGTAACGAATGTGATACATGCAATGAATCTAGAACTTACTAATCAGGTGCATGGAAAAGTGTTTGAATGCAATGGTTAATTCATCATTAAATTGATGGAAGTATGGTGTACTTTCAAAAAACTTCCCCTATTACAAGGTAAATTGCAAATAAACATGATTATGGTTAAAATATCAGTAAAGAGATATGTTATAATTGTATTTCTTTATGTTTCCATTAACGCAACTTGTCCTCGAAAGAAGATGGTTAAACCAGCAAATTGCTACTGAAGACCGTGTTAATGGATTCTCATTACAAAGCAAGGGTCTCCAAGGACAGGCTGCTACTGTCTATGTAATCTAAGGTCTATTGCCATTAAGGGACACATAATTCAGGGAACGAGCTTCCCTTAAGAGAGGCCAAACCATAAACCCTCCAAGCAGGCTATTTGGTATTTGGTGAGTGGAAACTTCACCTTCTACAGTGAAACTTGCCAACTTGAACACCTTGATAAGTTGAACACCTGGACCTTTTCATTGCACGGATGCTACCCATTTGAAAATACAAGGAGGGAAAGTAACCTAAGTAGAATACTTAGACGTTACCGGACATGGTAAGGTCGAAGGTCCGGGTAGATCTTAAGTCAAGCGCCTGTAATACAATGGCTTGAAAGTATTTGCTAATGAGAAACTTTTTGGAACAATAGTATATGAATCATTGAGTTTGACCATCTGTAAGGAAAATAAAGATTATAACAGCACTTGATGTTCTTACAGTATTTCCCCTGCATATATTGTATATGATAACATAGATAAAGTATGAATGAACTTGACTAGCTTCGCGGTTTCTAGGCACCTTTATAAGTTGAGCACCTTCATAAGCTAAACACTTCGGGTTTGCCTGCATGTGTGTAACTTATCTGGGATTCACTGCATATGAAAGTCCACCATCTATTTATCTATCTATCTATTTATGTATGTATCTATCTATATCATGGTGTGTTCATCTGTTTCATGCGCAAATATTGAGCAGCACGTTTTAGAATAATCCATTCAGCATTTTATGTTTTCTAATTAAATGTCAAACATATTTAAAAACTGCACTTTCATACGCAAGGCAATGTGTCGCCTTAGAAATTGAATATGAGATCCAAATAATTCTTTAACATGCCTTCCCCAGATGTGATCGCTTCGAAGTTTCACAAAATCACCGATGACGTTGCAAAGGCTACGTCACGCCCCGGACCGGCAATGATCCATGCCTGTCCAAGGGGCGGAAAATCTGAGCACAGCTTCTGTAGTTGCTCTTGGCGTCCATCCTCCCATGGCAGTGACGGCTAAGTTGATTATCTGATTCTAATGACTTTCAAGACGATTTCCCCGAGGAGTATGTACGTCTCATCACTGGCCGTGATTGTCAATCTCGGTCCGCAAGCAAACTTATCTGCCCGAAGCAGGGGGAGGTTGACATTATTATTCCCCGGGTAGCCGTGACCTGCGCTTACCATTGGGATTAGACTGCGGGGAGTTCAGTGACGATACGACCTTGAAAATGTCCCAGGGTCATGACGCCATATCATGTCATGTTGGCGTAAGAGGTTGGAAAACAAATACCGTAGTTCTTGTTAATTTACCGACGTTTTAAATTTGCCGATATTTGCCGATCAGACTTGATCGGTAAATTGAGAATCGGAAAATTCTGAAAGCTTCAGATAGGCAAATTTACGTCATTAATGGGAAAAATGTATACTTCTTTCTCTCGTTATTTTAATCTCACCGTTGCACAATAAGTATACGTCAAGTCTAGTTAGAACATATAGCTCAAATAACGTTTTCGCAAGTATGGATAAAATCTAACCATCTCTGTGGTGTATTGCTAAAGGAACAGTAAAATATTCCCAAATTACTGTCATTCGTTATTTTCGCAATAATTGAATGATACGAGTGAGATAGTTAAAGCATTGGTGGTGCTAATTTCATCAGCAAAATACACATCGTTGTTCAGTCTTTTACAGTCATGATTCGGTGGGTAACAACAATCACGAGGGGTCATTGGTTAGTTGCAATGTATACTAAAACCCTTTAGCTAGATAGACAAGCATTTTAAGTATTTTAAACGAAGTATCTATCATCAGAATTCAAACTTGGAGAAAATGATTTCAGATGAAGATTAAAGACTGATTGATTTCACTCGCATTCGCATGTTCACAATACGCAAAATATTTCATTCATAAATGAACATAAGGTAACATTTAAATATAAAGACTGGTAAAATCATACAACAGTAAAACCAAATAGAACACTACGAAGATACAGAAACGGACTATTTGAGAAGGAAAGAAATCGTTTGAAGTCTTAATTGATATTCGGTTGAAATTTTAATAAGTATATCATTACAACTACATACATACATTGAGCGTTTACTTTTCGAAATTTTTTTTATTATTTAAGGTTTATACCTTATACGTTAAAGCATTTAAATATATGGGCTGGGGGGATGTACTTGAGATTTACCATATATTACCATAGCTATAAATGAAAAGGTGGTTGAGTAGCTCTTGTGATGAATTCAACTACACCAGATTGAATAGGCTAATGTCGTGCCCCATAACCTGATTAACTATGATTCTGCAACATTTTGGTGGCATATTATTTTCTGTAAACTCCTTTCAGGTCTTATGTTTCTGTCTCAAATTGTCTCTCAATACCTTCCTATTTCACCCATGCTTGTTTCCATATGAACTGCTATGATGACAGGGCATAAGGGCAAACGGGGAGTTTGCCTCTCCCTAGGTTATGTAGTTAGCAACACGGTATTTGATAGCCGACATTCACTTGTATCACGAGAGCAGTTAGTATCACACGACTTACTCTTTAAGGAAAGACATCCATGGTAGATAAATGCAGCAGTGATATGAAGGTTCTTACCCCCAGTAGAAATAAAATGATTATCAGACTACCCTGAATGTTTGACAGCTGGCGCGTTTTAATTGCTGTCATAAAAGACCACTCGAAAACATGTGTGGTGGCAATGAGAAGACAGACAAAGGCATTTGAAACCAGAAGTAACAGGCTAACTGCGGGCAGTCTTCTGGAAGTGGGCATTGCCAATGCTTGATACGAATAAGAGGCTATGCCTATTTAATCATGTCAATTTTGGTTAACATGAACATATGAGGCCTACACCCACTTTTCATTCTGCATAAGTCAGTATGTTTACTGCAGGCAAAGGATAAAATTGAGATCAATGAAGATAAAGAACACCCTTCATTAACAGCCCACATACACATATCCGTGCAATCAGGTATAAAATGACTTGAATGCTGCCATGTACACAGCTCACCG
>OZ012684.1:74176269-74298769 GCA_963942565.1 Maea johnstoni | reverse complement strand
AACAATATCACTC
Organism: Maea johnstoni; assembly: GCA_963942565.1. Lineage (NCBI taxonomy): Eukaryota > Metazoa > Annelida > Polychaeta > Spionida > Magelonidae > Maea > Maea johnstoni. The sequence continues at coordinate 74,298,756 of OZ012684.1, read as the reverse complement.
AACGTGCGGACGACTTCCGTTCTGGAGGATTTCTTTAGTAGGTTAAGTAACGACCGATTTCATTGGTCGACGTAATGTGCAGTACAACAATACCAAACACTTACATTTCATCCCAGTGGATGAAATGCATGAATGCACGTGCGTGAATGAAAGTGGCCGCTTCTACATGTATATCCACGTTAAAACTTAATTTCTCGCCCGTCCGTGGCTCAATTCGAATGCAGTTTAGAACCGCCTGTATTCATTCTACTGACCATTGCGGTTTAGATCGATAGAACCGCCAGAATTCATTGTACTGGCCACTGAATTCTCGTCAAAATCAGTTGCGAAATATGAATGCAATTCAATTATAATGCAGTTTAGAACCGCCTGAGTTCATTCTACTGACCATTGCGGTTTAGATCGATAGAACCGCCAGAATTCATTGTACTGGCCATTGAATTCTCGTCAAAATCAGTTGCGAAATATGAATGAAAGTGGCCGCTACTACATGTATATCCACGTTAAAACTGAATTTCTCGCCCGTCCGTGGCTCAATTCTCGGCTCGCTTCCTGGCTATACCACGCCGTGGCCGCTACTTTATCCAAGTTAAAACTGAATTTCTCACCTGTCCGTGGGTCAATTTTAATGCAGTTTAGATCGATAGAACCGCCAGAATTCATTCTACATGCCATTGAATTCTCGTCAAAATCAGTTGCGAAATATACATTTTATGACAGTTTAAAATCGTAATGTTTTGTATGCCATTAATTTACGGTCAATCAATGCTGTATTTTGGTCAGAAGTGAAAAAAAAAATGATCATCCAAAGCTTCGCTCGCTTCCTGGCCATGCCAGCGTCATATTATGTTTTCCGATAAGAAGGGGTCGATAACCAAATGGTCGTCCCATGGCAATTTCCTAAAGAGATGTCAAGGTTTAATGACCACATCTCCATAATTGAGGTGCAACCATTAAAGATATTGAGATAGTATCCTTAGGCGCTCCAAATTTCTTAAGTAGGTTACACTTTGATAAAATGAGGTGGTGTTTAACACCAATTACTTACGACGAAACAGGAATGGTCAACGACCCTTTTAAAGTATCTTTGAACTATTTTCTCCTTATATATACATGTATATATATATATATATATATATATATATATATATATATATATATATATATATATATATATATATATATATATATATATATATATATATATATATATATATATATATATATATATATATATATATGTGTGTGTGTGTGTGTGTGTATATGTATATACTTACAAATACCCTCAACAGGGGACATAACCCAAAAAGTCTACCGTTGGGGGACATTATCTGATTTCATTATTTGGGGGCTCTTAATGTCTCTAGACTGTTGTTTGTTTGCAGGTGAGCCACATATTATGTTTGTAGAAGTTCTGATTTAAGTATGTTGACAATAGGCAAAATATACATGAAAGTTCCCTAGAGTATGTCCCCTAAGATACATCTGATTTGGGCCATGAAAAAGGGTACCATTAGGGGAGACACAAAAACACAAAATTACTTAAAGAGACAGAATCGCCTTTGACATATATTAAATCCCACTTACAAAATGCACTGCATTGCAAAGTTGGAAAAGAGGTAACGGTGATATCCTATGTCAAAAAACACTTTCACGATTTTGGTGATAAGTCTAGTTGCATTTGCGCACTAATTAGTATATTTTATCATACGGTTGACATCCACGTCTCCTATACAAATTACGTCATGTACGTCACGACATGCTGCGAACATTCAAGGTTCTCCCACCAATATCCCTGTCGAAAACTATTCCAACTAGGTCGATATCGTCAAAAAGATATTCAATAACGAGATATTCGAGGTCAAACCTTATTTAAACTACTCTAGTCCTCTCGAGTTTTCTCCATTTTGTGGCCTCGACCTTTTATAAACTAAACTGTTCTATGCTCACGTGAAACAACTAGAACATATATAGTTAAGAAAATTGAAGCATGTTCAAATTGCAACATACTAGGTAAAATTTGACTTTGCTCTAATACAAAACAAGTCAGTTATCACGTTAGGAATCTGTGCACACGCGTGTGTTTTATTCTTTAGAGAACAGTTGGAAAAAGAATCCTGACATTGAATATTGTATCTAGATGATGGTGTAGTATTCTTGGGGTGCATTGATTTCCGCTCCTGTTCAATACTAGCTGGTTGCCACTATACTGATACTATTCCTATGGTATCTTCAGTTTCTACACATGATTGGAAATGCTGTTATACATACGTAATTGATTTGTTATTAAGTATAAGCTCATGCTACAGGGAAATGATTTTGGATCATGGGATCTCGTTCGTAAAATTCCGCCTCTAGCTAGGTGTGCCTAAGAGATAGTGGGATCTATGCTCTATTGTGTGGCTGATCGTCTCCCATGCACAGAAGGACATGGCCCAAGGCTTAACAAGCTCTAAGTGCTAGGGGTGTCAGCATGAAACTGATAGCATCAGGATGGGAATGACAGATCGATGAATAGTGGTTGGTGCCACTGATGAAATGGGATCTTGCAATCAACTTGTTCCATATCAATTGCTGTTATCGCATCTTGTCCAAAAGTTTACGGTGTAGACTATGTACACACACACACACACACACACATACACACACACACACACACACACACACACACATATATATATATATATATATATATATATATATATATATATATATATATATATATATATATATATATATATATATATGTATATATATTATATATAAATATATATATATATATATGCATATATAAATATATGTATATATATATATATATGTATATATATATATATATATATATATATATATATATATATATATATATATATATATATATATATATATATATATATATATATATATATATATATATATATAGTGTGTGTGTGTGTGTGTGTTTATAAATTGACTGTAAATTACAGGGAAATACAAACATAAAGTAGAAAAGAAGGAAAGTAACTCAACATAGAACAGTTAGTAAGTAAACATGTTTATGTCTGAATCTTAATCAAAGAGCAGCTTTTCTACATAGGTTCATAGGAAGAAAGGTAACTGTACTATATTGAATATTATCCTCCTCTGATTCTCACCAAAGTGTCTGAGATGCAGTATTTGATAAGAATACTTTTATATATTTTCAATGTTAACCCATTGTGAAGGGTCTGGGGCGCCTATCCTAACCTTTGGTACAGCAAGCGGACGCGAGGCCAGTCTCTCAGGCAATTAAGGCGAGACTCACAGCATCTTTTATTTATAACTTCAGGGACAACAGCAAGCGGCAGGACGTCCATCTCTCCCGGCTCATCGTGTTAGCTGGCTTCCTAAGGTAGTCTACATGATTTAGAGCACCAATAATCTTCCTTCGCTACATCTTTTTTCAAAAACAGTGTTCCAGTGCCAAAACAACGTTATGCCATCGTGGTGGGTACTCGTACAGATACGGTTAAGCAGCGTTTTCCCCTGTTAGACATTGTGAGCGGTGAACAATGGTAAGAACGTTTTCTCTCAGTCACAGGCAGCTGCTTTGGAAAACAGCCATCTAGATAATATGTTGTGCATTACGATCTTTATAACAAGATCGATGGAAGTATTGTCAACTACAAGGACAGCACCTCAAGAGACGAATTAGAGTGAATTAATAGAAAGCCAAACATCAATATATAAAACATAAAATCAACTCCGCTGTGGGAGTGCGCACGTGGATTCATTAATACCAGCATGGCATCTTGTAACTTTTATAGCCATAGAACCTTATTGGATAAGCTATAACTCTTCAGGAAAAGCCTTCACTAATGGAATACATTTTCAGAGGGGATATATCTGAGACACTTTCTCGTGTACATCATGCGTCATGATATAAGATTAATCAAGTGAAGTAGGTACGAAATGTACACTCCTCTCAGTCCTCTGGCGATACCAGCTCATACAGTACTACGAAGGACTACATCTGCCTAATGTATTGAAGATTGTCCTTGATATTTCAAAACCTTCCTCTGTGCAGTCAATCTTATGAGCGGTTCAGGGAATGTATATGTAAAATTGTATGGCAAAATACTGATGTAAATCATTCCTTTCACAGGAGTATTTAAGTCGTTTAAAGCCTTTTTATGAATCAAATACAACCCTCTTGGACGTAGTGCGTCATTAAGGGACTCTCCTGGCGCTTTGCCTGCCATAAAGGGCCACGAGTGAACATCACAATACTTTTTTATGGATGCTATACGTCGTGTGTAGACACAGCACGGCACTTGCTTTGACATTTAATACCTTTTAAGAAAGAAAACAAAGTCGTGGACATGATCATCACAGGAAAGCAGAACACCATGTTCCAGTTTCGGCTCGAGGAGACTGGAAATGGTACCTTCATGGCCTCCATCTACACCCCGGACAAGAATGTGACGGAGGCGGTGTACGACCATGACGGTGCCGTAAAGTACGTCTTCGCAGTGCTCATAGTTTACGGCATGTCGATCATCATCATGATCGCCTCGCTAGTGCGGAAGAGCCAGAAGGGGCACGATGAAGACGGTAGCGTTGAGAGCTACTTTAAAGACATCCACAAGATCCGCATGGCTGAGAAACAGCAGCGGAAGCAGCGTACCATTGCCTACCAGGCCAAGCAAGAGAGGGTGCGGTGTGCCACCCTGCAGGGCTCGGGAGGGGCGGTCCTCGGGGTCCTACCCACAGCCATACTCACGCTAGATCTCGTCAACGAGAGCGGCGATGAGAGCGGGACTGGCTGCCGCTCCTCCGAGTACAGGCCTCTGCTCACGAGAAACAAACTGGAGTCTCTGACTGAGTGTGAGGAGCTGGAGACGGAGGACGAGGAGAGCTATGATACCATCATAGCAGCCAAGGAACTCAAGGACGCTATGCCTGATTGTGAACTGTGAGTCAACGAAACGTTTCAACTATGCACAAACTATTCATCGCTAAACTGTATGGGCATATATAGGACTATGGTAGTGATGGTATAATTTTCAGATGAAGGAAATTAATATCTGTCACCTTTATTTGCCACATGAAATCACAGTAAAGGTTCACATTAACAGTGTATTATAGGTTTACCTGCTTTGAAAATGCATGGGTAAAGGATTGCCTATTAAACACAGTAAACATGAGCATATATAATATCTACCCATGCATAAGTAAAACAGTCACCCACCAAGAAACCAAAACCTTTACCTGCCAAAAGAATTAAAGGTAAAGATTTGCCTGGGATATCTAACTTGAGTTAATATTTATCTAAATTGGGTGCAGCTCAGCTGCAACCAAATTGAATAAACTTTTAGATAAAACTTTTACAGGGAAGAGTATGTGAAACGACAAGTATGTGGGTATTCAATGCAAGTCAAGAAGAATGCAGAATATGCACTCCCGCAGAATATACCTCGTGTGCATGTTATTCTAGAAGTGCGGGTTTGACTTTAAAATGTGTTTATTTACTATTTGCATTATCAAGTGCCATTCATCACTTGTACATAGATCTACATTTAACGATTAATGCATTATTGTAATTATTCCAAGGACGAAATAACAACTTCACCTAATATCATATATATATATATATATATATATATATATATATATATATATATATATATATATATATATATATATATATATATATATATATATATATATATATATATATATATGTATATATATAAATAAATACATACATACATAAATATATATATATATATATATATATATATATATATATATATATTTATATATATATATATATATTTATACATATATATATATATATATATATATATATATATATATATATATATATATATATAATATATATATATATATATATATATATATATATATATATATATATATATATATATATATATATATATATATATATATATATATATATATATATATACATATGCCTGCGTGTGTGGTCAGAGTGTACAGTCTGACCTTTTTATTCTCTGCAAATAGATGTTTTATTGTCTCCTCCATATACATAATAGTTGTAAAACTGTGTAGGAATATAATACTCTATAGCCTATCGCTGATTACAATACAATAAAATTCGAATAACGATAAAGTATGAGTGTTTTTGACATCCGAATGTCACCATGAATGAGTTAAGGCATATTACGGCACATCAACACATTTACTGGCCTTATTGGTTATGTAAATTATATTCTAAAATGTTCCATTATTTTAAACGATTGCTATTACTAGTCAAACATTTTTATAAGAAATCTCTTTAAGTATTTGATTGTACGGTTGGCGTCTCATTTGGACAGTCTAACTTGATTACCACTTATGTATATGGATTGTAATGCATAAAACGTGTTCATATTTGAAAAAATGACATGATGGAAACGTGTTCCGATGAGCCAACCTGAATAACACATTAAGAATATTAGCTGAGAACATCTATTGCAAAATGATTGTAAAAACATCATCACGGTGCTATTTGATTTTCCTATTTGTAGACAATTGCAACCTTTATTTATACCACACAAAGTGGGTGGCTAATACGATTGAGAAAGTATTGTTGCCCGAAAACGTCATTAGGGCGTCAATGCTTTCGAGGAAGTTTCAATCATGCTGGCCACCCCACAGGTGTGGCATATCTATTTGCCTTTTTATTCCAAACAAAATACCAGATATGATTGAAATAATCAATCATCTGTACTGCAGTTATTATTCCATGTTCTATTGCGCTGTCTTGGAAGCCCTCAAGCTGTGCATGTTCAAGGGAGTCAAGGAATCGCAACGTGAGGCGCCATTGTTCTCGTTGTCACAGAGCCACTTGTACATGACCTACCTCTCATTAGCAAGGACATTCGACGTGGCATCAATGTCCATAAAAACGAACAAGAGGTTTCCCAATACTATTTTACACCTAACTCTCATCCGATGAGGGCTAAGAAATATTACGTAAGGACGGTAAGGTAGTATGACACAAAGTATGCCATGAATATATCAATCCATTCACAAAGTGTTGTTCGCTTTCATTTTCACTTTCACTTGCTGTAAATGAACTACGTTGTGCTTAAAGTTTCCTGATTGTAAGACCCAGACCGCCTCTCTTCATTAAGAAAATCCATCGTGACATCAATGTCCATAATGAATGAACAAGAAGGTTCCCAATACATGTAGTATAATACACATAACTTAATCATTCGATGAGGGCTATGAAATGTTACGTAATATTGTGATACATAATATACCATGGATATTTCGATCACAAATAAAATACTTGTCGGACAGATACACACACACTCTATTTCTCGAATTACTATTTCTATTTAATTCTTTAAATGTGTTTGCTACTATTCGTTATTGGCCATACATGACTGACAACTCCTTAATGCAATTACGATACCTATAATAAAAAGCTTGCCTTAAAGATATGTTGTTATGAATAACCCCATACCTTCCCAATTAGCCTTTTGACTGCACACGTGTCATATGTGACTACTTTAATTACCACCCTCGTTCTGTTTTAAACGAACGTGGCACTTCAATGCAACTATGCGAACTAAGTAACTCCGAGTATATAGAACTACGACTTCAAATTCCATTCACAAAGTGTTGGTTCAAGGATCCTGCTGTATATGAATTGCATTGTCCTGGATGTGTATTGGGGCCGGTTGCACCAACAGTCGTTAACTGAGACTTAACATGTCAATCCATTGTCTACAACAAAAGCATCTATTGTTGTAGACAATCAAGCCTTTTAGTCCGGCAGCCAAAACCCATTTTGGGGGTGAACCTGATTTTGTCAGGTATAGTTTTTTTTATGATTGATTATAAGACAGTAAGGCATGCCTTTTCAGAAAATGCCGGATGACACCCCAGCATCCTTGAGCATTTTGAGATACCCGGTATTGGCCCCTCTAACCCACCCCCCTGTGAACAAATCAGCATATGTCGCATTTTCAGGCCCCTGTATTTCTAAAACCAGAAAGACTCACAAAGCTGATATTCACCAACCCAATAGCAAGTATAGCAAGGACTTCAGGAAAAACATTCAAACACATTCTCCTTTTTCAAATGGGCTGGGGTCATCCTTGAAAGTAAGCGATTTGTTCAAAAACGGCAAACTTTTTAGCGTTTTTCGTATTTTCAGGACCCTTATACCTCAAGATGCAAAAGTCGCACAACCCTCCCGTTCATCAATGAGCAAGAGTTTTATGTAGGGAGGATGGAGATTATTTAGAAATACTACCTGATCTTTCCATTAGTCAAATAGGAGCTTGTGAAAATGGCAAAATTATCTCTAATACATGAGCATTTAGCATTTTTCGAGATTTTCGGGCCTGTAGATCTCATAAAAGTAAGAGATACATGAGTTTATTTCTCAATCAGTAATAATGACTTTTTAATTAACAAGGATGCCCTAGCTGATAAATGAGCTGTCTCTTGTGTTCAAAATGTTTTGGTAGGAGCTTTGAAACTTAGCATTTCATTATTTGACAATAATGTAGTAGAGTCAGGCAGTCAAAACCCATTGTGAGGGTTAACCTTGTTTTGTCAGGTATAGTGTATTTATGATTGATTATGATAGAGTAAGGCATGCCTTTTCAGAAAATGCCAGATGACACCCTGGCATCCTTGAGCATTTTGAGATATTGGCCTCTCTAATCCACCCCCCTGTGGACAAAATATGAACAAATCAGCCTATGTCGCATTTTCAGGGCCCTGTATTTTAAAAATGAAAAGACTTACAAAGCTGATATTCACCAATCCAATAGCAAGTATAGCAGGGACTTCACAAATAACATTCAAACACATTCTCATTTTTCAAATGGGCCGGGGTCACCTTTGAAAGTAAGTGATTTGTTTAAAATCGGCAAACTTTTTAGCTTTTTTCGTTTTTTCAGGACCCTTATATTTCAGGATGGAAAAGTCGCACAACCCTTTTGGTCATATATGTGCAAGAGTTCTATGTAAGGAGGATACACATCATTTAGAAATGCTACCTGATTTTTCAATTAGTCTAATATGAGCTTGTAAAAGTAGGAAATTACCTCAAATACAAGATATTTGGCATTTTTCCTGATTTACGGGCCTGTGGATCTCATAAAAATAAGAGGTACATGAGGTTATTTCTCAATCAGTAATAAAGACATATTTTAACAAGATGCTCTAGCTGATAAATGCTCTTGTGTTCACAATGTTTAGGTAGGAGACACTGTATTTCATTATTTTACAAAAAAACAAACAGATTTTTTCGACATTCTTTCTATTTCATCGAACCTTTGTTTCTCAAAAATCAAATAATATTCAATGCTGGAATGTTTCACATAATTATAAGAATATATAGCAAGGATATAGGGTATCATACTCTGTCACACAGCTTATCCAGGCGGGCAAGTAACATAGAATTAGGAAATTTATTGAGGCCCCTTTTATTGTCACATTCAAGAGAAGTTGTCTACACCTTTGTACATCAATTTCTGATTAACAACAAGATTTTTACCAATGAGCCAGGGATTTAAGTCATTTTTTAGGGTTTATTTTGCATACTTTTGAAATGGCCAAATTATCCACCAGAAGCGTAACGGTTGAAAAAATGATATAAAACTAGAAAGAAAACTCTATATGTCCCCTATTTTTCTAGGAAGAGCAGTGTGGCCCAAAAGGTGATTTTTCAAGCCATATCTTATGCTCAATGGAATACTGAAATTCTGATCACTTCCATTTTGACCCCAAAAGCCCATTATACTTAACTCACGTTCTTTTCATAGTTCCCATGCAATAAAGAGATGCAAAGGGTGTTAAGCCTAATTATTTATAAAAGGCCATTTAATCTTTTGGTGGTGCCTAGTTTGCCGAACTCTTTCAGGTTTCACCAACTCTTATGCATATTTTTCATCTCCTATTTATATAGAGAGGCACATGCTGCTTATATTAAGAAATAACCTCATGTACCTCTTATCTTTATGAGATCCACAAGCCCATACATCAGGAAAAATGCCAAATATCTTGTATTTGAGATAATTTCCTACTTTTACAAGCTCATATTAGACTAATTGAAAAATCAGGTAGTATTTCTAAATGATTTGTATCCTCCTTACATAGAACTCTTGCACATATATGACCAAAAGGGTTGTGCGACTTTTCCATCTTGAGGTATAAGGGTCCTGAAAAAACGAAAAAAGCTAAAAAGTTTGCCGATTTTAGACAAATTGCATACTTTCAAAGGTGACCCCGGCCCATTTGAAAAATGAGAATGTGCTTGAATGTTATTTGTGAAGTCCTTGCTATACTTGCTATTGGATTGTTTAATATCAGCTTTGTAAGTCTTTTCATTTTTAAAATACAGGGCCCTGAAAATGCGACATAGGCTGATTTGTTCTTATTTTGTCCACAGGGGGATGGGTTAGAGAGGCCAATATCTCAAAATGCTCAAGGATGCCAGGGTGTCATCTGGCATTTTCTGAAAAGGCATGCCTTACTCTATTATAATCAATCATAAATACACTTTACCTGACAAAACAAGGTTTCCCCTCACAATGGGTTTTGGCGGCCTGACTATACTAGATTATTGTCAAATAATGAAATGCTAAGTTTCCAAGCTCCTACCTGTGAACACAAGAGACAGCTCATTTATCAACTAGGACATCCTTGTTAAATAGTCTTTATTGCTAAATTGAGAAATAACTTCATGTACCTCTTATTTTTATGAGATCCATAGGCCCGAAAATCTCGAAAAATGCTAAATGCTCTTGTATTTGAAATAATTTCCTCCTTTCACAAGCTCATATTTGACTAATGGAAAAATCAGGTAGTATTTCTAAATAATCTACATCCTCCCTACATAAAACTCTTGCTCACTGATGAATGAGAGGGTTGCACGCCTTTTCCATCTTGAGGTATAAGGGTCCTGAAAATACGAAAAACGCTAAAAAGTTTGTCGTTTTTGAACAAATCGCTTACTTTCAAGGGTGAGCCCGGCCCATTTGAAAAAGGAGAATGTGTTTGAATGTTATTCCTGAAGTCCTTGCTATACTTGCTATTGGGTTGGTGAATATCAGCTTTGTGAGTCTTTCTGGTTTTAGAAATACAGGGGCCTGAAAATGCGACATATGCTGATTTGTTCACAGGGGGGGTGGGTTAGAGGGGCCAATATCTCAAAATGCTCAAGGATGCTGGGGTGTCATCCGGCATTTTCTGAAAAGGCATGCCTTACTCTCTTATAATCAATCATAAAAAAAACTATACCTGACAAAAACAGGTTCACCCCCAAAATGGGTTTTGGCTGCCGGACTATTAAGCCTTAGTCTAAGCCTGAGTCAGGTTGGTGCAACCGGCCCCTGATTGTAAGACACAAACTTGTAGTGTTACAAAACCATACTTAGAAAATCATAAGTATAAGATATAGACTTTCGAATCATTGGATCATTTTGTAGTAACCGATGAAATGAGAAAATACAAATTTAGTGGACGTAATCAAACGAAATAGGGTATTCAAAACCAATCAGGAAATATCGTTATGGTTCCTTACACTGTATTTGGTCGGAAACCCACGAGTTTCATAATAGTATCATCCCTTATACTGGTGTGACAAACTACTAAAAACAGTCGTCTGCACCTTGCTCACGATTTTAACGTCTATCAATAAGCAATCTTTCAATGAGGACTTATATTAGCTATAAATGCCAATGTCTCAGAGGCTGGGCCACTCTTTTCTGGTCTTTTACACGACACACCTGCAGTACTGATAGGACCTGACAGAGGACTAGCTACAATTCTATTATTATCATCTTAATCCAATCCACTGGATGTGAGTTCAATAGATGTAGATCTGTGTGCGTGTTGAAAACACCTGAGCGGACACGGTAATGTAATTGAGAGAAAGGTATAAGATATAAAGGGATAGTGATGGAAATTGCCAAATGCTTGGGTTTATCCAAATGAAGCATAGTCGATTCTAAAAACAGCTTAGTTCGGTAAGTGATCAGCATGCGAAAAGTAGCATATAAAATCCTTTTCAGTATTAAGGTTGTAAATAAAAGGAATCATACATTCCATTGATAACACGAAATATTCAAATCAATATTCAAATGATATAATCAATGTATCACTTCATTTCCTATACGTGCTTAGCCTCACCTGAAAACGATATTTATCGCATTTAGTCCTTAAAAAGAAGTGTACTTGAGAAACTGCTTGACAACGCCTCCTTAGTGTTTTGGGGTTATTTGGTGCGTTAAGACATTCCATGTAGAAAAAAAGGTTTCGTTATAACTGAGTCATATAATTTCGACTTTCTGGCGATGACAATTTTGCTAAGGAGGAAAATGCGAGGTGGCAATACTTTTCATGTAGGAAGAAATCATTCGCTGAACTAGTGAATATAGAGTTTAAAAATGTGTAAAATATAGTTATTTATGATATTTTATTTTGTATTATTTTGTAATTATCTTTTTACAAGTGTGTGTGGTATACTTGTATGCGTAGTAAGGAGATCAAAGTACAGAGCTTGCTTTATTCTGAAAATTATGTTTAATAATATTTGAATTTTTATTTTGTAGTTTGGGTTATGGTTAATGGTATTTTATAAATCGTTTTAGAATGGCTCAAGAGCATTTCTTAAATTGGAATGCAAGAAGAAGAAAAGAGAGCTAGAGATACAAAGGTTTAATGGAATTTAACATATAATGTCTGTTTGAAAACACTATAAGGTGTTTTTTTTCTTCCCAAAATATTACTCCCTGCTGAGAAAGTACTTTTATGATGATTATTGTACTCCTCATCAGAAAGATCTCACAGTACTCCGTGTAGGATGATGGTAGGGCCTGCACTGATGGCCGTGTGGTCTAAGGTGTTGTCACTGACTGCTCGCTTTCTCTCACCACTGTCCGGGATTGAATCCCACCCGAGGCATGTTAGAAAGTTTGGCGGTGGTTTTTGCCGGGTACTGCGGTTTCCTCCACTAGGTACAGCTAGCAAATCACGACCTAGCAGCAATATGGCAGAAAAGGTGACCAAAAACTAAATTCCAAATGTAGGCTGATGGTCAAAGAAGAGTCAAAAAGGTTAACCCCATATGCTACGTTAATACCTTTAAGAGCTGTGTCCGGGCGGCGCTAGTGCTAGTATGGAGAAATGAAATATTTCGAGTTGGTATAATGGTATTGTCAAACAGGTCAAAAGTGTGACGTCAATTTTAGCTCATGCTTCGTAAAATTTCAAATACAAATTAGCCTCATGAAAATGATAACGCAAATTGAAGTAATTTGTGGGGTTGATTTGTGAATTATACGGCTAATTTGAGATTTTTACATATTTCAAAGCATGCACCTATATCCTCAGGAGTAGGCCAACCGTGCAGAGTAGGAGACCAACTATCTCAGGTGCATACTATACAGACAGGAAACATTTACGCAATCTAGGAGTTGAAAAATACACTTTTTCTCATCTTGGACAAAAATCTGGTCAAATAATTTGAACAGAGTTAAAAGTTGAAGAAGAATGATACCCTTCACTCCGTAATGATCTTTTCTCCACATTTATGAAATTTGATGTTCCTCAGTCCATAAGTGTGGGTAGGAGCCCTTAATGCATGTCGTTTTCATGTTTTTTACCCCCAAGAATTTATACCCTGCTGGGATGGTACATTTGTGATCTTTGTGTATCATCAAATACCTATCAAACAATATACTTAGTAGCGGCTGAATCGTCGAATAAAAAGAGGAAATGGTTTAAAAGTTGACACACATTAGCTACCTTCATTGATTTTTTAGGTCTTCTTGGGATACTAATAACTTCCAGATACTATATTGAGGAGTGGAATATGATTGTGCTGCCATCTATCGGTTGTGTGAAGAAGTGAATATGAACAATCGCATTAGAGATATGGGCTCTTCAAGTCCCTGCTCTGTGACTATTTGATTAGTAAAACCAAGAAACTTGACATGTCATGTAGATATGTTGAAACTCCTTGACTTTATAGATTTGTTGTATAGATGAAAAATACACACAATTTCTGACTCTATGGTGCGGATAAGAGGCCTTTTGTTTAGAGAAACCTGAAAATGAGCGTTTTTGGTGTTTTAAGTTACATAACTAATCCCACCTGTTCTTATTTTGATACATTGTTTAAAGTAGTTCGTGTCCAAAACATTCTGTTAAGGATGTATATTTGATATCTAGACAGTAATCAACAGAAAGGTGATCTAATATAGATGTATTTTCTGCATCTTAAAAAGTAGAGTTAAACGAACTTCACCTTGTGACTTATTTCTACTGCTTTCATTTGGTTATATTTGGTTACAATTATTATTTGGATTAGTTAATATATTTTGTTTATTTATTATTATTTGTATATTGTAAGGCGTATGATTTTGTAAGATGAAAATTACAGCAAATAAACATACTACTACTACTAATTACATGATACGCTACTTGTTTGAATGTTTTATTTACTAAATTATTGATATACGCCTATCATTGTCACTTTTTGCCTTCATCTTATTTACAACAATTATGAAAGTTATTAACCCTTCTAATGCTTAAACACAAGGGTGCAACGATTTTTGAAGACCATTTAAACCCTGTCATGTTGGTTATCATTGGATGGCTCTCATTGAGTACCCATATGCCAGGGTTTCAGTCATTTTTTTGTAACATTTAGTAATGGCCACTGGCAGTATGAGAGTTAATCGATAGATTGCTTAAAGAATAGAATAAAAAAAAACACCAGACATGGACTTGTTGATTTAAGGGCAGCTTTTATTGCTCAAGAGGAGTAAAAATACAATCATGATTGATTACAAACTGAGTGAAGGTCGCTAAATCACAACAATAGTGCTTTCTGCATATATTTTGCAAGTACATATATTTTCACTAAATAAGTAGTTCAATCAAAAGCGTAATTCTTCGTTGATTCTCAGAGATATACAATTTGTTTTCAACCTCACACCACTTGCAAATGAAACCTTTTTATTATAGGTAGGTTAATTGTCCATATATTCTTCCCCTAGTCGAGTACTGTAAACGATAAATACCACTCCCATCAAGAATATATTTCTCCAATTTCTTTTAGACAAATGGTTTTTGGTATTTCCTCTCATGTACATGAGAACAGAAGGAATGTTTTAAGCAATAGCATAATAATGCATATAAGCCTAATTGAATATAATGACATTGTGGTCATTAGCAAGAACACAAGGAATGTAGCAAGGAATGTAGGTATTGCTTGCAGGGCAAGGTCTAGACTAAAAGTGTTATTAGAGAATAACTGCCAAAATAGTAGAAATTAGGTGGATATATCTCTTCTTGTATGAGCAGCCGCTTTTTCATTCATGAAAAGAATTGCATTGAAAATGTAAACATAATGCAACCACAAAATACTGCATTATTTCTTAACTTGGAACATAACTTATCAAATTGACTAATACTTATCAATACAGGCGAACTTGGAGATGACAGACTCAATGGGACCAGGAAAATTGATCTTTCATATGCAAAATCTGTCATATACATATGACACATACTTGATTTGCATGTGACTTGGACCAAGCATATAGTCTGTCATGTTGCCAAAAGTCTGTCATACAGTGATCCGTCATATACAAGTTCGCCTCTATTGAAAAAGTATTGAAGATGGATTGTTAAACCCATCATAATCAACAACTTTCAATATTTCTCGAAATATTGCTCAGTTACTACAATATCCCGTGAAATGTCAGCTCTCAATGTATGCTGACAAGCTTGGTAGTCACATCTAACTACCGAGTATGGCATAGATTTTGCGAGAAATATTCTACGTGTATCTAGTATTTGCACACAAAAACGTGTCTGCAAATTAAAAGAAATGTTTTTCACATACAGGCACCAATGCTTGTTGCTATACATGAAGCTCCTACATTTAATATGACAATACTTCCTGGTGAGGTGAGGTGTTCTCACTCACATAATCATTTTATACATTTCAACTATGGAAAATACATACATATATAATCTTATTATATAAGACACAGTCACTATGGATTCTCCTTTCCACTTCTCAAACTTGCTTTGTAAGAAAAAAAATCTTTAAATTCAAATCAAGCCATATTTCTGTGCTAATTGCAAATCGTTAAAATATCAACATTAGTTCACGCAGCAGGCACCAACATAAGTACTTGCCCGCTTGCCCCGGCAAGTGAATTTTTGAAAAAGTCGCTTTTGGACAGGTACAATTTAGCTGCTTACTTGCCAGAGTGGGCAAGTTATAAAGAACATGGCACAAATATGCAAACAATGCAACACAGCTGAAAATAGAATGGTTTTGAAATCAGTAACCCTTATGCTGCTGGCGGCTAATTTGACCAAGATGATGCAAAATACTTGAAAAATGACTAAAACCCTGGCACATGGGTACTCATCTAATAGTACTTAGCAGGAGCTTTCTAATGAATACAAACACAGGTTTCAACACTTTTCAACAAAAGAATTGTCCCTGTGCTTTGGACAAAAGTTGCCTCAGCATTGGAAGGGTTAAATCCATGATGAAAAATCCATGCCTTTCTAGCAAATGTTACAGGTGAACTGGTTTAATACGGATGTGTTTTATCCGGATTTTCGAATTTACCGTACAGATTTCAAGGGCCCGGTCCCTCCCAATACATTAACATGCAAATTTCTGTGCTTATTACGGATAATTTAAAGGACAATTCCACCATGAATAAAACATGGGCCCAAATAGTGTCTTAGGGTATACTCTACTCATATCCAAGACCCCACAACCACCCACCTCCACATTAAAAGTTTATTGCTGTTTTAAGTCATGTTTTGCCATGTATCTGGGGGCGGCCATTTTGAAACTAGCTCATGACAGAATAGTTGCACAACCTCTGCAGTAGCCAGCATCTGTATATACAAGGCTAGGAGTGTGCCCAAATACATTGTGTCCTGTTTCTTCTAGTAGTAGGAATTTGACAAAGATCATATGACATATTTATTGAGTTTACAAGGACACACTAGATTCTGTAAGTTTAAGATGTAAGAGTAAAATACTTACCCTTCCCATCACTCCAGACCACATTCAGATAGTACACTGATTGTAAATTATTGTTTGTTTGTACTGATTTACATTGTAGTTGTTAAAAGGCAGGAAATGGTAAGTTGGGTAGATAACAACAATTGCAAGCACTTCCCAGAGTTGAAAACACCCTGGGGAATTCATGTGCTCAGGAAACAGCCATCTCAACACAATTTTGTTAATTGCTATCACCATTGCAGGAAGTGAATCTGGGGAACTACTAATCAATCAGTCATGTAATGCAATTGACCTGGCTAGTACTGTCAATCTAAGGAACACTTTCCCTGATGGGTTTGCAAGTCTAGTTTTAGTATTTAAAAATTATTAAGGGAAGTCATTTGATACAAACCTTTCCCAGCTGTCATACAAACAATCAAAATGATCAGATGAGTTATATGACTCTGATGTTGAGGGTATAGAATAAATAATCAGCAAATAAAGGGGGTTGGCAGAAGCAAACTTATCCATAACAAATGTTAAGTGTACTTTTATCTCTCTCCCTTTCTTAGCCATTTTATTGTACCCTTTAAAGAGAAATTGTCTTCAAACAAGTTGATGTAACAGATATTGCCTCCTTTTTTGAGCACTTCTGGACCCTTTCGTTTCTCTCTTGTTGAACATGGCTCTGTGTGGGATCAAAATTGAATATTGTAGGCACTGCACCAGGTTTCGGGTGTTTAAACCTCCTAAATCTAAGTTTTGTTTGTAGTTTCCTCAAGATTCCTCAAAGTGTTCATGACAAACACTTTGGGCTCTACTTCAATGATTAGCTTTTCATTGTCCATTCTATCCCAATGTTGAATAGCCATCTTGCTGCTAAATCCTTCTTTTCTGGGTTAATCTTTGGGTTTGAAATGGAGAAAAAGGAAAGTCCCTTTCCTTTTCCCCTGTCAGATCTGTTGTAGCATCCAATAAACAGAACAAATCACCATTTTCACAACATTGCTGTCATGGTTTCATGTGTGATGCTGGGTGCTGTACATACAGGAAGTGCAACTATTCTGGCCTGGACTG
The DNA here is from genome assembly GCA_963942565.1 of Maea johnstoni. Lineage (NCBI taxonomy): Eukaryota > Metazoa > Annelida > Polychaeta > Spionida > Magelonidae > Maea > Maea johnstoni. The sequence continues at coordinate 74,280,683 of OZ012684.1, read as the reverse complement.
CCTGTCAGATGTCGAGTAGCAGTGCATTGTGGGATACAATGGCTCCCATGGTCTTGAGCTTAATGGCTGGTTGGGGGGGGGGGGGGGGGGGGGGGGTGGCAATTAAGTGCAATTTCAGAGGTAAGGAAGCCAAACAGTATTCAAGTGAACAAGGACTGTAAAGTATACATACTAAAGTAAGTTCTCAGCATATATTAGCCTGAAGGTGTAATTGTCCTTTAATCCATACCTCGCCTAAACCAGACGATTTTTTGCGGCATGCTATAAACCATTTAAGGTTCAAGAGCATGCTTTTATCCGGATTGCCGATCATGAATTGAGCATACCCTATCACATGATACGACAGGCCTTAGTCATTACCATAGAAAGCAGAAATAACATCCTCTACCACAAAAAAACGAGGAGAACAGACAATTAAACAGACAGAGGGGTGTGGTGGGAGGGGGGAGATATGGGGGGTTGTAAATATAGTCAATGGGTCACGATTTCGTCTTGATTTTTAAAATGTACACGCCTTGCCAATTCTTCTATCTATGCCTTTACACATATTCCAGAATTTGCCTAATACGGACAGAAATTTAGGGTCCACATCCGTCCAGATTAAGCCAGTTCACCTGTATAACTTATTTTGTGCAAGTCAAAAATTATGTTGGGCAAGTAAGAATAATAATTTACTACTTGCACAGCATGGTAAGTTAATTCCAAAAATCCTTTAGGTGCCTGCAAAGGTAATATGATTAGGTGAATTCATCCTTATGCTGCTACATGCATATATATAACTGGACTAGATAAAGGTTACACACTCAAGCAAATGACATAGATGCACATATTTCTCACTTACTTTTTATCAAAATTGGACACGCCATGTTATCTGTGAGAAGCAAAAGTGAGTTATTTCGATTAGAACGATACCGTATTACCCCGCTTACACCCCGCACCCCATAGATAATACGCACCCCCTCCCCAAGTCCCTTTCCTATATGTAAAATACAATGCCCTTTTTTATAACACGCAGTCGGAGTTGGGGAGTGGGAATCTTGACCCCAGTACCGTAACCCGCATTGACTCAGAGAATTAGAGGCTAAAATCGTACAGTGTTTATAGTGCTCAGAGTCACTGTGCAAGTGATACCAATTAACAGTACGGGAAAAGTCTATTTTTAAACATGATCTGGTACGTCCAGGGTATCAGAATGGCAATCATCATCACGTCGTCATGGTGACAGGCCAATAGACAATAGGAACCCACCAAAGTATTTTCGACCATGCCCCACACGTCCATAGCAGCGATGTAAAAATGTTCTGGTTTATGTACCCGTTGATAACACGCACCCCCTATTTGACGTAGGTGCTGCAGTGTATAAAAGTGCGGGTTGTATGCGGGGTAATACGGTATACGCTATATCGGTAACTGAAGTACGCTTCGACTTCAAATAAACAATTCCCACATTGTTCAGATTAAAAAATAAAGAAATATTTTTAAATGAATATCTAAAAATAATGAGTCTTGCAAGACATGACGTAAACTCTTAGCCGATCTCATCATTGAATTCCAATTGGTTTTTAAAATATTTCTATTTGTGTCGCCCTAGCCTAGGACAATATCACTTTCATGGTTTTATGGGTGGTACGCAAACACACGTACAATTCCATTCAGATCACCAACAACCAAACAGTTGTTTTTCAGAGTCACTGCTCCGGGTTTGCACAAACCATCCCTACTGGAAACCAGCTCTTTGACGAATTCCCCAGCTGGGGAAAGAACAACAATGCGATCATTGTTCATATCAGCCACCAGCACACGGTTCTGCCCATCAGTGCAGATACCTATGGGGTTATCTAACATGCCCACTCCTTTACCCGTCATTCCCCCATACTGCCAAGCACACACATACTTCCTTTTATTGCCTTTACCAACCAGGACAAGGGCATACACTCTGTTGCTTCTGCAATCAGACACTACCAGACCATTTTCCTTGAAGGGCGCTACACTCCTTGGATGGTAAAACCCCTGCAGATTACAGTTCTGTTTGAACCTGGTCGGGCTGTAATCTGGAAACTCGCGTATGGTCAAATCATTAAAGAAGTATGTATCATTCACTTTTTTGAATGTTTGCACACATTTCTTGTCCAGGTAACAAGCAGCTAGGTCACCAGTGGCCATCAGAGAAAGACCAAATGGTCCTGCAATGCCTTTACCTACTGTATTCACATGTCGACCATCTTTTCTATAAATCTGGATTTGGCCTAAGGCAAGGTCGCTTACAGCTAGGCAATTTCCTGAGAGAACTTCAATTCCACCTGCATTTTGAACCCTTGGATTTCCAGAGACACCAATCATCCTTCTTTGTTGTCCTGTTTGGGAACTGAGCATCAACTTTCCAGGGTTGAGGCCTGTAATGAGGGCTAGGCTACCATCCTCACATACGGAAACATCTCTTATACAGTTTGCACTCTGATCTTGCCCTCTGGCACAGCTAAAGGTGGATCTCAAGACTATCCCAGGGGAAATCTCATGGCTGGTTCCAGCTCTAGGAAGATTGGATGTTGGGAAAGGAATCGCTGCAGCAGCTCCACTGGAAGAGTTCAACGCCTGGCCATTCTGTGCTTGAGATGCTCCATTCGTTGGATTCCCAGCCATGGGTACTTCTTTGGAAATGAAAACTGAAGGTAAATAGTGTATCACTATCTCACCATCCTTTGCTTTTGCATCGCCAGCACCATTCACGCCATTGGGAACATCTTTTGTTACCAACTTCCCCAGAACACTGTTATTACGCTTGTCAATGTGATTGATAAATGTATCCCCTGGATGGAAATCCCATACAACCTCATTATGCTTTTTAACTTCTTTCTTAAGAATTGTCCCTGTTTCACGTTCAATATTCTCACAGTTAAGTATGGCCTCAACATTTGATTCATCATGGATTAGGCTGAGAATACGTCCCATTACTCTGTCCAGCTCAGATTGGAAGTCCTTTTGTTCATGTTTCAATATTCTTATATTTTCTCCTTCGGCAGTGTAGCGTTGTTTAAGATCTTCAATTATTTCGTTTTTGTATATTTGGACTGCATCGCAAATCTTGGAACATTCTCTCTCGATGGACTTAGTCACCCTATCAAGAGTGGCATCAGTAGCTTTCTTGTAGACAGCTAGATCTTTGGAAGATGCTTCAAGGGAGTCTATTTTGGATGATAGCTGTTCTATATGCTTATGGTATTGCTTCTTCACACGGTCAGCTTCCTCAGTAACCACAACTACTCTCGAGGCATGCTTGCACTGTCGGCATTTCTTACACATCAGTCTCTTGCATTCTTTACACATTTTTTCAACTCTGTTTTTAGGATGGAAGCTGCATTTTGCATCTTGGCTTTTAATTTCAGAGTCCTTCCCATCACTAGTTGTATTCTCGGAAGCTTCAATGGCACTTTGAAGGTTTACTAACAAATAATTCAGAGGGAACGCTGAAACTCCTTCTCTAGGTAAAGTAAACTCTGCTCTGCAGTTGGGACATCTGAACTTCCTTCCTGGTCCAGAATTGTGCGCAACGTGTCCAATTAAGCATTCCTCACAGAAGCTGTGAAGACAGGGCAAGGCACGGGGACGCTTGAACGGGTCGAGGCACAGTGCACATTCTGTGAGTTGTGAGAAACCTCCACCAGTGGCCATGGCTAGCTCCTGCAATGACAAGTTAATATCAGTCAAAAAAAGCCTAACATGACACTCAGCAGCCAGATATATTTATTAACTGCAAACAGTTATAAAGAGACAACATTGTGAAATTAAAAATATTCCCTCCATACATATAGCCCCTTTAGACCATTCAGATTGGGGGTTAAGAAGGGATCTTTTGCCTAGGGATCTCTCTGACATGTGTAACTGCACATGGACAATTCATCTCCTAGGCAAATTTGACATACACTATGAACAAATGGCAACAGTGAACGGCAGAATTAAGGTAAAAATGTATTAACCATTGGCATTAATAAGAACCCAGTTATGCATTGAAATATATTCTAGCAGGGCTTGTTATACAAGGTAGTCCCACTGCCCACAGGTACTAGAGTTTGAAAAGGGCTAATAAAACCTGGGAAGTTGGAATTCCATTCTAGGGAACCCCTAATAAAGCACATAAAAGCCCTTAGGCATAAAGAGATATGATACTGTTTGTTTCCTGTAACACGGACTTAGCCAGGACCCTTCCTACCTGTCTTTTGGACAGGCAGTTTCCTGAAAAACTCCTTTTTCGACAGGCAAAATTTTGTATGGTGAAATTGCAATTTTCACTTATGACCATATCATTTCCAAACGGGCTCTCTTCTTAGACATGACTGAAGTGTAATCTGCCCTTTTTGACACCATAGGCTATTAAATGTAGTTGGTATAAGGATATGAAGAAATTTAGTAGCTAAATAAATCTGGAAGGGCAGAAACTTTGTGAATGCTGTTTTGGACTGGCATTCTCAAAATCCTGGCCAAGACCCTTCACCCCAAGAGAAATTAGGGAGGTAGGTAGGAAAATGTTTTTATTTTAAGAAATATTTTAAGTGATAAATGGTAGGCTCTATGATAGTTGAGATGATCATGTTTTTCATTCAGATTACCATGTTTTTGATTAAAAATGTCATAAAAAGATCTAGGTAGCCGTAGGGCCCAAAGATAGGGTGGGTAGGGTTACAAGAAACAAACAATGATTTTTTAGGCCTTGGTGTGGACCACTAGTTCAATGGCAACAGGTGGCGGTATTACTAAATCTTAGTGACCTACATTGCCTGATAGTATAGTTTGGAACTTTGTGTTGACACTTAGCCCTGCTTAAGTATAATATCCATTACATGCCATAATTCATTAGAGGATTGTGTTATTTTTGACTCAGGCAAGGGCTGTGACTAGGCCCAATATTGACATATTTTGTTATAAACAAGTAGCTCCAGGTCAAACAAACATAGGAATCACCTATTTTAAAATAAATTTTGATTACTGACAAATGGCAGTATCAGAAATTTTCTATGATAGCTTTAGTGAGAAACAAAATGAAAAATATATTGTTCTAAATAAAACATAAATCAAAAAGCGATACAATGCCTATTTTGGATTTATTTTCTAGAAGACATGCACAACTTATACATGCAAATGTTCCAGGCATCTATAAATTGAAATTAACATGCAAGTGGCACGTTCAAATAGTTGATGTCTGGGTCGCACTTTAACAAAAAATATCCTGTAGATGGCGCCACTTTACCCAACAGTTAGCATTGGATCCCCCTCTTAAAGTATTATTTATAGAAATGGGATTATCCATAGAAATTTTAGAACATACATGCAAAAATGGTAGTGAAGTGTAGGAACTAGGAAGTGAATGTGCACTAGTCCTTGAATGTCTACAGCCATTGCTACTTGCTATAGTCATTGAATTTTATATATTAAGTCTGAGTCTACTGAAGACGTTGATGCAAAAATTATTGACTCTTGCACCAGAACTTTGCTTCGGCTGACCATTATCTGCGATCATCCCCACAGGATGTGAGTACCAAGAGCACAGGGATAATTATCCTTCTGCCTATTAAAGTGGGTCAGTGACCACCATACCAAACATTGAGCATGGCCCCTAACATATTATACTTTACTTAAGTTCTCAACTAAAATGTGTTGACTTTCGTGTATGAAGAAGTTTCCCCACTTGGGCTGGAAGCGTGTCAAATGATCAACAGACACGAACTCTACTGACATACACATCCATGGCTTAGATTTAAGATTAATAGAACAATCGACATCCGTGTCCAGGCATGTTAATGTTTAGAAACGAGTATTTCAAATGGGCGGTGCCATGGACATGATTTGATTGATTTCAGTTTTGGGTGCTTTGACATGGTAATATACTTGCCTTGTCACTTTAACGCAGTGTTCATACAGCTAACATATACCTCAAAATACCCCGACAAAGATCGACGCGACTGTTCTTTGCCTCCCGAAGTGGGCCACTAGTGCTGCCTGTGTCGGGATTTCCCACGTGTGGCGGAATCTGCTTTTAGTACTACAGCTTGAAATATAGAGGGCGCTTATGTTGTGACGATTTAACGAGTCCAAAGGTGGATGTCTTTGGCGAGTCATTACCTTTACAGTACAGGTGAACTTCGATATGACGGACCACTGTACGACGGATTTTTGCATATGACGGACAATATGCTTGGTCCCAGTCCGATGCATATATAGTATTCTTCATATGTATACGACGGATTTTGCATATGACGGACCAATTTTCCTGGTCCCATTGAGTCCGGCATATCCAAGTTCACCTGTATTAACCTGTACCTCAGATTAATAAAACATTCGTGCCTGTGCATATAGTGATCTCACTGACAAGATCCGCGAAAGTGTTGGAAAAATCACTTTGTAGAGGCTTAGATTCAAGGTAGAGGCTAATTGTTGTAAAAAAGACATGTATCTGACGCAATATAAGAAAAGATAACATAGGAAAATAATGATCGATATATAGGGCCTATGCAAATATGACTTTAAATCCAGGGAACTGCAGTTATACATAGCTTTTCTAAAACAAAGGTTACCTGCGGCTGAAACCATCTCACGTGGTCGGTGAAAATGTTTTTTTTCTCCCCCCCCCCCCAAAAAAAAAAAAAAACCATAGTGCTCTTCTTGGTCCTTGGTGAAAATAAAAGACTTTAAAAAAAAAAATCTTTTTCACATGGTCGGGGATAATTAAAAGTTTTATTTTCTCTCCCCCAAAACGGTTGTGTAAATACATTTTTATTTGTTCTTTCACGCGTAGCACGTCGGCAATTTTCCATCATTATCTTCACAAGATAACAGACAAGTTGTTAGTCTGAGTGTAGTGTGCATGAAAACGAGTATAAAACAACCCTTTTCCTCAGAAGTAGCCATACCAGTTGTTTGAAGCTGTGGAGTGGTGACTCAGTAGGAGATGCTGACGAAGGGTACACTTCAGTATGGAAAGCCGTTCTTGCAGAAAAGCACTATTTGTCATTAATGATAAATATCACTTCAGTTTCTCATGAAGAAGAAAGCTCAGCTCTATTAAAATGCATGTTTTACTAGACAATATCAGCAAAGTGAAACTTTTTTACGCTGAAATAGATTGAGAGCTATGGATTGCTATTTTCTAGTAGACAACGCCAGGAAAGTAGACATTCTTTTCTCTGTTGAAGTAGGTGCTTATCACATGTGTATATTTCTTGGAATCGATACTACAAGTAGAGTGCAGACCACTTTCCCCTGAAGTTAACGTTGCTATCTTATATATTCTAGCACGTGGATGGTGCTGTGTAGTAGACAATGCTAGTAAAGTAGACACTCTTATCTCATTTGCAGTAGCTATTATACTTGTAGATGTGTTTCCTTTTATAGACTAAATATCATAGTGGACAGATTTTTACTCTGAAGTAGGTGGATTGTATTAATAGACAAAGGCAGTGATTTGCACCGCTTTTACGGTTTGAATATCACGTTTATTAAATTTTACTTTAATTTCTTTAGGCAACCTGTCAGTTTATGCGTATGATGTGTCCACTCCGCGCATGATGCGTTAGTGCAGTCTTTATCTCCGTGTAGCAATAGGGCACCCGAAGAAAGAAACGCGCTTCCTTATACAGGGGCCTCTCATATCGCAAAGTACGATTTTAATTGTTGAAAATCGTAATTTTTCTGTTTCTCGAAGCTGCGACGTTCGTAAATTTAGGAAATCGTCAATTAGGAACGATTCATAATTTACGATACGAGAAACGGGCCCCTGATTCGTAAATGTAGGGTAATATAGATTTATATTTCTCATCAGTTCCTTAACGACCAACCATTTGCACAAATTCTCCTCATTTCTTTCAACATGCAATATTCCTGTCATCACGATAAGGGATTATTTGAAAATAAGGCAAATAGTTATGCGAGATTCTCCCAGAAAAGTGATGGTTCGTAGGGTTTCAGAATTTCGTTATCATTTTGAAAATATATAACTCATAAGAGTCTTTTCCAGCAGCATACTCTCTCGCCTCAATGCGATCTTTTATGTACCTGCTCCTGTCTTAACTGTCACTGAAATGCACGTTGAATCTGTTAGTATAGTATCAATAGGGTGGGTGAATCCTGGGGCATTGTGGATGTATGCATAAACCAGAATGGTTATTTTTATCTAACTTTACAGACAATGGTTTCATTTCGCTTGCATTAAGAAATCAATATCCCTTGACTGTACACATACCATGACAAAGGGCTTCCCTGGATACTCCTATACCGGTTTCTACTTATGTTACGTGTAGTTAGTTTACCAGTATTGACTGAGCACCTAACATAATACCCTTGAACCAGCAAGCAACAACACGCCACCCAAATGTAACTGCAGCCACTATTGAGATTTACTGAATAAAACATCCAACGCCCAAATCTCAGTCTATTGCGAATTATATGAGTGGGTGTGCATGTGGGTGTGTTGTTGTTGGTGTGAGTGTGTTATAGGGATTAAGATCCAGATAGGGCCCCGTTGAAAGAGGTACTGGGAGGACAGTATAATTACAGAGAAGGGGGAAGGCAAGTGTTGCGGCGAGGCGCTGAAGGCCGCAGGAGGAATAGAAAGTGGCAGTGTAGTAAGGATCCGTGCGCCCAAAAAGTGAGTGGCGGGCGCACGGATCCAAGCCCAAAGTACAGGTGGAAGGTGCATGGATAGGGCACTGATGATCACGTGGGGACGTGTGAAAGGGCAGATAGAAGGTAGATGGGTGGGAGTTGCATAAAGTAATGCCTTATAGTTAAGTGCTGGACTCATGTCAGGAGTACCACATAAGCCATCAGCGCGGGCTCACGTGGGAACAAGGACCAATCAGGGCTCTCGCATCGATTACATTACTGAGACACCTTATCTCCACCACCAGCTGGGGGTGCCCAAAGCACCAATTTCTGACCTATTAGCGGCTATTAGTTGACATTAGTTGAGGCTTGCATGTTCATGTTGACCGGCTGGTTTCGAATCCACTTGTGTTTGGTGATCTAAGGTAAAGTCATGTGCAGCAAGTGTCCTTCATCAACAGATATAAATTAATACTTACACCCACTAAACTTCACAGATCTCAATTTTTATATGAAGGCTAGGCATTACTTGCATCCATTAAACTATATATTTTCTCGAAGAAATTCCTAACTTCACAACTGTGGAAATGTTTATTATAATAAATCAAAGATAAAAGATTGTTTTTAGTCTAAGCCCAACATAAAGTCATCGGCCCTTATAGCGAACGGCAATTCAGGCAGACGTCTTTTCTGGGATCAACGGTTTTGACCAACAATTCATTTTTAGCAAAGTTAAGTAAAAAAAAAATAGAAATAAAGCCACCGTTATTTTGAGTATGAAATATTTCTAAGTACCACACGAAGCACTGGGCGGGTGGAAAAAAAACTGCACGATCGAGAGACGGAATCGAACCGGCGACCCTAAGATCGGGAGTCGGCTGGGCCAGGGCGACTGGCCTATCAATCAGGCTATTCCTTCTGATGTGTGAGACGGAGTGAAAAGAGAACCATATCGATGAAATCCCGTAACTCTATCGTTCCTAGTATTCCGAGTCATTCTTGTCATTTACGTGACTGACAACCGTAGTAGATCTTTGTTAGGTACATGTACCACTAAGCCACTTTTATCAATGACCCCACACATTTACATACGGCCCGAAACTGATTATGACCTACCTTCGTCACCTTTGGTAAATAACCAAATCAAATATGGCGCCTGTTGTCTAACTACTGCCAGACGGCTCGCCATCACCCGAATGTCGTTAGAACCCAATAAGGAGCGCCAAAATAGCTGAAAAATTGTATTTGATCTTTTAATCTAATGCCTTTTCAAATAAATAAACAATAATAACTTTATCAATACGCCTTTACATGTCGTTAACTTTATGGCATCGCCAGTTTCGCAATCCAATTTTCCTAGTGTTATGAACTTGCTATTCTGAGGTTCAATTAGTTACATCTGCTGCCGTTTCACTTTTGGGGGCGCTTGCAGCTCTGCATGAACATTTGCGTCGAGCCAGGCAGCTGTGTTGGAAAACCCAAGGCCGAGGGGGTCTGATGCATCTCACAGCCGAGGGCCGGCAGGCCAGAGGCTGTGAGATGCATCAGACCTCCCGATGCCTTGGGTTTTCCAACACAGCTGTCTGGCGAGGTCTTACTGGCTATTATATCATGAAAAAATTGTTTTGCTTTTTAATTTATCGGAAAAAGTGCCTTTACCTTGTGAAAAACAGGGCTCTTTCAAAAGTTGTTTACATATGGTTGCCATGACAACGCGCGAGGTGAACAAATGACACTAAAAACACTTTGTTCCAGCCCTAGTTGCACTGTGTGGCAAAAAAACACATTACTATGGCAATGTGCCATATTTGTTATGTTCAATTTTTTGGAAAGGTACATTTGATTTATGAAAAAAGGCCTATTTAAAAGTTGTTTACATATGGTTGCCATGACACCGCGCGAGGGCAACGAACGAGGGCAACGAACGAGGGTAGAAAACCGAATACACTTTGGTATAGCACTGTGTGGGAAAACAATGCCTAGGTATTGCTATGGCAACATGATATAATATGTATCCATGGTTATTGGTGGGGCCCTCAGGCCACGCCTATCTGGGAAGCTGTTTTGAAATGTCCATAGTCCGGACGGCCATGTTGGAAATGCTGAGGCCGGACTGACTATAATTCTCTATTCTGCTTGGTTATAATATAAATATTGGCCCGGTACATTGCCTTTGCCGCGGAAAATCGTGCCTTCCTTATTTTAATTTAGCATGAAGTTTTCAAATATATGAAATATTTTAAGCGGACATAAAGTATATTTTTCAGTATAGGAAGGAAAATTACTAAAGAAAAAAATACTATGTGTATAGAATGAAATCAGGAGACTTCGTAACCAAACTGGTTCGTAACCAAACTGATGCGTACCCAAGTAGCTTCGCACCCAAGAGATTTCGAAGTCTCCAGCTTGCGCATAGAATTCCGATATTTATTTCATTTCTACAAAAATGATACAAATCTAGTCATTATAAATTATTTTCCTCTATAATGTTAATGTTCTTTATACATCCGATTCCATCACAAGTTCATAAATAACTTGGCCCCGCCTTTTGACTATTGATGCTTTGCATCTACAACCGTACTTGTTACACGTTGTTTTATAGTGTAGATTTTATTGACTGTACTTGCAAAGTACAAAATCATAATCTTTTCTTTTCACAATAAAATCTATAACATGTTAACATAAAAGTGAAAATGCAATATAAAACATTTTAAAGTAAAATACTAATTATATTACAGGTTTTGCTACTTCAAGCAGTCATAAACCTCTCTTTCACACACATTTACGACTTCAGACGATGACAATTAGCATGCGCAAACACTCGGCACAAAAAATCAGTCAGCTTTTACTAGCAATTATTGCCTTTTCATATGCATGAGTCACCATTCACTTTTATTTACATTATTTGTTCACCGTTGGATAGCTTTTCTATACATATTGGCACAGCTAGAACCTTGCAGAGACTTTCTAGATCGTGGGTGCTATAATTTAGGGGCTTAATCGGGAACATCTGTTACTGTCTACCTACACACCTTTTGAATTTTCTAACTCTTTACCTCATCACTTCTTAAAACCCATAGCTCACTCCCATGTGTGATATTGTGAACGGTTATGGGTCAAATATTGTACTACACACTGTTGCGTTTTGTAAGAAACAACTTGAAGACGACTTTCTTTTTGTATACATATATGTATTCTTCTTATCAAGGTTACAACTTCTTCTTACGAATTCCCTTTGAACTGCGTAATGGTCACATCAGGCGACCTTTAGATTCATTGGATTATATCCAGTGAAACAATTAATGTGATCAGTACCGTTGCAACATAGCTATATATATATATATATATATATATATATATATATATATATATATATATATATATATATATATATATATATATATATATATATATATATATATATATATATATATATATATATATATATATATATATATATATTATATAAATGTATATTCATGTTGCATAACTCTGGAATACGCCTCGATCGAAATAGTTCGATCAATATCAAGGTGTCCGTAAATACGTGTAAATTCTCATCATTGGCATAGTTCCATAAGAATCAATCGTTTTCCAGAAGAGGCAATGGTCATTCTTACAAGATCCATCAGCATTATCATAGCCATTCAAGTTGGCGTACGTACAGTTGTTGTACCACCAGCCTCCGCCATACTTGCTGGCACAGTTCCCATCCGAGTTATCATTGTCGCGGTCATAGGTGGAGAACATCATTTCATCAGAATGTAACGCAGCTCCTACTGAATCCTTCTTCAAGGCATCATCGCTCTTGTAATAAGAAACTGCATCCCCAAGTTTCAAGCGGTACCCTCGAGATTCGTCAATAACTGTGATATTTGTATATTCGATTATGTATATTGTGCCAGTGTAGTTGAACAGCGTAATATGTAGATGATAGTGTGCTCTGGTGGTTAAATAATGCAGCTTTTCCAATCCAAGCCAGAAATCATTCAGCAGATCACCAAAACCAACTTTATAGCTCTCCCAAGTGCGATTAAAGTTGAGGGTTGACCAGCCCCTGGTTTGAATAGCGGTCTTTCCGAAGGAGCATTTCACCTGGAAAGGTGCGACGCCAGTGCTTGCATTGGGGACTATTTGAAGGAGTCCCATGTATGAGCCTGGAAAAGGAAATGTCATGAATATTCCCCCAAGAAATTCTTTCTTTGAATAGTCTATTCAGTAGCAACACATTTTTCGGTGAAACATTACATGGTGTTCAATCACCATCATCATAAATGTACATGTAGCTGAAATTAAAAGTTTATAGTATTCATAAACGGATGAATACACAACTACGCTAGTTACATTTATATATAAATCCCTACATGTCATGGCACACTTGATTGGTTTGACCCTTTAGTAATACTGCGATAAATTGTTGTGAATTGAGTGCATTATCGAAGAATTATCAAAATATTTCACTGTTAAATATTTTATAGTAGAACCAGTATAACCACTGCCTAAAATGTGAAGTAGAATTTAGAAAAAACACTCAGTCACCATCTCATAAATATAGCCAGGTTCGGTATTTTGTTGGAAAGACACATTTAAACATACCTATCAAACGAGTTAACTTCGAAAACTCTATAGCTAAACACGTGATTTAAAGACGGACAATACAGACAGCGCCACCAACGGTCGAATATTCAAAATCCTTTTAAATTCATTTAAAATATACCCCACTATAAGAATTTCATGAAACTTTGCATGAGCTATCCTTGTTAGAATCCCCTTAGAAAACCATAGGGGGCCATAGATCATCCCGTCTATATAGGTGGCGCCAAAGTGGCGCTAAATTTGCAAATTTCAATTCTAAAATTGAAAGTCCATTTAACAAATACCCCGCATTAAGAATTTCATCAAGCCTTGCACAGGCTTTCATTTTCTTTGAATATGTAAAATAAAAAAGGGGGGTCGCCGGTCTTGCCGTCAACATAGGTGGCTCCAAAGTGGCACTATCGTTTGTTTGCGCATTACACTATTTAAATGCATTAAATGAATTTTAAGTTTTAGATACCACTGCCATCTTGTCGAATACCTGAATATGCCTTTAACACACTTACCATCAGTGCTAGAGCAGTCATCACCTTGGGGTAAGCCAGGGGTGATCAATTCACTCGATGGCTGCTGGGTGGTTACACCTTCCCCTGCGGCAGGTTTGGTCGATTGCTTTGCAGTTTCAGTGCTCATTTCAATGCTTGTAATGGAGGCAGACGATGCTGGCAAAGTGGTACTTTCAACATCTGATGTTTCAACTGCGTGTTGAGTAGTCTCATCACTGATTATATTATTCTGAAAAAAACCCAGACGTATTTCGCACTGTACCTTATAAACAAGTAAGAAAAGAGATATAAGTAGTAGTAGTAGTAGTAGTAGTAGTAGTAGTAGTAGTAGTAGTAGTAGTAGTAGTAGTAGTAGTAGTAGTAGTAGTAGTAGTAGTAGTAATAGTAGTAGTAGTAGTAGTAGTAGTAGTAGTAATAGTAGTAGTAATAGTAGTAGTAGTAGTAGTAGTAGTAGTAGTAGTAGTAGTAGTAGCAGTAGCAGTAGTAGTAATAGTAGTAGTAGTAGTAGTAGTAGTAGTAGTAGTAGTAGTAGTAGTAGTAGTAGTAGTAGTAGTAGTAGCAGTAGTAGTAGTAGTAGTAGTAGTAGTAGTAGTAGTAGTAGTAGTAGCAGTAGCAGTAGTAGTAGTAGTAGTAGTAGTAGTAGTAGTAGTAGTAGTAGTAGTAGTAGTAGTAGTAGTAGTAGTAGTAACGGAAGGGTAGTAGTAGCAGTAGTAGAGGAAGAAGGAGAAGGACAAGTAATAATTGATTACAAATCAAAAGCAGCAGTTGCTGATGTTTGAAATCAAGTCAATATTTCTCATCAATTAATACCCAAAACATGCCAGGAAATTATTCCAATGCAAACTATTAACTACAAATTTTACCTGTATGTACTTTAGCATAGTGGTACGTGTTATAGCATTGATTATGCCTAAATTGCTTTAAATGAATTGGTACTATTAGCAACTCAGTAGGTGCAAATACATTTTTATTTATGAAACTTTCCTTTAAATTAATTGTTATACTTACTCTTTCGTATACTAGCCATTCGTTGTTGTTCGCCTTTGTTATCAGAATACCGCCATAATTTAGCTCACAATTGTGTGCTCGGTTATGTAACGTGTGCATGCTGAATGATGTGCATTCACTTTTTGCCAGACAGAGACTGCTACATTGGGTAATTCCTGAGACTGTGAAGCGGGTGACTTCGGCATTAATCACAACGGCGTTGTTCCTCTTATCAAATACTGCTTCTCTTATATCATATGCTCCAATGCCATATGTTGCTATCCCAATACCAAGAAATACCAGAAAAACATATAGCATGTACATGTTGAGTCTTTTCCGAGCCTCCTGAAATTAAGGTGTTATGATTATCTCGCGCTGGTAAGGCATGCAACTAGTAAAGCATATGCAAAACACGAAAATCCATAAAGGGCTTACCAAGCACATGACAACCAATCATAATGCATTATGCTAATTTCGACGACGTGTAAACTTGAGTTCATGTATGATTCAAGGCATGGAATTCGATCGGAGGGAGATACCGGTAAATCAATCAAATAACTGCCATAGGTGGTAAAATCAACATTCTTGACATTTTGATTAATCACGTGCACTTGTATATAGTACACACACACACTTGGACTTAAGAGTTAATATTATTTCTCAGACTTTATAAATGTTGTTTATTCGTATGGATGTAGATCAAGAGAATACTATTGTCATAATAACATCGACCAACACAAGATAGCATCCGGAGGACCTGAATGAACTGGATGAACTCTGAAGGATTTAAATGTTATTGCACTCTTGCATTTCACAAAACCTCATTGCGTACGTAGTATGGCTGAAATTCAATAAGCAATTACAATACACCTAATTAAATCATTTGGATGCATAACAGTTGGGGGAAATGTCATCTATTGCATATCCGACAAGAACATGCTATGTTATGCACTTTTCACGAAAAAAAATCTTAAATAGTGTGTGAAGTCATTTCGCACCCTGACATCGTTACTAAACAGGTTTTAAGTGATAGGCGTTAATATGTTCATAGTTATGGCAAATACTTTGAGACTTTATTAAGCATATTATAGATATTAGTATATCCTTTTCTAATATTTATAAATCACTTTCTCATACCTATAAATGACTCCATTCAATTATGTTAGAAAATGACTTATAAATACCAAAAAAAAATGATTTTTAAATACTAGCAAATGATTTATATTTATTATTTATTTTGGCCAGAAATAAAACACTGGATTTCAAATATAAGACATTGTAGAATACGATTAGATCAAATACAAAAAATCTTTGGCGGCAGAGATTTAAATTTTGAGGTAAATTTCATTATTCTAGCAGCCAGAAAAACAAAAAATGCCATGCTGTAACATGATTAAAAGTGACGTGGAGTGATGTTTTAATTGCCTGAGATACAATTTGAAAACAACGCAAAATAGAGAAAAACTGTCAGAATTTGACAAAAGGTGGGACAATGCATGGACAAGTATTTCAAATCCACGATGTTAGTCGTCTGCGAACGACAAATACTAGTTGTGCTATACATGAATATTCATATACACATGTTGACTGATTTTTTTTAAAATACATTCATGGAGAAATAAAAAAAATGGTTTATCTATGCGCTTTTGTGCTATTTTCTTATGGTTCTTCTTGTGCACCATGCACTTCGAAGAAAACAAAGACATGTACCTATCCTACGATACGATCGTTTTTTTCTTCTTCCTGAGTAAACATCAAAGACAAAGGGTTTCCGCGGCTGTTCATTGGCTTGCATGTTTGTAAGGCGTGGTCTGTTTACTATTATTAAGTTATCCCCTACCCGAATCGTTCCATACCTTCAAACCATTGATCCTCTTTAGAAATGAAACTGCTGCCACTTAAGACACCTTGAAAGCGAAACCAAAAACAATAGAAAGCAGATCACAAACTTCCTGCCATCATGAGTCCTCGCCCTTGCCTGACGTGTAGCCTTGGTTACTGAACATTGTATGTCTTCGCAGACAAATAAACACACAGCGCAACATTGTTCTACGTGATAATTTCTACATGGCGTGGGGGCCTGCCCTGATGGCCGTGTGGTCTAAGGCGTTGCCGCTGTCTGCTAGGTGTCTCTCACTATTGTCCGGATTTGAATCCTGATCGGGGCTGATGTGAGAAAGTTACCATTGACTTGGGGGGTTAGGCGGTGGTTTTCGACGGATACTCCGATTTCTTCCTCCACTTACAACTGATTAGTCTTGACTAAGTGGCAATATCACAGAAAAGTGACGAAAATCGAAATTCCCAATGTGGTGTACATGTAATGAATTGACTTCTGCCTTTTGATGTGATTCCTTTATATATATATATATATATATATATATATATATATATATATATATATATATAATCTTTATTTCAAGTCGGTAATAATTTTATATAGTAAACACGAGCTGCCAGGGCTCTTGCCATGTTGCGGCTAAGTCGTGACTAGCCAGTTGTAATTGGTGGACGAAACTAGCGTACCTGGCGAAAACAACCACCTTACCCCAACCCACTGTCAACTTTCTCACATGCCCCAGCTGGGATGCGAACCTGTGCAGTGGTTAGAGACAGCTCGAAGTCAGTGGCAACGCCTTAGAACACTAAGCCATCAGGGCTGCCCCCCATTGTATAGACCGCCTCCATTATTTTAATAGGGAGGGGGGGGGGGTATAATCGACCTAATTGACTATTATTTGATTACCAGACTTTACCAATGCTTATATATAAATAGATTCTCCCTATATATGGCCGAGTAGCAGCCATTTTTAATCTGTCTACCATTTAATTAAAAGACACTAACGATGTCTAATAATTTCTCACTTTAAATGAATGAAAAGTGGCTGAAAAGTCTTCATTTTACGATTCCCCTAGTTTTAAAATGTTCAGAATGTATATTCAATTACAATTCTAACTTGCGCCAGCGGCATTACTGGGATTACTGATTAATAGGGGATTACTGATTAATACGATTATCAACCAAAATACACCAATACAACCCTATTCACTCCTATGACTGTGTAAGCAACTTTGTATCTTCTGTTATTTCCTTTAATAATTGCTTTAAGATCTTGGTGTTTATTGATAATAGCTATAATAAATATTTGGAAGATTTGCTTCATGCTTACATCGCATAGGTTATTGACAACACTCCCATACTGCATGTTTAATCCAATTTAGTGTTTGTATACCATTAGAGGTAGGCGCTTCCCAAACAAGTCGGTCCTCATGTGTAACAACACGTAGTAATGCGTAATAAATAAAGAGACAAGGGGTAAGTATAGAATGTTTTATTTCCATAAATAATTCAATTTCTGCGTTGCGTAAATTATTTTGATACAGCGTATTTCCTCTATCTAATGGGGGAATTAGCAAATGTCAAAACAGATAGCAAAATAGATCTTCCTATCTCTTCATCATACCACATAATGATAACACTATATACTACTTAAATAATGCATTTAGAGTTTCAAAAATACATCGGGTTCTCAAAACTATGGTCGCCACGAAGAACAGTCTAAAATTAAACATGGCAAAATTAAACTTAACGAATTTAGAATATATTGAGGGGAGGGGCCCCAGGAGAGCATAATTACAATGCAGTGATGTGTCAGGAAAGCTGTAGACAGGCACACATGGAGAACTTAGCTCAGTCCATATATTGGCTCAGACTCCTAAGCACCCCTCCCGCCTCTGCAGAAATATTGAAAGTAAGAAGCGATAATCAAATATTCATACGGGCAAGACAGGAGCATTTGTGCTTGGCACTCAGTTTAACACTTCTAAATCATAGAGGTTCAAAAGTGTTTACTCTTTTCTCGCATTCGTTTTGTGTATTGTGTGATTGTGTGCTGCATGCCTGTATGGGATAGGAACTCTATTACAGATACCCTCATTTAGTCAAGTAAATTGCTAAACCTGTTCAGTTCCATATTGAGTGCGTTATGTAAAGGTTCAGAGGCGAGTACTTAATAATAATAAAAAATATGTTATAAAGTCTTTGCTATTGAGCTTTGCGGCTAGTGCAAACCAGTTGATTCGTCCTTTAAATATTACGAGCTGCCTACTATAGGCTACATGTATTAATGAAAAATCATATTAGGAATCCTTTACGTAACATAGTGAAGAGCTTTCAATTATGTTATGTTTCACAACAACGTGACATAGAGGTCACGTCATGCTTAAACGTGTTCATATTCACTGGATACCTACCCGCAAACACATTGGTCATCTCTGCTGGATAAGAACGCATTGGCAAAGTCATTTCCTTTCTCCAATATAATGTTTTCATTTCTGTTCACTTCAAACTGAAGTTAATCATTAACCCAAATTGGCATTCGGTTCTGACAAATACATTGATCATCCCTGCTGGATATGAATGCATTGGCAAAGTCATTTCCCTTCTCCAATATAATTTAAGTTAATAATTCACGTAAATTGGCATTCATTCTACATACATTCAGTTTACCAACAGCCAATAAAATCCTTTTGGCCACTTCCATCTAAAGCTAATTGAATAAAAAATACTGTTTGCTATTTATCCATTTCTTCATCTTGTATAACCTCATTAGTATTCAGATCTGCTTCTGATCTGTTGCCGATATTTGTAGAGGGTGGGGGATGGAGGCAGAGTGCAAGTGGTAGAAGTAGTTTTTTCAACAGCTTAGGTCATATTGTGACGAGATAAAAACCTGGAACCGATAAGAAGTTCTCTTCTCCTCAGGAATAGTTCCAAGGAGTCTTTCAGTTGTAGTATGACCATAGACAGCCCTCCACAATCCCACACATTTATATAGCGACTAGGCCGACTCGATTATGGGGATACAGGAAAGACTATAGAATGCGAGTCTCCGCTGGATCCTTGATCCTTTGCTTGATGTGTATCAATACTCCTAGAATATGGAGACACAGAAGTGGCAGCGGTTTTCTCAACTTCATAATTGGTTGGTTGCTGAATTCCTTCAGGGCTTGATTCAATACTTGTAGAGGATGGAGACACAGTAGGAGATCTTCCCATCTCAACACTGCGCTCAGATGATTGTTGTATCATCCCAATGCTTGGTTGATTGCTTGTAGACAATGGTTGTTTAGGGGTATCAGTGGTGGAAACAGTACTTGTCGAAGATTGATGGTCAGTTGTAGTAAGCAACGTGGTCAATGCTTGAACCCCTTCTGTTGTATGGTCAATACCTACAGCAGAGGCAGACTCTGTAGTAGAATGGTTAATCTCATCATATTGAGTTGATTGCTTAGCTGCTTCAGATATTGTGCCAATATGTGTGTAGAGTTGAGGCAAAGTAGTAGACGTGCCTGTCTCAAGATTGTGCCCAGTTGCTTGTTGTACAGTCTCAGTGCTTGGTTCATTACTTCTAGACAGTGGTTGTTGAGGGGCATCAGTGATGAAAACGACGCCTGTAGAAGATGTTTGGTCAGTTACAGGTGTTTCTCTAGTTGATATTTGAACCTGCCCTGTCGTTTGCTTATTGCTTGAAGATTCTGGTTGATTTGATTGTTTAAAGATGTCTGTGCTTTTCTCAATACTTGTAGAGGATAAGGATGGAGGCACAGTAGTAAAGATGTTTGTTTCATCATCATGGTTATGTGTTTCTTGAACCAAAGTTGAACTTGCATCAATATTTACAGAGGACGAATGCCCAGAACCAGGTGCGCTAGTCTCAACATAATGTTGAGTCAATAGCTGGAGCATTTCAGTGCTTGACTCAAAGTATGTAGAAAATTGAGACTCAGCAGTAGCAGCACTTGTTCTGACATCATATCTGGCTGATTCCTGAATGCTCTCTGTTGTGGACTCAGAAGTGGGTGTGCTTGTCTCAACATTATGTTTGGTTGATTCCTGAATGATCTCTGTGGTGTACTCAGAAGATGGAGACTTAGAAGTGGGTGTGCTTGTCTCAACATTATGTTTGGTTGATTCCTGAATGATCTCTGTGGTGGACTCAGAAGATGGAGACTTAGAAGTGGGTGTGCTTGTCTCAACATTATGTTTGGTTGATTCCTGAATGATCTCTGTGGTGGACTCAGAAGATGGAGACTCAGAAGTGCGTGTGCTTGTCTCAACATTATGTTTGGTTGATTCCTGAATGATCTCAGTGGTGGACTCAGAAGATGGAGACTCAGAAGTGCGTGTGCTTGTCTCAACATTATGTTTGGTTGATTCCTGAATGATCTCAGTGGTGGACTCAGAAGATGGAGACTCAGAAGTGCGTGTGCTTGTCTCAACATTATGTTTGGTTGATTCCTGAATGATCTCAGTGGTGGACTCAGAAGATGGAGACTCAGAAGTGGGTGTGCTTGTCTCAACATTATGTTTGGTTGATTCCTGAATGATCTCTGTGGTGGACTCAGAAGATGGAGACTCAGAAGTGGGTGTGCTCGTCTCAACATTATGTTTGTTTGATTCCTGTATGATCTCTGTGGTGGACTCAGAAGACGGAGACTCAGAAGTGGGTGTGCTCGTCTCAACATTATGTTTGGTTGATTCCTGAATGATCTCGGTGGTGGACTTAGAAGTGGGTGTGCTTGTCTCAACATTATGTTTTGTTGATTCCTGTATGATCTCTGGGGTGGACTCAGAAGATGGAGACTCAGAAGTGGGTGTGCTCGTCTCAACATTATGTTTGGTTGATTCCTGAATGATCTCTGTGGTGGACTCAGAAGACGGAGACTCGGAAGTGGGTGTGCTTGTCTCAACATTATGTTTGGTTGATTGTATGATCTCTGTGGTGGACTCAGAAAATGGAGACTTAGAAGTGGGTGTGCTTGTCTCAACATTATGTTTGGTTGATTCCTGAATGATCTCTGTGGTGGACTCAGAAGATGGAGACTCAGAAGTGGGTGTGCTCGTCTCAACATTATGTTTGGTTGATTCCTGAATGATCTCTGTGGTGGACTCAGAAGACGGAGACTCGGAAGTGGGTGTGCTTGTCTCAACATTATGTTTGGTTGATTGTATGATCTCTGTGGTGGACTCAGAAAATGGAGACTCAGAAGTGGGTGTGCTTGTAACAACATTATGTTTGGTTGATTCCTGAATGATCTCTGTGGTGGACTCAGAAGATGGAGACTCAGAAGTGGGTGTGCTCGTCTCAACATTATGTTTGGTTGATTCCTGAATGGTCTCAGTGGTGGACTCAGAAGATGGAGACTCAGAAGTGGGTGTGCTCGTCTCAACATTATGTTTGGTTGATTCCTGAATGATCTCAGTGGTGGACTCAGAAGATGGAGACTCAGAAGTGTGTGTGCTCGTCTCAACATTATGTTTGGTTGATTCCTGAATGGTCTCTGTGGTGGACTCAGAAGATGGAGACTCAGAAGTGGGTGTGCTCGTCTCAACATTATGTTTGGTTGATTCCTGAATGATCTCAGTGGTGGACTCAGAAGATGGAGACTCAGAAGTGGGTGTGCTTGTCTCAACATTATGTTTGGTTGATTCCTGTATGATCTCAGTGGTGGACTCAGAAGATGGGGCCTCAGAAGTGGGTGTGCTCGTCTCAACATCATGTTTGGTTGATTCCTGAATGAACCCTGCGGTGGACTCAGAAGATGGAGACTCAGAAGTGGGTGTGCTCGTCTCAACATTATGTTTGGTTGATTCCTGTATGTTCTCTGTGGTGGACTCAGAAGATGGAGACTCAGAAGTGGGTGTGCTCGTCTCAACATTATGTTTGGTTGATTCCTGAATGATCTCTGTGGTGGACTCAGAAGACGGAGACTCGGAAGAGGGTGTGCTTGTCTCAACATTATGTTTGGTTGATTGTATGATCTCTGTGGTGGACTCAGAAAATGGAGACTTAGAAGTGGGTGTGCTTGTCTCAACATTATGTTTGGTTGATTCCTGAATGATCTCTGTGGTGGACTCAGAAGATGGAGACTCAGAAGTGGGTGTGCTCGTCTCAACATTATGTTTGGTTGATTCCTGAATGATCTCTGTGGTGGACTCAGAAGACGGAGACTCGGAAGTGGGTGTGCTTGTCTCAACATTATGTTTGGTTGATTGTATGATCTCTGTGGTGGACTCAGAAAATGGAGACTCAGAAGTGGGTGTGCTTGTAACAACATTATGTTTGGTTGATTCCTGAATGATCTCTGTGGTGGACTCAGAAGATGGAGACTCAGAAGTGGGTGTGCTCGTCTCAACATTATGTTTGGTTGATTCCTGAATGGTCTCAGTGGTGGACTCAGAAGATGGAGACTCAGAAGTGGGTGTGCTCGTCTCAACATTATGTTTGGTTGATTCCTGAATGATCTCAGTGGTGGACTCAGAAGATGGAGACTCAGAAGTGTGTGTGCTCGTCTCAACATTATGTTTGGTTGATTCCTGAATGGTCTCTGTGGTGGACTCAGAAGATGGAGACTCAGAAGTGGGTGTGCTCGTCTCAACATTATGTTTGGTTGATTCCTGAATGATCTCAGTGGTGGACTCAGAAGATGGAGACTCAGAAGTGGGTGTGCTTGTCTCAACATTATGTTTGGTTGATTCCTGTATGATCTCAGTGGTGGACTCAGAAGATGGGGCCTCAGAAGTGGGTGTGCTCGTCTCAACATCATGTTTGGTTGATTCCTGAATGAACCCTGCGGTGGACTCAGAAGATGGAGACTCAGAAGTGGGTGTGCTCGTCTCAACATTATGTTTGGTTGATTCCTGTATGTTCTCTGTGGTGGACTCAGAAGATGGAGACTCAGAAGTGGGTGTTCTTGTCTCAACATTATGTTTGGTTGATTCCTGAATGATCTCTGTGGTGGACTCAGAAGATGGAGACTCAGAAAAGGATGTTCTTGTATCAAAATCAAGTGTGGTTGATTCGTGAACCATATCCGTGCTTGCAGAGATATGTGTAGATCGGGTTCCATATTGCTGAAAAAGTTGTAAATTGAAAATAACAACCATAGTAAAAATAAACAGTTGGAAATACACATATAGCCTTAAAATAAGCGAATGTGTTCCTTATGGATACTACTGGCAAATGTTGGATAGCGGTTTCGTCGCTCTCACTGTGGCTAGATAGAAACTCATAACGAGCAAGGATAAATTCAATTCCTTTAGGTAGAAGAAGAAGAAGAAGTAGTAGTAGTAGTAGTAGTAGTAGTAGTAGTAGCAGTAGCAGTAGCAGTAGTAGTAGTAGTAGTTGTGACAAAGGCAGTATATAAGGTATAAGATGAAGTAGAAGTTAAAGTGTTGGTGCCAAGACTAGTGACAACAATAGCAATATCACAACATTAGTATCACAACATTAGTATTATACAAGGCGGTCTAAATTGAGATGTCAAAATCTAGAATGCGTATAAAATGTCCCCTAACTGGTATAACACCGACAGTACAGAGTTAAACCCAGCACTGATTTGGCAACGAGAGGGGGTGACTAAGTTCTTGAGCTAAAAAAAAAAAGCATGCCGTCAATTTGGTAGTGATGAGTACTCCAACATTATGAACTTTCCGTCCATACCAGAGCTTTATTATGGAATCTGCAAAATGCAACCCCATGATAAAAAAAATATTGTGGAGTTCTCGTCTAGTAAATAATACATTTGAAATATTCGTTCTACAAGATTTTAGTTGATTTTGCGTCTTCAGGTTTACAGCAAATAATAGCAATTGAGATGCAGATGTTCAGTCACAGTATCTTTATTTTATTACATTACTTACTCTTTCAGACATTAGCCATTCAGTGTTGTTCATCTTTGGTACTAGTTGACCACCGTGTTTCAGCTCACATTGATAGGATCCGCCACGTGCCTCCTTTATGTTAAAGGATTTGCATTCACTTCGTGTAAAACATACAACAGCACATTCAGCAATGTCTGAGACTGTGACGCGGACAACTTTGGCATTCATCAAAACAACATCATCTGTCTTAGTGAATAGTCCATACGGAGTGTGAAGTATTCCAATACCATAAGATTCTTCAACGACAATGCACAAACATGCAAGAATACGATACACTACATGCATGATGCCACTTTTCCAATCCGCAAGTATGCAGTGTTGCAACGCTAGAATGCACGCTAGCAAGTTACGAGTAGAAAAGTTAACGCGAAGTACAGTATCTATAAAGGACTATATATGGCTTGACACTTATGTGGCAACCAATCAGTATGCTTTATGATTATAAAGACAGTGGAGTATTGCGCAGTGCATAATTAGCATAGATCAGAATTAGATATACATGTATTATATATTATAGTGTATGTATATATTATAGTGTTATTGATCAAATTATCTAAACAAAAACAGCCTTATTATGATATCTAAACTTATCTACCGCAAGTATATAAGCAATCATGTTGGTACTGGCATAATCTTAAAGTAATTTACTTTCATCTTCATCTAATTGTATTTTAACGGCAGTCCAATAGTGTTTAGCAGTTTCACTATGATGCACTTGTTCAACGGGAGACAGCAAATACTGAATACCCACCTTTGAGATGGCCGGATTCAATGTGTGTGTGTGTGTGCGCGCGCGCGCATCTGTATTGTTCATATGCGTAGTAGGCACATTAAGCCTACATGAGCAGGGAAGTTGATTGGTACCTTTATCATATGTGCCAAGTTACCAAGGAATATTCCTGAAAGGTGATGACATTATTTGATTAGCTACTAACAATCAACGACCTTATTTGACAGCTCATTCACAGATATCTTTGCATGTTTACCCTATGAATTATTTTGATTATTCATTCATCCTTAACCATGCACAATAGATACCTTTAATAGATTGTTCCTTCCATTGTTCGTTATTCTAATAAACATCAGTTGTTAAATGAGTTATTTTGTAACAATTCCTTAATTAATACCACTTTCAGTTATGAGTAGGTCCACTTTTCCCCAGTGTGGCTTCTTATTAGCAAGCATCGATTGTTTTACTTTTGAGTGTCACTCATTTTTCTGATTTTGTTCTACTAAAATAGATCATTTTGTAGAATGAGTTCCTCTTCTATTTTTAAGAAGTCCAAAATATTTGCTACTTTGATACTAAAATTGCGGCAAGTTAAGCTTAAGGCCATAAAACAGAAATATACCACCATGAACTTGAAAGTGAAAAACAAAGAAAAGAGTGCAATAAATTGATTTCAATCAAATAAACAAATCCGGAATGTAACCAAGTCATTAATGGCTGCTACTCAATTAATTAACTCGTATTAACGTAATATACGGCTATACGTAAATTCTATCAACGATTATAGAAAATGAATTGTCATGGCCGTATAAGGTACGATATCGGCATATTAGCATCAACAGTTTTGCGGAAAATTCGAGAAATACTAGTAGAAAGGTGATATTTATTTGATAACAAGTCTACAACTGCATTTTGATGGGCCATCTATTGAGTAGCATAGCAACTAAGTATTTAGACATAAATACATAGATGCTAATAAAAGATTATGAACAAATGTTCCCCATGAGATATTTTTTGTAATCATGGGCCTATATGAATACTTTGTTCAAGGAGGATTCTTTTTGTGTGTTTTTTGCCTTTTTTAAAGAGAGCTAACCTATCTATTACTATCGACGTATTGCCATTCATAAACTTTTGTTTGGCATTTGAAAATATACTTTGATGAATTATTTCATAAAAATCAGTAAATAAAAAATACAGTGAAACATCTGAAAGACGCTTGTGACATGTTACAAGGCAGGGCAGGGAAATGAAGGCATTGGCAGGGCACGGGGATCCTGTGTGCCGCATCCTTACCCATCCGTGATGTGTGCTGCTAATGAGATGTTAAATTGGATGGGAAACAATGCTTTTATCTCATTCAGAGATGATGACCTGCATAGGATGGACGGGAAGAATGGATTTTACATCTCTTTCAGCTTAGGTTGTATCGTGACGAGATAGAAGTAGGCTCTGACAAATGATTTGAAGAAAATAAACTGAAACCTGGCGCTGTTGAGTTAACACATGCCTTTTTAAACATCTATATTTAATTACATTTGCTATGATCACACCGCTATATTTGGTGAGATTTATTTTTAATGCCATCAGGCCAGGTGCAGACTCAAGATGAAATAGGCATTAACCCTTTGCACAAAATGTCTGACAACTTTGCACAAAAGGTTAGCAAAAGCATAGAGAACTTTCAATGCAGTCGCAGATCTGGGATTTGAAGAAATGGCTTATCCGTTGCTACTTGCTATGTAATCTTTTGGGCCATAGTTGTGCCCATTCCACCTTTTGGATCAGAACTCCTTGGTAATACATGACAAGAGTGTATTAATATGAGCAGGGTCTGACACTTAGTTTTCAGGCTAGGGGTCCGAAAAGGTCTTTTAATAAAAATAACTGGTCAAAAACAGTATTTCTGGTTATTATGCGTAATATTTTGGGCCCCTAGCCAGAAAAATCTAGGGGACCCACAGCAAAATCTAGGGGCATATGCCCCTGGGAAAGTCGAACCCTGATGAGAGAGTATTTTCATGTCCTACTGTTCCATGGATTGCATGGTTGGATAAATGATTGACTGGTAGGTTGTTCCTCCATTTAAGATGATCCTGTCTTTAAAAAAAAACAAAATAATACTAATATGAAACAAACAGCTGTGCAGTTATAGATTAAACTGTTACATGATAGAAGTATAAATACAAGTGTAAACAACAAATATGAGTGTTCTGTATATATAAATAATTGCATTGAGAGTAATTATCTAAAGCTATTCATTCTGGACTGGCTCATATTTATAGATAACAGTCCAGGGGACTTGTTCGGAAGAGTGGGTATTATTTTTTTTTGTCAGTGAAGTTGTAATGACAGATTGGATAATTTCAACACATATTAGTACTCTGTACATACCAAAATAGCCCTAGCTAAAAGAATAAACAAAACCCCATCACATTGAAGACAGAGACCTCATATGGATGTTAATCAATCTTTATTGATCCAGAAAATACAACATTAATCATTCTCTGTGAATAGATTGCTCTGATAAAAAATAGAATTGCAGTATATAGAGCAAAGTATGATGAAATGCCTGCATACTTCATGAGTTATTTATCAACAGTCATGGTAAAAACACCCGAAGACAAAAACTCTTCAAAATTCATCATTTCCAGTAATAAAAAACAAAAAGTATTTAACTTTGAAAGATAGCCTGTATTTGCCTGAAACTGCATTTAAAAGGACATGTTTCTCATAAATAAAAAAAAAGGTTCAAATCAAATAATAAATTTTAAGAAAATATAAATATTCCACAGTATTCCTGCATGGGTGTTATGTTATCAAATGAAATAAACAAAATAGTTAATTTTATTTTTAAAGGAGGAAATGAAAGCATATGGAGGAAGCAAGCTAAAAATCACTCTCTGTGTACATACATACATATAGTTCATACAATCTCTGAATTCATCATAACATCCAGAAAACAAATGACTTGCATAAAAAGCGTCTTGGATTTATCTAAATAAATCTTTATATATATTCATATATCTATATTAGCTATAAAAATACATTTCATTATAAATCAAACAATTGCTGCGTAATCAGTATGATAATGGCTTGTTATCTACTAATAGCCTATATTCTAAAATACAGAAATTAATGTTATTCATTACAAGACAGAATCCCAAAAACCGTGTGTAAAATCATCATTCAACATACTATGAGATATTTTAATATACTAGGATATTGAATAATTGTATATATCTATTAGGTTTCTGAAAAATAGTGGTTTTATGTACAGTAAGGATAGCATTTCTCATGTATCCAACTTTTGCGTAGATTTCAACAGCCAGAAAACCAACCCTATCATATAGGTCAATGAGCAATGTAGATATATTTACAAAGGTATGAGTACTGCTTGCATTCAAATAGTCAAATCCACAGAAATGTGAAACAGTTAATGGAATGATTGGCAAATGCCACATGATTCACTAAAATGGAATTTAAGGTAAGCAATATGTACAACTTCTGCAATATCTACACATCCCATGCAACTACTGCTTGTCACTCTCTCAGCTTCTTAAAGGCATCCTCTAATATCCCAAAATCACCTGAAATAGAGAGAGAGAGAGTATGTATCAGCATGAGAGAGAGAGGGGAGAAAGGGAAGGAAAGGAGAGAGAGGGGTGCAGAAAATAAAAGAAAGAGAGAAAGAAGAGGGGAGAGAAAGTAAGAGTGTGTGTGTGAGAGAGAGAGAGAGAGAGAGAGAGAGAGAGAGAGAGAGAGAGAGAGAGAGAGAGAGAGAGAGAGAGAGAGAGAGAGAGAGAGAGAAGAGAAGCGGGTTGTCAAAGGTGCATATTTCTTGTCTCAGCGGGATAGTCATGGTTCACTGTTTATTGCAGAAGTGTCAAGAAAATATGGCCATTGGTGACACATCCCATGAGACATTTTAAAGATAATAGCAAAGCATATTCCTTGTTGTGTAAATAATAGCAGTGACTAAGCAATATAACTTTGGCGGCATAAAAATAATGCCTTTTTAAATGCTGTTATATGTGCATATATAATTGGCATATTCACACTAAGCTGTTTGAAGCACATTTTACCTTAGTGCTGCTTACAATTCGGCCACAGCCTTGTACAACATACGAACTGAACCTGCAAAAACAGGAACTGACCCTTTGAGAACTTTGTACACAAAATGCAATAGATAAAAGTCAAATGAATATGATTTAATCAAACATTTGATGATTGCAAGGAAAAATCAAGCAAAATATTATTTATAAATAATCAAGATCATTAATGTATACTTTTATATAGCCTATATATTGAATTATGCAGAAACCAGATCAATATGTATGGTTTGTTTAACCCTTATGTTGCTGGTGGCTAATTTGGCCAATACAAAGTGATGCAAAATAAACCTGAAAAATGACTGAAACCCTGGAACATGGGTACTCATCTGAGAGCCATCCACTGAATACCAACATGACAGGTTTTGGTGATTTTCAAGAATCTTTACCTCCTTATGCTCTGGATGAAAGTAGCCTCAGCATTGAAAGGGTTAAAAAGTTGTATGACATAAAGTGTATGTGTTATGGGGTACTTACTCTTGAGGTCTCTGGCCAGGGAGAGGACCTGCTCTCGATTGTCCAGGACATCCACGCTCTGGGTGTAGGGGTTGTAACGCACAGCGAACGGGCGAGGAATACCAGCAGCAAAAACACTGAAACAAGCGACAAAAACAGCCAATCAACAACAAGAAAATAGCGGAAAAAACACTGAAACAGCCAAAAATAAGCCAATCAGCAAAAAGAAAATAGCTGAAAAAACACTGAAACAGACAAAAATAAGCCAATCAACAACAAGAAAATAGCTTTAAACGCACTGTGTTCAAGAGACGACCATAGTAGCAATAGTCACAACATGAATATTGCATTACAATTGGTAAGAATCTGATTTCAAATGACAAATATGTCTTAGATTGTTTATTGTTTGTTTGTTATATTATTATGTTGCTTTTAACAGCTGATCGCAACACAATAGAATTCTGGAATAAGAATAAATCTTCTTCTCTTTATGAATGATCTCTAGGTGGCTTTTAGTTATAAAGGCACCATAGACAGACCTTCAGAATACCATACATCTGTACAACCTTTCAATGGGGATCTAGTATGACACACAACACATTTTTCTTAAATATATTGTTAATTCACTATTTATTTCTAAATCATCTTAACATAGCTCCATATGACACTTTCCACTGAACTGGCTGACCAAGGATAATACTTTTCTATGAACTCTATACATGAAAGGGCTAACATGGTAATGTTAAAACTCTGACAATTTCAAAAATAAATGAATTAACCTGCATAAAAGCATTAAAAGAGTGAATTGAATTAGAGATACTATAGGCTATATATTGCGACAATATGATCAAATTCATGATCATGTTTTTTACCTCATCTTATCCTTGGCATCATGAAAGCTTGAGGCTACGTAGTATACAGGCTGGTACTCCGTAATGGGGTATTTCTGTTGTCCAGTCTTCTCGGGTTCAAAGGGGCGAAGCTCAGGCTTATCTGTCAAGCAATACTGAAAATAAAAGAACCAATCATCATAATGTATGTCCAACCTCCCTATGCTTATATCACTGGATCACATACAGTGCTGCAAACTGGTTTCAACCTTTTGGTCTTATTCCTGGGCCACCAAATTTGCAAGTTCGGTGGCCCAGGTCAGTTTTTGGTGGCCCAGCAAATTTCAAGTATTTTCACCCCAATATATGTTGGTAATGTCTTATTCTCCAGTTATCAATAATCAGGTTATGAACATTAAAAGGTCATTTTAAGTGTATTTCTTTCTTATTAATTTCTTGTTTTTCTTGCTTTTTCAGAAATGAATGAAGATGGCCGATGCATCTAGTTGTCAGATTTCCTGCCTGAAATAGAATAGTTCTCCCAGTAGATGCACCTGTCTTACCTATGGTGGTGGCTGGCCTCTTACCTGCACCCGCATGTTCATGTTATAGTGCTGGAAGATTTCTCCTGGCCTGGATCTCTTCACCAAACCTTACCTCTGAGGCCTTTTACCTATGCATAGTTTAGATAACTCCTTACCTTTCTATCTCTCACTCTGTGCTTTGAAATGTTATTTGTGAATGTGGATGTTCTTTGTTGCAGCTACTTATGTTCTTATCATTTTTTGACGAAAGCTTTTAAAATCATAGTCTTAACAACATTGATTGAACTACGACTACCTAGAACTGGAATTCCTCATCAAAAATATGTGCATTGAATGAATGAATAAAATTGGAGTAACAAAGAAACATTTGTACGAGAGGAGAAGGGCAACCGTTGATGATTCTTATGAATAGTGACATATTTGGTGTTTTGAGGACATTTTTCCATACCCTAATTAATCATGCACAACACTCAGAATCTTACATTGAAACCCTACATCAATGTGAGTGTGGCAAGAGTGTTTACTCTTAAAAATGTCCAAAAGTATCATGAATGCGGAAAAACCACAGATGCATGATTTCAATGGAAATAAAGGTTTGAAAGAGTAAATAATGGGCAGCACTTTCTCAAGACCTAGACCATTATCGTAATCCCTTTTTCTCAAGACCCCTACCATAATGCACTCACCACTTTTTGTAATAATGAAATAATAATAATAACTATAATAATAATAATAATAATAATAATAATAATAATAATAATAATGATAATAATATTAGGGATTGATAAAGTTGATAACAATTATACCACTTTCATCCGGCTCCAGCCACTTTTCCCCATTCTTTTTAAAAAAATAATCAGTAGGTTAATTTGTATTCCACATATTTCATAACAAAGAAAAAAAATATTGAAGCAAACAATCTTTAAAAACTACAAATGTTTTAGATTCAAAAAGTACCAATATCCTGCATGAAAAGGGTACCCCTTTGTGAAGCACTCCTGGAATTAAATGTTTATAAATTTTTAGCTTAGTAAATGCAGCCGCAGATCCAGAAACTTCTAGGTCTGAGATATTTAACACTACTAGGAAATTTATTTCTTACAATAACAATACAATTGCAAAGTCTCTAACAGAAGGAGAATTCAAATGAAAAAGAATAATTTAAAGATTAAGAGATAATCAAACAGAAAACAGGATGCATGAAAATGCAGACTAAGTAGATAGATCATAGAGGGAGAGCACTTAAAAACATAGTGCACAAACAAAAAGAGTCAGATGGCAAAAGAAATATTATATAAAAGTCAATGAAAAACAACATCAATTCCAAAAATGCCAGTATTGTTTTTTTATTTTCTCAAGAAATATATGAAGGAAGCTTTGGAAAGGGAAAAAGAACCAAAGGCTAAGTCCAGAACCCTTTCAAATCTCTCCTTCATGTTTAAAATGCTTTATTTATTCAGAATTTAGTGGCATTCATGAAGGAGAGATCTGACTATTAATGCAGTGTCTTAACCTGCAGGGTGTTTGAGGGCCATTAGTTCACACAAATAGCTGCAGAAGACGTCCAGGACCCCAGCCGTGAAATGAGTCATTACACTCAGAAACACGTGCTCTCCTATATGAGAAGGTGTGAATTGTTGTCAGAGCGTACTCAGACTTCCGGTTGTCTACGGTGATCTGCTGGCTTGAGCGGTCTGCTCGCTAGAGCGTGGTATGCCTAGAGTGACTGGTCAGGAAAGATTGTTTAACTCCATAGGGAGTTCATATCTTTCCACAGACACTATCTCTATCAAGAACTCCCCTGGCGAGACTAATTGGGTCACCCGATGTCAGACTGGGAACCCCGGTCTGCTTACGATAATGCCATGGGAGGGGCCAGGTACTGTGGACAGGGAACCCCCTTGAATGGGCCAAATGGTATGGTCGCTGTAATGGGCGATTAAAATTCTTGATTTTATCGCCCACTATAAAACTAGGTCGCATTTAGCGACCCTGCGACCATTACTTTGCACCACTGCACATACTTGCAAACATGACTAATATGGTGTCAATTCCATTTTAAGGAAATGCATTATCCAAAATGCTACTATTTTAAAAATATATGTAACCATTTTCTTACATGTTCAGGAAATGGCAAAAGGATAATGTAAACCCCCTCTAGTATGAGATTTTGGGCTAAGGGTGTTAGTAGTAATTAACTGTACCTTGAGCTCCCCAAATGAAGAGAGAAGTCCAGCGCCAAAGGCTCTCAGGCCATCCTTCTGCTTACACAGACCAAACTCCACAGTAAACCAATAGCACTGAAAACAATGCAAACAAATATATCACAGATTGAATAGTAAATTTTTACACACATTTTATATACCGGGTACTTAAATGGTCAAATAATATAGTTTCATATTTTTGTTAATGACTAATTTCATTCAGGTTGAAATCACTATTCATGTATGGACATACACCATACAAGTTTTTCACTCTTGACTTTTTCACAAATAACAACTTTCCATACATATATTCTTAAAAACAGGTTTTGATCAATACATATATACTTGTAGGAAGGAGTAGGTAAGAAATGTGGTATTGGGTGTTCCTTACTGTGGCTAGTTTCTCTATGTACTCATCAGGGGCTCCCAGACTGGCCAATCCGATCTCCTGTGAGAACTGGGCAAATGAGGGGTCTGCGAACAGCGGAACATGCCCCAGCAGCTCATGGCAGATATCACTGAATGAGGAAAACATAGAATAAATGCACAATACAGACCAGGAAACTTGCAGACAGATAATACGTTTGGAAAAAACAGACGTCCAATTTTAGGGGGGTTAAAGGCACATAGATGCACTAACAAATTGAAGTGAGTGATCTTTAATACATCTTTTTTAACCCTTTTGATGCTGAGGCTACTTTGGTCAAAGGCACAAGAACGCAGAAAATTTTGAAAGTCTCTTAAACCCTGTCATGTTGGTATTCATTCGAAAGCTCTCGCTGAGTACTATCAGATGAGTACTCACGTGCCAATTTTAGGTTTTAGTCATTCGGCTTTTTTGCATCATTTCATATTGGCCAAATTAGCCACCAGCAGCACAAGGGTAAATGTAATTCTCTTTTGAAGAAGATGAAGTGAGAATGAAATTTCCCCCACATCCAATAGTTGAGTGTCTAACGCAATGTCACTGCCTACAGTCCCATTCCACTGACTACGGTCCTCAGTTTGTGAGGCATGTGGGCAAGCTATTTAGGTGACTCTGGGTTAGTTGGTGGTTTCCCCTGGGTACCATGGGTTCCTCCACCACAGACATCTTGAAAGAAAAAGTGGCAATAAAGGAAATGCTTATGGAAATTGGCATTTTTGTTGCACAAAGAAAGGTGAGGGACTCACGGTTCTGGTGTGTAGAGAGGTTTAGTGTGGTGACGGATATACTGGGTTGAGTGGAAAACCCGGAATGCCAAGCCAGCCAGGAAATCACGGGATGATAGCAACCCTGCCACGGGCCTCAGACGAAAACCAGTGCAATCTGAAAACATGAGAGGAAATGCTCAATTAAATCAAAGTCACAGGCATAAAAGAGTAAAAATGCTGTAGCTTTTTCATTAAGTTTTAATCAATCTAGCTCCCAGCTGAAATCCAGTGCTGAACATTAACACCTGCCTAGAAGCAGGTTAAAAATTTGAAAATGAATGAAGTTATCTTCATTTAAATTTGTTTAAGCACATTAAAGTTGTTTTTTTGGTATGGAAAAATTTTGGTCCAACTGCCAGAATGGGCAGTGCACCAAAAATGTTAAAATTGAGGCCTTACCGAGATGAATGAATATATCATCAACTCCAGTCTGACTCTAGCAGCTGATCGGTCAATTTCTTTGTTGTACTGGGCTGAATTGGGCATCTAACATTGCCTTTAACAATTGTCAGTGTTAGGAGCCTAATATTACTCCTGTATTGGGATCTTAACAATGCCGTTCACAACATTCATTGCTAGGACCCCAATATTTTTCATTTGTGTCCTGGCAACCATCGTTAGGCAAACCACATACTCCAAGACTGAGGTGGCTTTATCACAGCAACAAAATGGTGGCCACTGCCAGTCTTAAAAACACTAATTGTACATTATATTATCTGCCAACTTGGTATATATCTGGAAGATAAGATGGCAGGAAGTAATTAAGATGGATTTAGGTATGTGACTCGCAACTGCAAGTGAGAAATCCTTGTGGGTTGCTCGAACTGCGGACACAATGTCTGCTTTCATCCAGTGATATCGCAATCAGCCTTACGGCCTCGTTATATTGCTAGGTTCTCGCAGAAATCTAGCCATATACCATTTTCACAGCAAGGATAACTAATAATGATATCCTACCTCTGAGGAATTCTGAAACTTGCTGGAGTTGTGGGATGTTGTCCTCCCTGTAACCACAGTTATCCTCCAGCAGGGGAAAGATGTGGTTAAACTCATCACATGCATGTGTGGGGTAAAGTGCTTTCAACCCACGAAACACCTGGCCCCTGAAATAAATAAAAAATCAGTCCTTTTACTTCCCAAGGCAATCATAATTAAATTAACAAGTAAACCTTGAAAATTTGAAAAATGGATTTTTCTTCTCTAAAACACAGGAAAGCTTAACTAACTTGAACTGCTGGACAAGAAAAATAATTAAGTAATCTCAAGCATCTAAAAACCCTATCGTCAACCTTATAACCAAATTGACATTGAATTAACAAAAAATGCCAAGAGTGGCACTGTCACACAAGATCACTTATCATGCTTTGTTCAATCACATGGTAGTTTATTAAGGTGAAATTGTAATTCATATTCAATAAGAAAAATGAAATGGTAAAGGATCAACTAGCTGCCACTAGTAGTGTGTATGAGCCGTGTACTATGAAGTTTAGTTCTTCTCACTACCAATAGGTGTCACGGCAGAAACAGTGAATGATAGGAATTGCTAGGAAATAATAATTGCAAAATAATAGCAAACCATCTCAAATCACAAGCAATAAAAGGCAATTCACGTTGTTAGATTTTTTCCATCATTACTACAAATATTTTGAGTATGTATTGAAAAAATAGAGATACCATGCAGGAAATGATCTTATCACACTAAACATCACTAAAACTCATTACACTTGATATTTTACGTGGCTCATATAAAACCAATTACTAATTTTCAAAAATGACAGTCTTTGTAAGTTACACGCCTGTTTAAGATGAGTACTTTTTTCTGAACTGCAGGTTAAAAGAATTCCACTGTAAGTGCATGAAATTTATTTTGAACCAACTATACATTATGAGATACTCAACACTTACCAGGTATCTTTTTCCTCCTTTGAGTACTCCACATGAGGGATCTTCTCCCCACTGGAATAGAACATATACAATATAAAATAGGTTGTTAAGATTACAATATTCCTAGACACTATATCAGACTGTTTAACTGATTCAATGAAAAATGTACATTTCTGAATTTTTCTTTTAAGATAACACTTGTATGTATAACTTCTAATTCTATATCATCAAAATCTTAATTATGATTGGGGCAATGTGTCCTCAATTTTATAATTACACACATTTATATATTTCATTTTCATTTTTTTACAATGGCCACTGTTGTTGAAGCTCAATCAGGTAATAGACAGTAATTAATGTGTATGAAAAAAATAATGAATTTTCACTGGTTGCGCAAAATCCTTAGCTGAAGTACAAAAGTTAAAAGAGATCAAGTTAGACACTATGTTTCTTGTGTTTGGGTTGGCTTTTCAAATATGAATAAAAACTCAACAAATCTTTCTTCAGTGATCATCTGAGTAGTTAATGATGATAACGTTGCTATGTCATTTTATTGCAACTAGAAATAAAAGTGCTGATTGGCCACACCTTTAACATCATAGTTTAGTACTAAGAAACAACTAAAGGTTGCACCAGGTAATTTTGAGTAGGCCTGATGTATACACGATTCACCTCAGTGAATTTGACCTTTGGCTCCATCTGGTGGGAGGCATGTGAACAAATGTCTCATACATTAAGTGTGGGCCAGCCAAGTTGTAGTCAATAAAGGTGCTTGCTGTCGCGATATTCTTTACAAGAAAGCTGCACAATTCAAGTTATATTATTCAGTTTTAGAAAAAAGAAAAGTTATGTATCATATTGTTGCATTTTGCGAAGCAGTATTTTCTACATTTTCCTAATCTCAAATTTAAGATTTAGCAGTGCAAGATCCGGGGCTCAATTATTAAGTACCAATCTTTCTGTAGTGGTGTTGAGGTTGTTCTGGTTAAGTAAAGAAAATGGAACAATCAGTATCCTGCAGTTCATGAAATCCCTCGAGAATTCTTTTCTGAAGTATCTAAATCCTTAAGCAATCAAGTTACCGCATACTCAGTCAGGCATGAATGTGCTTTTCACCTT
This sequence comes from Maea johnstoni, assembly GCA_963942565.1. Lineage (NCBI taxonomy): Eukaryota > Metazoa > Annelida > Polychaeta > Spionida > Magelonidae > Maea > Maea johnstoni. The sequence goes on along the minus strand of OZ012684.1, from coordinate 74,243,201 downwards.
GTGTTTTTCTTAATACACCAATATTTCACTTCAAGGGAAAACTTTTACTTTGATTTATCACAGCTGAATGTGATGATCTAGGTATATTGTGCTGGGTAAAAAGAGAAGCCTGCATTTTATAAGTCTAGCCATCAATCTTTCCCTGGATTCTTAAGTTGTATTCTTCACTGACAGTTGTGGGGTCCTCTCCAGTAGCTCCCAAAATAGCTTTCACCTTGAGACACCAGCTCGGTACCCTTGACTGCCCATGCATCCACTGCATCCACCCAAAATAAACATCAACTCTTTAAGCTAACTGCCCAATGACCTTGCGAAGAACTGAGCTACTCTACATCGTCCGATACACGCCCCATTGAGTTTGTGATTCCACGTCCTACTTGCATGTTTACCCTAGATTTGGGGAATAAATCTATCATGAAACTCTTTTTAAAAGAATAAGTGAACCACTAGGTAGACAATTTATTTCACCAATTTCCTGATGGCAGAAAAGAGATCGTGATAACAAAAACACTAACCTGGAACTGAGCCATAAGGGGAATAACAATTAGTGCATGAAGGTTATTACGATTAAAAAAAAAGTAATTTTGAAAACATCAGACTCTGAGGTGACATGCTCAAAGAAGGGTTGTCTCTTTAATTCTTTTTAGCCACGGTCACCTTCATCTACCCTGGTTGGAGGTTCAGACATGTTTATGACATCCATTCAATTTAACACTAACTCTGACTTAGTTGACTGCCCTTTTAAAAAAAAACCTCATATGGTAATTAATCAGCCTAAATCAGCCCAAGGACCAAGCAAACCAGTAGATATAACTACTTGTGATAACAATTCATTGATACATATAATAAGAAACTTTATTGCAAAATTTCAGAGTCCATGTAAACAATTGTATCAATTGATACAATTGAGACAAATGTATCACTAGTTTTGCTGCTTAGAAGTTCTGTTAAACAATAGTTCACACCAAAATAAAACCAGGAGTTTGAATCAGCACCCTCTTGAACTTCTGCAGGAGAGTGGTGGCTGTGCATGCCAAAATGATAGATCAATCTGCCAAGGGACTTAGCCAAGACTGTCCACCCAGTCTTTTGGTCAGGCAAAAATTTCATAAAGAATTTTCAATTATAACTTTTTGGGGAAACTAACCATATCATTTCCTAACATATATCATCTCCTAAGATATGAATCATATTATGTAGTGTAAATTGGCCCTTTTCACACAATATGCTATCAAATGTAGTGCTAGGACCTGCTAGTGAACAATAACTACTTACTGCTTGTAGTTGAAGGCTATGTCAGCAAACTGTTTTCTGCGTGCCCGGTACACTGGGTCAGTAAATCCCTAAGAAAAGCAACAAATCAAGTATATACACAGTAATAAATTACAACACATAATAACATATATTCAATACAATTAACAGCATATCTCTCTTAACTCATGTTTGCAGTGCAACAAAAAGGTCTAACTGCAGGGCTCAGCGCTAATAGTGAACCGCTGGCCCCAAAACAGCTTTGGGCCAGTAAAAAAGACATGAACTGGTCCGGTACAGGGCCAGAAAACATTTGGGGACATTCTTGTTAACAAATTTCCCTCCAAGAATGTACCCAATGTTTTTGAAATAAATGAAGATGAAGTATGTACCACACAGACCATACAAAAAATACAAAATACAAAATTCAGAAGTCAATGAAATTCTTTTCATTAAGCCTTTATAACTTATAAGTATAAATGTAACACACATGTGAACATTTGACCCCAGCATTTACAATAGTCCGCTCTACTGGTCAAGAGTGGTCACTTTGGTGAGGTTGTGCCCTGGGGGCTGCAGTGGTGTATGCTAGGTCAAACTGACCATTAGTCTTCTATTGATACTAGCCTCTGACAACTGCACATCAGATCACACTTTACACAGTTCAAAGTTGAACAAGGTCAATTTAAAGTGTACTGTCTATGAAAAACTGAACCCTTAATTTTTCAGGGATGTCTATATTGGGAGCATCCCTTTATCCACCATATTTAACACAAAGTTATCCCAAAACTAACCACCACCTATGTCAGATACATGCAGTGGTCTTGCATAATGGAATCAATAAAAATAGGTTAGTTAGACCTATATAGAATTTACTATGATACCACACATTTGACTCAATCTAGTCCAATATTCTATCTGGTACACTTCAGAATGAAATCAACAATCACAGCTTACAATTATAGAGGGGCGTTCGGTGGAGGAAATTAAGCATCCGGTTCTGGAGGTGTATTATTACCATATGCATGTATAAGTCCCCGTGGCACATGATACTTACAGGGTGATCTGAATCCAGCTCAGCACCATAACTCAAGATCTGGTTGGCAAACCTGTCCAGGTCACAGATCTTCCTGGGAAACCAAGGCACTGCAAAGACAAGCAGGAATATCAAGATGAAACACCTAAATAACCTTACTCTTTAGTAGAGGTGCGACAATGAAATCAGTTTATGGTAACTATCATGAATAATTTAGATGTTTTAATATCAAGATAAAACTTTGTAATCACAAAAATATGATTATGAGAAACAAAAGATTTTCAAAGCAAATGTTCAATTATTCAATGGATGACAATAAAACATCTGAAAATCTTATTAGATCTACTTATATAACACTCCTTAGTTATACAGTTGTAGTGATGCAAAAGCAACCCAGAAGACATAGTTATCATTAGAAATGAGCCTTAGATGTATTTTACTTTGAAAGGTTAATTTGAATCAGTGGCCTATTTTGTCATTTATTTGGCATCATGAATGTCCATATGAGATAAAGTAACAAACATGTGAAAATAACAATGAGTCTGAATCTGGCAAACCAAGTCAAACTTTCCGGGTCAATAAACATCATGAATTTCAAAAGAAGTCAAGATTAATGGTGTTTCTCGTATTTTAGGAGGAGAATTTCAACCATATTTCACTCATATATGCATGTTAACCTCGCTGAAATAAAAATCAACATGCTGGTTTTTAGTGCAACCAAACATTAGCTAAAACTATCTATCATAAAATATATTACCCTTTTCATTTAAGATATTCAGCAACTTCCAATTAGTAGACCAGAAAATGTTATTATTTTTAGTTTATACCTTCCATAAATAATTCTGCAATTCTAGAAACTGTTTACTTTACTTGAGCAAAAAATGTAAATGGAGAAGAGTGATCAGAAATAAATTTCTCATACTTAAGTGATGTTTTGCAAAAAAGATTGTCCCCTAATAAGACCTCCAGCTCTTAAAGTGAATTGTTTAATATAAATTAATCCTTACTTAGAACTTCACAAAAGATGTAGAAATCAACCAAATTAGCCAGGTATTACCTTCATTAATCTAACAGAAAGAACCAAGAGATTAGAAGTGATGCATTTTCAGATCTATTTTCATGGATATTTCATTTGATATAAAACCTAGCTACTATACTCACACTGGTAAGTACTCAGGATAGTGGAAACACACTCAAGTATGAGGTAGAGTAAGAAATATGTGTGCATGCTTAATTAATAGAAAGCATGTGACTGAAGTTGAAAATCAACTTTTTCAGCATACTAATGAACTTACATTAACCTCACCCTGGTCACCCAGAGATGTTTCGTAAAAGGTTAAACCAAAAAGAAAGAAATCATAAGTGGTAAGAGGAGTCTATTCAAATTATTGGAATGAATTTACCTTGAAGGTAAATCTAATAATGAATGAGTAATCTAATTAATGACATCTAAAACCAGAGCAAATAGATGGTTCAACAACAAATATGATATTCTGCAAATAATTGCAGTACATTTTGTCAGGAAAGCAGTTATGGATATGTTTAGGCAAAAGCAGAGATTGTGTCTAATTATCTATTAAAAAATACAAATTTTGTAGGGAAAATGGGGTTCTAATGTGTCCTCAGACCCATTTTATTTTGTATGCAAATATGGGCTACACAGTGATTTCTCATACCAAAACAGGAAAAAATGTTTGAAACACATCATTCTTTTAATTGACATACCACCAGGTCACTCTGTGAGGGGGACTTAAAAGGTTAAAAGGTTAACAGTAGAAATATTTATTAATAGGAAAAGAAGAGAGACACACATAATCACTTGCCTGCATTCCCTATATAAGTAAAAACATAAAATTTGGTCTGTGGGCATGTCAAAATTATACTTATCAAATCAATTAAAAATCAAACAAATCAATCATCAAGTAGAGAATAGTTCTAACAAAAAAGAGTTAAAAAAATTAAATTGTGGTCAAAACTATATTATACCGATACCCCCCATTAAGCCATGTAGCGCTCTGAAAAGCCTCAGGTTGAGTTGGTGATGGCTTAGGTAGCAGGAAAATATTAATTGACAAATACAACAGTAAAAGCTGTTTTCACAATGTGCAGAGATCCTAGAACATGTAAAGCTCATTATTCAACATTATGCAACAAATAATAAGCATATATGAAAGTTATAGTATATGATATGATTAAAACACTACATGGCAGAGTTATAAAGCAAATATGAGCACTTTATCGTTAAGTGAGTACCAGTGGTTATAATATACCAACCTGGATCCTCATCTGAGCCCACCAGTCCTACGAAAATGGATGGTCAAAACATGGTATGAAGAAAAATTATCATAGAGACAGGTTCAAATATATAAAAGGGTATTTTATATATGAAATATTTTATATATTTCAACTTTGAACCTATCAAATCATGTGCTTTTTGTTTCAGTATAAGTTAATTGTATTTTTTCAATAGCATTCTCATTGCTATCATCCTTATGTCTATATTTATACTTCCATCATTAACATCAAATATCTATAATAACCATTGGCGCTAAAGTGTAGATAAGTTAACTTAAACTATCATGATAGTTACTATGAAGGGTTAACAATTATTGAGAGGTTCATAATTGGAAGTTTTACTTTGTAGAATTATTTGCTTCATCTGCATCTGCAGTGTATAAATGGTCTAAGAATTAAGTATTTCATCAAATACTCCTCAGAGAGTAACTCAGTGAGAGCTATCCAATGAATATCAACATGGCAGGGTTTAGATGGTTTTCAAAAAATCTTTGCGTCCAAGTGCTTTGGATGAAAGTGTCTCAGCATTGGAAGGGATAAAGGACACTCACCTGAGTCCTTGCTATCGCCAATGTTTCTGGAGAGCACGTGCAGTGAGTAGCCAGTGTCCTTCAGGGTGTCGACTGCCCTCCTCAGACCACCCTTGGTATCATCACAGGACACGAAGAAGTCATAGAAACCCTTGTCTGCCTTGGAGGGCCTAGACTCAATATGCATCAGGTTCACACCATAGGTCTGCAGAACACAAGAGAATATTATAGGGCGGCTGAAATTACACAAGCTGCACTAATATTCAGATATTACATTAGTTTCATTCAGCCAGCAAAACTATTCCAGTAGTTTCATTCAGCTAATGAATAAAGTGATTTACTCAATTAAAAAAGATGGTCATCAGCTTATCATAATTCAATGGGTCAGATACTTGCAACTCTATCCTATGCTTTTGTGCAATGCTGACTGTATATATCAACTATAATTACCAGTTCACTCATCAATATCTGTATATGTTTCACTCAAAGTATAATCTTGATTGGGTACCATTAGGGACTATTTGATTTAAATGTCATTCTTCGCAGGTGATAATATAATGGTTCTTTTTTTTTAACTCCAACTTGTTACTTAGATAGACACCTTTTTAGGACACCTCAGGGAAGAGAGTTAAAGTAAATAATGGGGGAAGAATTTTATAAAAGTCCATGCCTAGCATATATTATTCCTATTGTGTGGTGATATTGAGTATTTAAATCAAACAAAATACATGAAAAATAGATATGTTTGAAGTAAATCAATAGGGTTTGAAATAAATAGGGGTAAGGGTTTATTGTACAATGTAAAAGTCACTGAAATGTTGACAGTGTTCTGTGTTTGAGTGCAATCGAAAGACCAAATATTTCTTACCTGAAATACTTTGAGTGCGGATGCAAGAGATCCTACTTTCTCCTGAGTGGAAAAGACGAGACTGGTGCTGCCCTCTAGATCCTCCATCTCCCTAACATAGCCTTGGAATGGGTGACTGTCTCCCCGAATAACTCCACCATTCTGAAAGAAAATATCCACTTTATTTTTTACGAAGAATCTTTATTTTTACAACGTTATTTATTAAGTTGTCTATGCAAGTCGTTTTATAGATATTTCTACTTTTACAAAACAATGAAAACATACAGCATTCAGAAAAAATACACAAATATATATTTCATAAATATATCATAAATAATATTCATTCCCTATAAATGTTATGAAGATTGTGCTCTCTAAATATAATTTAGTCTCTTCAATTTCAAAGTTATCTTTAACAGATGACCTTTTTCATTTAATGTTTAAAAAGAATGCTTCATGAAGCGAGTTTGGAACCATTAATGACTATTAAAATATATGCATCATGGACCAATGCACACAAGATCTAGGGGTTTTGGACTTTTGTCAAAATAAAAGGAGGCATTAATGCTGATAGTTAGTCATTTGACTCCAAAGGCATTTCAAAGGCAACCAAGCCAGCAGACTTATCCTGATATCTATCCTCCAAGGTGATACCCATTTACGGGACCAAACACACGTTTGTACCTGACAACCCCATAGGGATAAAAACCAGAAATAAAGAAGAGCAGCGAAGTTGTTATCTATAGTGCTACTTTTATGCAGTTGGTGGATTATTAATGATCTGTAACTAGCAATGAGGTCGTTCAACCTATGCAAAATAGTAGCCTATCAATAATCACAACGTGCCAATCAGTGCACTCTCACAAAGACAGTCTTCTATGCTCCCATTGCTGACTGACTCTGCTAGCCTCAGTGCAGCCTGCAGCTAAAGCACAATGAATGGGCATTATGGACCAAAGACTGGACAAAGAAGGTATTGGCGCTTCAAAGTAGTTCATTTACACCTTACATAAGAGTGTGTTGTAACAATGTAACAATAACAACTTAATTTACACTGTACACTAGGTAGTAAAAATTGCAACAATGTAACAATATGTTGCAACAAAGTATCAATTGACGATAGTTTTAGCATATTACCAACGACATATAATCAACGATGATACATGTACCTATAAAAAGGAGGTTGGATAATTAATTTCTGTCCGAAATGACAGTAAATACAAGTTTAAGCTAGAACCATGTGCCTAAGGCTAGATAAACAACCAGCGCGCAACTGTACGTGCAAGGGCAAGAGGATGGTGATGCGTGCAATATATATACTCAGAAAAGGGGAACAATTAAATAACCAACGAAAACCAATCTCATCTATTTTGAAAACACTGTACTGATCAAGATTGCAATCAATTGACATTTCATTTCCCTATCTTTAGTTCTTAATATGTCTTATACTCATTATCTTGAAGTGTATCCAAACCTTAAAATGAGAATGTACTTATGTACATGCTCATAAAAGTTGTTTCAATTCTCAATCATTGACTTTTTCATAATTATAATTCATACTTATAGGTGACAATGAAATGATAATCACTATATATGACAATCAATCCCTTATGAAAAGGAAATGTTTCATCAACATAAGAAACAATCAAACATTCAATTCTCAAATGTATTCTTAATGTGTTGTAGCCTTTTTCAAACTGTAGTTTTTGTATAAACATAAATATAATTATAATGACATTTCATGCATTTTATAAGAAATACTTACAGGGAGTTATGATAAAGCACTTTCTTCAACCAAATAAAACTTTGAAAAATTAAGGTAATATTAAATCCAATTATATATTTTGAGGAGAAATGTGGATCAGAAGTCAGCCAACAAATCTCCTTCAAATATCTTAGGAGATAAATCAAAATTCCAAAGTTGCTTAAAGTTAATAATCATAGGTCTACACATAATTGGAATAAAGTAGTCATTCATTTAACCATATAAAATTGGTACTCTTATTCCCATATCATCTTTGTTGATAACAGCTTGACACCTGAGTCCTAGACAGTCTATATCCACACAAGTACTTACAATTCAAAGCAGCTTATGTATGAATCAAACTTGTCACTAGCTGCTTGCAATCCAAAGTGACAACAAACCAAGCAAGACCCCTAAACCATGGCTAATTTACGGACATGATGAAACATTGCATCAGCCCACCCAGGATGATATACATAACTCATATGCCCATTAGCTTGCAATGAGGCCCTGGACCATGGAAAATACAAAAATGCTTACTTGGCACTCTGCCAAATGAAGATCCTAATATGGAAGGTTAATTGGCAAGATCAAGATTCGTGTGATTTTTGTTTGCCATGAGCTTTAAGGCAATATCTGCTCAAGCCTGAAGGAGGAGGTTTGAGAGGAGGAGGAGGAGGCTTGAGAGGAGGAGGCTTGAGAGCGGCTGTGAATTCAACCAGAACCCTGATAACAATCTGATTTAGTACAGGTGCACTTGGAAAGCTGGCTAAACTGGTAACCTGTTCACTAGATGGCATGTCCAAACCCTTTAACCCTTCCAATGCTGAGCCAACTTTTGTCCAAAGCACATGGACGCAAAGATTTTGGAAACCCTCAAAACCATGTCATTTTGGTATTCATCTGAAAGTTATTGCTAAGTACTCTCCGATGAGTACCCATGTGCCAGGGTTTCAGTCATTTTTCCAGATTTTATTCATCATTGTGTAATGGTCAAATTAGCCACCAGCAGCATAAGGGTTAATCACATTATATAAGTATCACTTTTCGAATAACATATATAGATACCAGTCTACTGTGAACCCTCATTCTCCAAAGAGAGGCCTGTTCAGTAGATCACACGTCAACTCCTTTTACAATATACAGGTATCAATCTCACTGTAGCATGTGAAGATATACCGCTCTATTGTAAACTCGTATTCGCCCAATAGTGGCCTGCTCACTTGATCGCATGTCTACTGCTATAACTTTATACAGGTATTATTCCCAGTATATGACATGAATAGATCCAAGGATCGAGTTTATTGTAAACCTTGGTTTTCTCACAACACAGAACTATTAGGCTGTGAAGAGAGTCAGTTAATTGTCAGGGACTTACTGTAACTTTCAGATGCTTGCTAGTAGCTACTAAGAAGGTAATCCACAATTTTGGTAGTTAGCACAGGTTCTGATTTGTGTAGAATAGATGTATAAGCACTAGCTGGGCGCTTCAATGCAATAAAACATCCGATAATTTTTTTTTTTTAGAGCAACCCTATTAAAAGTTACAGAGATAAAGATTAATGACTGGTGACGAAAATAGCTCATGTGGAATGTTGTGACGGTTTGACTACCTAACAGGCATTTGAATTTCAAAAAAGTGTAAAAAATTTATGGAATGTTCCATACTTAACAAACTGATAGATATCAGAACCAAGCACTAAAGATGCTAGTCTTGCTAGATGAATTCTAGAAGGATTGAGTCTCTACACCCACCCAGGGATAAACTGCATGCCCATGCACCTGACTAGCACCCAAATAAGTACCGACTATTCTTGCAGGATCTCAGTGACCAGAGCGTTTTTGTGAAATAATTGTACCCAAACCTCAAGTATCAAAGTACCAAACCCCAAGTATCAAAATACCCAAACCTCAAGTATCAAACTATCATAGGTTGTTATATACTGATATTTTCAAATTTCTATTTTTTTTTTCAAAGTATCATAGGTCGCGGAGAAAACTTCACAAAAATCTCCAGGCATGAATTGGTTAAAAACAAGTAACATAGTAGACCTCCCTCTTTGTTGAAGGTATATATAACAGTCAGTTACATAAATGGAGAATTGCCATAAATCATGACAACCATACCTGAACACACCCAATATAGAAGGTAGTAATGAGGCAATACCATACTAACAATACAGTATATATCAATAACAAAACCAAAACACGTCTTTCATATGGTAATGCAATCCATCGTATGTAATGTCTGTCCCTCTGTCTACCCAGGGGTGTCCAAATATTTCAGTCCCATAGCACAGTCTATACCGTAATTTCGCGTGTATAAGACGCACCCGTATATAAGATAAGGAGTTTCAGACAGAAAAATAACAGGTTATGTTCTTAGAATTTTTGCCTTAAGGTCCTTCAAAGTTTGATGGATGAAGTGAATGTCAACCAGCAAGCCTAGTATTAAATAAATGTCAAACAATTGTTTTATGATCATCCCTGTGAATTATGTATGGCATTGCCCTTGATAATCCCTGTTTTAACCCATTCATGCCTATAGTGCCCAAAACCACCTGACTTTTTTAGTAATATCCTTTTAACAAGAGCTATTTTTCAGATATTATTTGAAGGAGAAATGTTGATTAAAACACAACACACAGCCCTCCCTTAAATTTTTTATGAATAAATGACTAATTTCTATGTTAGGCCTAGAAAAAATGTTTCTGTCCTGTAACAGTCAAATAAAATAAGTTAGGTATGTTGGTAAAATATATATATATATTGATTTTTTTTTAAATGTGTGTTTTATGTCTGGTCAATATTGATTGGGAGTTGGGAGGGCAGAAAAAAACTTTAGGGTAGAAATTTTTCTGATTAAAAAAGGATTACAGGAAACAAATAACGTTTTTAGGCCTTATTTGTGAAAGCATAATAGTTCATAAGAGATCTCCAGGCTTTGATGGGTTAAAGCATACAATATCCCATGTAAGACAGTTAAGAATGTTTTTCTCTTCCTGTTTAACTGCAAACACACACCAATAAACATACTCAATAGGAAACACGTAATTGGATAACTCCATGGGCACATTCAAACCCTTAATGAGTTACTTAGTTCAAACAAGGCCTATATATAAAGATGCTTGAGGATAAAAATAACATTATCAAAAACTTTACATTAAGCCACCAACTTCTTCAGTCCATGAGCACCTAAAGAATAAATGAAATAACATCTAATAACATCAAAGATGTATATATCAATTAACTTTGTGGATATCAACACCTATCCTTTGACAATGGAATGTAATGCGCCTTTGAGCATGTTTATATGGAAAGGGCGCAATATCAAATGACAATATTATTAAAATGTGACTGATCTATGGCCCTGGCTACCTGTTCTTCACAGATTATGGCTTGGAATGATCTGCTATTTGATCAATGATATGCTGTACTCTAAACCATGCTTGTGCTTATCCACTATCATCATTATCCTGCTCATTATCTGATAACAAGCCTTAAACTTAATTCTCAGAATAAGCAAAATAAGGATATAGAGGTGGACAGTATCAAAGACTTGATACTTGCTGAGAGATTTAAGAATGTTTATCAGAAGCATAAGCCTTAAAGTTAATAGATTACACCAGAAGACAAATATTACTTAAAGATCTTATAGTTTCATAAAATTGCCTTTTCAAGGGTAAATCACAACCTGTATGGGCTGAACCTGGGTCACTTGTATAACTAGTTATTTTCATCTCCATGAACAGGTAAAGACTTATGATGTGGAGTATTCAAAACCAAAGATGAAATTCCCTGAAACTTCAAAGATGATAGACAGATAGGGATAAGTGACTTCTTTTGAAGAGGGTAATGTTCTGGAGCACAATCATAAGTAAAAACTGGCATTTTTCCGAGGTAAAGTTCATACCTCTTTTATAAAAGGCTGTCCTTTCACATCTGCTTTGGACAATACCATGCGTAAATTGTTATGGCATTATTCTAACAAAAAAATAAGTAACCAGTTGTCACAACCAGTTGACTCAAATTTGAAAGAAAATGTTATGGGACTCCATTTCTATGTGCTTATATGATCCAAGAGACCTACGTAATACAATAGGGAAATATCTACAAGTCATGGTCTGCAACATCATAAACAGTTGAAAATACTTCCGATGCAGTTACCATGTCTTATCTATAAGATTTCAAATTCAATCGGTTTCTTTCTCCTCTATGCTGGTTATCCCAAGCATGAACTGACAGCATGGTTCACGCTTGGCTTAGCCATTCTATACAGAGGCTGGAAATCAAGGCACCCCTGGAAAATTACTGGGTCCTTATGTGTTAACTGGTGGATTTGATTGGCTGGTCAGAACATGTGGTAAGGGTACGCTTCCAAGGAGATCAGTCCCAAATCGTACGGTTACAGTATTCCTGCAACAGTTCTGCTTTTAACCACACATAATCAAATATTTTCTTTAAAATAGGTATGGACTTCGCCTGTTTTACAACTTATAGCTATACCCCTTGTAAGTTTATTCAAAATATTTATAAATAGCCCTGTCCATTGGTCCGTCCCGCAATCGTGCTAAAGATTAATGAGTCCAGCTATATGATCATGAAAATAAAAACTTTCACTCAAGGGGAGACTGGATTCAGGCAATTTTGAATAAAAGAAGATACAAGTAGGTAAAACAAAGGGTAGAACAGTAAACTAGGATCAGGCTTCATATGTCCCTCCATCCTTTGATTACGCATAGATGAGTAAGGTTAACATTGTTTTCAGTTGCAAGATAACCATAAACATCAAAGTCGCAAAGCGCCACATGATTGTATCAGCGACCATGCCGCCCTGCTTTAAGTTTTTGAATGTGAGCGACTGAGGTTCCATATGGCACTTCGCTTGCTTGCGGAACTGAACGTGGGCAAGCTCGAACCTTAAACTACGGTGCACGGTCGTTGTTTTCTACGTGCTGTCTATTGGCATAGTATTCAACCTTAAACCACATGGCATTGTTAGATTGGATTAGATGTAAACATCACTTTGGTCTGTCCCACGACTGCATCATGCGATACACTAATGGTAAGCATGATGCAATGTTGCCAATAGTGAAATGTGTATGTACAGTCAGGTACGCCCACATTTTGGTCCACTTGCGATAGAGCCGATTTCTGTCGTACTAGTACATCAAGGATAACCTATTTCATTTATCGATGTGTTCTTTTACGCCCTTAGTAACCAAAAGATTACTGACAGTAAGACCGTAAATAAAGAAATCAGTAAATGAAAAGGATCAGCCTGGATAGACGACACAAACCATGTCTACCATTGGACCCCTATGATCGACTGCAAACATCATAACATACATGTGCGCCGGTTTGTTTTTATCAATGTCATGACTGCGGTCAAGGCGGACGGCGAAACACAGCAATCACCAGTGTTTAACACTATCTTGAAAACAACACTCCCACAAAACCCTCAGAACCCCTACCTTATCTCTTGGCTTGAAGTCGAGACGGGGTTTCTTGGCGAGTCCAGCGTCCATGATTGCTTGGCTTCTGGTTGGGAAATGGTGTAAACAGTTTACACGTTGCGGGTAGCTTGCTTCGAGAAGGTGTGTCCGCGACAGAGCGCTCTGATTGGCTATTGGCGACACGCCTCCAGCTCGTATCACCATGACGCCGGGCTTCAGAAACGCATCTCTTGCCAAGAGGGCTCTCATCCATAACTAAGACGGGCTACTCCTCAGTGTAGCACTCGCAGCTCAGAACCAGTTATGAGACACCAGTGAGTGAGGTCGATACAGTCATCACGACAAATTTTTAAATGCTGTTTGTAATACCTCTCGGAGATCATGATATATGTAAAGAGACCAACATCTCAGATATCACTGGTAACGTGTTAACTAGTGTAGTTTGTTAGCAATGCAGAAATTCAAAAATGATCAAAGGGACGGTCATAATGTCAAACAATGATGCGCAAGCTTTCTTAAACCCATCATCGAGATTAGACGATCAGGATTGATGAAACGATAGGGACATTGATAGTCTCTTATTTACTTTTAAAATATTCTTTAAATGTAATGAATTAACATCCCTGATAGTTACTAGTTATTTGCTTTAATAATGTTTATCCATGCTGTAACATGTTTATCCAAACTGAGTGAGACTTTCAATAAAGATTACATTCTTATTATTCTTATACCTATTCATATTATTCTTATTCGTATTACTCTTAATATGCAGGAATATAATTCTTGAAATTGCTTTTCATGGGCCCCATTGCAGTTTGTCCGAAATATAGGAATAGTTGTCACCAGTAAACTATAAATACCGTGTCGAATTTGTTAATATAGTTTGTTTGGATGCATCAAATTTTATAAGTCTGTTGATTATCTGACCAAATCCCGGGGGGGGGGGGGCACTTGGGTATTTAGGGGGGTGCATACGTTCGTTATCAAAATTAAAAAATACCCCTAAAGCACTGATTTCTGGCCAAAAAAGCACCCTTATTTTAATAAAACGCTGATTTTTTGCACTAAATAAACACCCCTTCTTTTATCAAAACACTGACATTGGATGAACGGGAACACGTATTTTAACTTAAAGGGGCCCTAAAGGCTCACAAACATATCAGCTTATATGAAAGTTATACACTTCAAGAACAGGATGCTACCATTCTTTTTCTCTCAGTGATCCCGTGAGGGGAGTTTTTTGCGTATTGTCATCCTCCTAGACAGCCTCTGCGAGCCACTGGGTGCGGCCATGTTTTTCAAGTGCTATCAGCTGTGACACAATCGGGTGGCAGGGATCACATCCTGTCTCCAAGCTACCTCTGGGCAGTGTATCTAACAGCAGTGCTCCTGACAAGAGCTCTCTGCACAAGTTGCATAAAAACGTATATATCAAACAAGAAAATGGTGAAATCATGTGCAGCAATTGGCTGTAAAAAAAGACACGGTAGTGGAGAAAGCTTTCATAGATTTCCTAGTAGTAAATTTAGACAAAAACAGTGGTTAGCATCCATGAAACTTTTAAACCCACCTGTCCTGAAGTATGCATATGTATGTTCAGACCACTTCACTGACGAGGATTATGTCAGGAATCACACACTGCAGTCAGGATTACTTCAGAGTACAGTTAACAAGGTTCTGAAGAGGGATGCTTTTTTAGAAGGTTTGGGTACTTGTGAAATAGGTGTGCATAATCTCTCACACTTCTTCAAAAAAAGAAACAGTCACAATTGATACACCTTTTATCATGCTCTATGCGACTCCTATTGCATCTAGTCTTACTTTCTTCAAGGATATAATATCTGGTAACCAATTTTCATCAATCTCTTATTTCAAGCAGAAGTGATCTTGCAATTTATCAATTTCGGGATTTATTTACTTTATTGGTATACATTTATTAGTCTCAACATGATTTACCTTCATTCAGTTGCTCAACGAATATAAGCACAGGTGTATGCATTAAATGTTTAATATTAAGCCAGCATGAGAAGGGTAAATATCATTCCCTAACATACAAAATTGAAACAGCTAAGGTTATAGTCAGTCATGACCCCATTTTCACTGGGAACAAATACATTTCTAAATAGTACTGCAATATAGAGGAAGGTTGAAATCAAAATATCTCAAATTGCAAATGACCCTTTCTTTTATTTATGATAGAATAAATGACATTTTCATTTACTCATTACCAACCTTCTCTTAAGGGGGCTCGGGACCTTCGCATCTTTGAATAAGGTGTTTTTTTGATTTTTTGATATGTGAAAGCTGAAAAGGGAAGCTACACATTCCTTCAACCTAGAACTCTCAACTAGAACAACAAATGACATAAAAAGTACTTTTTGAAAAATATGGCTTCTATAAGAGTAGGCAGGTTAGGCACCCAGCTGTGATGTTTATCTAAGATCATAATAGTCTTTCCTTATCAGATCCCCCTGGGAGGTAAGCTCCACTGGCAGGCCCCGAATGTGTATTCAAATGTGTATTAGAAGTTTCCTGTTACCCAGGAAGCTGGCATTGAGCAGTTATGAGTAATTGCATTGCAATAAGGGTATTGAATGAAAGGTGTGATTCTTGCTCTCTTGCTTTACAGGTATAGGTCAGACAGTTCAGGTAAAACCAATCAAATGCTCCAGAAATATTCTGGTTTGTGTGGGTCAGCCAGGATGTTTAGGGTTTATCTTACAAAGGTGAACAGGGTTTCCTGTATTTGAGAGTTAGGGTTAGGAGAGTATTTAGATGCTGACCCCTGGACAGTGCAGAGTCTGGATGTATCCTTACAATGGGAAATAGCTTCAGAAGGAAGAGAAAGAGGGAGTTTGAATGGAGTGCAATATCTTCTGTGCCAGAAGATATGGATATATAAGAGGACGAGGAATCTGATAATTCACTAACCATTTAGAGTGCCAGTTATAGAAAACTTAGACTGCTGAGTACTAGTTCAGATGACAGTGGCATAGCAATTGAAGTTGCGAACTCTGAGGAAAGGGACACTGATCATGACTGCTTTGATTGGAAGTTAGAACTATGGCAAGACAGTAGAATGCGACAAGACCATTGATCAGCCCTATATTGGAGATGTTCAAATGAAGATTGTGATGGAAAGCGAGCAGACTTTCTTAGTAGTTTAAAAAAGGACAAGTTTATGATATAAACAGACAATCAGTTCTAGCAGGATGCCTGTGTGGAAATGGATAAAGTGCTCTTCAATAGTTCAGTGCAGCTATGGATCTGCCTCCTCCACTTACCCTCATAAGTTTCAAGAAGCATGATGTATCTATTTCATATATAAAATTATTAGAGAAAACCTTACAATTTCGCTTCAGAGTACTTGTAATGGAGTGGAGTCATTGCCAGACAGCCAATTTGCAATTAGCAGTCAGTAATAGTCTCTTATCTTTCCTTATCAGCTGGGGGGAGGAGTGCTCACTAGGGGGTCCAGCCTCTACCAGTAGAAACCTCCAAATCTTTGCTAAAAATCCCTTTTTATTCCAGTAATTGAGGTACCAAGTGAACTATCAAACATTCAAACTATTCTACCAATACATGTAAATCATATTCTTATTCCAAATTATCCCTAAAAGTTTCAGAAGGGGGCAGAACATCATAATAGGCTGTAGGATATGCAGAGCTGGCTTTAACAGCTGGTTTGAAGGCTTTCTGAAATCACCATACTTCTCATTTTTAAAAGGCCCCAATTCATTCAATATTGATCTTAGAATGCTGAGATTTTAACACATGACCAAAAACATCCTTGGGCAGATTCTAGTTTTTCATTTTTTTTATATCTGCTCTAGTTGTTTCTTAATTCAACTTGAGAAATGAAGAAAGGTAAGATTCAACAAAAAAATATTGATCACAACTTCAACTTGCTGTAAATTCCTTTAGGAACAAAAATTTAAAAAAATGAAAATGTAGAATTTGCTTAAGGATGTTTTCTATATAATATATACATATCAACTGTGTTAAACCTTTGTTGAAGCCAGGAGGTACTTTGCAAAAACATATGTATTAGAAATCCGCATCACTGTCTTTAGGCCCCACCCCCAGGGAACTGTGATGGTATCATAAAACATGTTTAGGATATTTGACCTCTCCAGATTCTCAGCTTTCATAAAATATATAGTTTATTGGGGTTTTCTTGTACAATGACCAAGATATTGGTCAATCTTTACATGGAAGTCTCAATTAAAGAACGAAGGTCCCGAGCCCCCTTAATGACTTATGATTAATAATCATACTCTTCATTATTATGATCTGATGTACAGACTTAAGCAACCCTAACAGCTAACTTTGAGGGTGAATGGCAATTTCCATAGGTACCTCAACATGGTCTTTATTAATCCACTGAGAATAGACTGTGCAGGATTTTGTTAGTTGTGTTACAACTGAGGTTTTGTCTTATGTCTAGGTCCCTAGGGTAATAACAAAAGTAAGTAAAGGAAAGGGACACACAGGGTAATTGACCTTGTCCAATTGGCATTACACATCTAGACCCCATGGGACACAAGGTAGTAAACACAGGAAGTGCTAGCAGTAGCAGTACTGGGAACAGCAATCATCTTCATTTCCTTCAGTAATTGTGTACATATTCATGAAGATTATAGAAAAGAAATGTCAAGAATACCTTTGGAAGGGGCCTGATAATTTAAAGAAGGAAAGAAGTCTGACAGGTGCACCACAACATGCTATTTAAGCGCCAGCCCTCTGTTTCCACATCTTGACCATCAAATTCATTAACACCTTGAACTATGTCCATATAATCCACCTGATCACCTTCAGCCACTCTTGGTTCAAAGTCGTAGGGATTTGCATACCTCAACATCTTGAATGTGCTTCAGAGCAGTGAAATATCTACCTCCTAGACAGAGCTACTGGCTTTATCTAATACACCCACTAAGCTGCTTGCCACCCATTTACATAGACTACAGCAGCATGAGTTGACTCAGACCCAAGATGGCGGCTGCCCTGCCTCAGTGGAGGTGCTATTCACTAATTGCAATTTGAGATTTCTCTTTGTGTGGAGCTCTAGGGCTTCTCTGTTTATGACAGATGTTGAGCTATGTTCATGAACTTTCATATAAATCTATGATGTGTTTTTCCCCAAGTTCCCCTTTAAGATTTTATAATCCTCTGCTTGTTTAGCGGCAGCAAGTGGCGGCAGCAAACTCGAAAGCCCTGAGTCACTTCGGGAGTCACTCGGCGTCAGAGCCGTGTATATTTCGTGGATTGTAAGGGGATTTTGACCCCCATACTTCGTACCTGGGTACAAAAAAGTACCCTTCTTTTACAAAATCGCGGACATGCGGAGGTCTTAAAAAAAGACCCCTTCTTCCGCGAAATACGTAACGAAGGTGCGGCCCCCCTCTGTACCCGAGTGCCCCCCCGGGGACCAAATGTATGTATGTATGTTTATTGACTACGCCTAGGAGTAAAATACTATACAAATATATCATAGAATACAGAACATATGCGAACAGAACGAGAACAGAAAAAGCATGATACTTAAGTATTAACATGGTAGGGTCTTAAGGAGGACCCATAGTCAGCATCAAATGGTATAAGTCCATCTCGAACGTACTGGTTTATCGGACAATGCCCAGTCTCACTTGAGTTCGACTATATAGCATCACTCCAAAATCGACAGGTAGGACACGATCATTTTACTTATCGTGCGACAGAAGGATCCAATTCCAACTCCAAAAACGGACTCGGAACCGTCTAAAAAGTTGGTAATGGTTTGTCATCCTGTTCGCAAATTAGTACCGATTTTGAAAAGTCGCAAGTCAATTCATTGACTTGCGACTTTCGCAAGATATCCGTACAACATTTGTACCCACGTCGGACCTAAATATTGGACACAAGTCAAGTACTCAGACTTGTTGCACGAATGTCTTGCGATTATCGTGAGATAATCACATGAAATAAATTGTTGACCTGTGATTATCGAGCAATATTGTCGGCTCCGAATATCGCACGACGTGCACTGTGACTACATATACGTCTAGTTGCAAAATCGGAACGTCCAGTTCCGATTTTAGAATTAGCACAATCGGAGCCGATTTTGGAATCTTGCGATAGTCGACCTCCGCTTTTTCGAGAAGTTTCTTGTAGTCGTTGGACGTATGTAACAACATCAAATGTAATAACTTACACCAAATGTAATACCAACCACAAATGTAATAAAAAATCTACACCAAATGTAATACCAACCACAAATGTAATAAAAAATTTACACCAAATGTAATATCAACCGTAAATGTAATAAAAAAATTACACCAAATGTAATATCAACCACAAATGTAATAAAAAATTTAAACCAAATGTAATAACTGACCGAACGAACAGTCAACCACAAATGTAATAAAAAAAATTACACCAAATGTAATATCAACCACAAATGTAATAAAAAATCTACACCAAATGTAATAAGTTTCAATGAAGTATATGTCCATGCAGCAATATATCTTAACAATATAACTAGCTTTGTAAATAAAAGAAGTCAATTTCAAGTGCGTTATTGCTGGTGAGTCGTCCCGGCAGATCACCATCTCAGATGTTGACGAAACTTCCCTCATGTCTGCCTTTATGTTAAAGAAGATTGCTTAAAAGCATTCAGTTCAAAATTCCAGACGGTTTCTGAGAAAATGATGTTAAAGGCATAAGAGGTATAGCTCATGTTTTCACTCATGAATCTAAAAAGTGTATTGAACCATTTTCAGATACCCACAGTTTTTGTAAAACTTTAGGTGCAAAACCATTATTTGCTACTATGACTGATTGATACCTGGGAAATCACAATATGAAATCATATTTTACATACTAGTATCCCTTCTTAGTCCGGCACAGAAAGCTGGATTTTGGGCTGAACCTTTTTTTTTTAGATATAGTTTTTTTTCAATTGATTCTGGTAGCCAAGGGTACCCACTGCAAGAATCTGCCGGGTGCCGGGCTGGCACCCTTGGGCAATTTGAGATATTGACCCATCTTTGCAACCCCCCATGGTACATAAAATGGACAAATTGGGCTTTCTCCGGTTTTGGTTGATCCAGATATTGAAATCTAAGAGACCTACAGACCCATAAAGTTACATAGACTCAATTTAGATAGCAAATAGATGTATGTTTGTATTTGAACATCAATAGGTATCTTTATTGCTGAGAACAGCGGTCAAGAAGTAGGTCATTTAGTTAGTATATACCAATTTTCGCGTGTATTTTGCTAATATTTGAGCATCATTAAATCACAATAAAAGAGTCCACCACTATTCTAATTCTAAATATGACTTATTCAGGTAGCAAATAAATTGACATTTGTAGTTGACCAACGTTAGGTGCCCGCTATGCTGAGAACAGGGGTCAAAAGGTAGGTCACTTAGTTAAAATGTACGATTTTCACCTGCATTTTGAACAGCATTATATCGACTTATCTAAAACTTTCATTATTCTTGTTCTAAATAATGACTTATTTAGGTAGAAAATAGATTAATATTTGTACTTGGACAACTGTAGGTACCCGCACTGCTAAGAAGAGGGGTCAAGAATTAGGCCACTTAGCTAAAATGACGATTGTCGCATGCATTTTGCTCTTTTTTGAACAGCGTTGCATTGACTTATATATACTTTTCACTATTTTCGTTCTAAATATGACTTATTTAGGTAGCAAATAAATTGACGATTATAGTTGGACAACTGTAGGTACCCGCACTGCTAAGAACAGGGGTCAGAAATTAGGTCAATTAACTTAAATGTGCAATTTTCGCTTCCATTTTGCTCTTTTTTGGAAAACATTAAATTGACTTATATAAAACTATCACTACTCTAGTTTCAAATATGACTTCTTGATTAAGAAAATGAATTGATATATTTATAGTTGATCAACTGTAGGTACCCGCACTGCTGAGAACAGAGGTCAGCAAGTAGGTCACGTAAGCTAAAATGTATGATATTCGCCAGCATTTTGCTCTTTTTTGAACAGCATTTCATCGACTTTTATAAGACTTTCACTATTCTAGTTCCAAATCTCACTCATTTGGGTAGCAAATAAATTGATAATTATATTTGGACAATGGTAGGTACCTGCACTACTTGGAACAGAGGTCAGAAAGTAGGCCACTTAGCTGAAATGTATGAATTTTGCTTGCTTTTTACTATTTTTTTAGATAACACTTTGTCTTTGCACTAGTTGCATTGTGTGGGAAAATTATGTTTATTGTCACCTTTTCCACCATACAAAAGATAAGTCCTCACTACTCTGTTATAAATGGTGGAGAACAATAATATCTTCAAGTCAATAGTAACTTTCTCACATGCCCCAAATAGGATTCATAAAAAGTAACCTTCAGAGTGTGATTGGTTTTGGCCTATAGGGAAAGCTATGTAGCTACATGAAAGTGAAATTGGGCGACAGGGATAGCTACATGTACATTACAGACATCTAATTCCTGTACCAGTCGACCTGACGTCTCCTAGTGCCTGGTTGTACAGACACCTATGGATAACATCATTTTTAACGTCATAAAAATAAACTAATCACACCCATGCAGCTTGCGAATCAAAGCTATGTTGAGTTGTTAGGTCATCCATGCATCCGTGCCCAGGAAACTGGGTGGCAATCAGACGTGCGGTTATGTATTATGCCTGTGCTCCCACACAGTTAGTACAGGAATTAAATGTCGGCACTGTACTGTATACAGTATGTCTGATGTGTCTATGCTGAATGTGTATTGTTATGGTTTACATATTTTGGAAACTAGTGGTGTCCTACTAACCATATAAATTCATTTGTTTCATAAATGAGTCACATCTAGAACTAGATGGTTTCTTATATGTTGATGCAATGCTGTTCAAATGAGAGTAAAAGTTAAAATCGAACATTTTACATGAGTGACCTTTTTCTGACCCCTGTTCCCAGCAGTGCAGGTACCTAAAATTTTCCAACTACAATCGTCAATTTATTTGCTAACCAAATGAGTAATATCAAGAACTAGAGTAGTGAAAGTTTTATAAAAGTCGATTTAATGCTGTTCAAAAAAGAGCAAAATGCTGGCAAAAATTGTACATGGCTAATAGTGACCTTCTTTCTGACCTCTGTTCTCAGCAGTGCGGGTACCTAGAGTTGTCCAACTACAAATATTAATTTATTTGCTTCCTAGATAAGTCAAATTTTAAAACTAGAATAGTAAAAAGTAGTCAATGTAATGCTGTTCAAAAAGAGCAAAATTCGGGCAACAAGTGTTCATTTTAGTTAAGTAACCAACTTTCTGACCCCATTTCTCAGCAGTGCGGGCACCTACAGTTGTCCACCTTCAATTATCATTAAGTCATAAAACGTAAGTCATATTTAGAACAAAAATAGTGAAAATTATATATAAGTCAATGTAATGCTGTTCAATAAGGAGCAAAATGCAGGCGAAAATCGTCATTTTAGCTAAGTGGCCTAATTCTTGACCCATGTTCTTAGCAGTGCGGGTACCTACATTGTACAGTTGTCCAAGTACAAATATTAATCTATTTGCTACCTAAATAAGTCATTATTTAGAACAAGATAATGAAAGTTTTAGATAAGTCAATATAATGCTGTTCAAAATGCAGGTGAAAATCGTACATTTTAGCTAAGTTACCTACTTTTTGACCTCTGTTCTCAGCATAGCGGGCACCTAACGTTGGTCAACTACAAATGTCAATTTATTTGCTACCTGAATAAGTCATATTTAGAATAAGAATAGTGGTGGGCTTTTATTGTGATGTAATGATGCTCAAATATTAGCAAAATACACGCGAAAATTGGTATATACTAACTAAATGACCTACTTCTTGACCCCTGTTCTCAGTAATAAAGGTACCTATGGATGTTCAAATACAAACATATATCTATTTGCTATCTAAATTGAGCTTATGTAACTTTATGGGTCTGTAGGTCTCTTCCATTTCAATATCTGGCTCAACCAAAACCGGAGAAAGCCCAATTTGTCCATTTTATGAACCATGGGGAGTGGCAAAGATGGGTCAATATCTCAAATTGCCCAAGGGTGCCAGCCCGGCACCCGGCACATTCTTAAAGTGGGTACCCTTGTCTACCAGAATCAATTGAAAAAAAAACTATATCAAAAAAAAAAGGTTCAGCCCAAAATCCAGCTTTCTGTGCCAGACTATTTGGTTACTGAGATTAAGAGGTCCAAAAAATATTATTTTCGTTCACTTTCATTTTTCTTCAGTTTTCAGATCACTTTTTCTTCTAAGCAATTCATATTGGATGAAATGTTCTACGTGATTTATATTGTCTATTCATGGCGGATTCTAGAAAAGTCGAGGTGTCTTTTTTAAAAAGTTCAGACTTGACAGTTTGCGGGCAAATGTTGGCCCAGATCACATATAAGGCCTAGAATCTAGAATCCGCGATTAATAGACAATATAAATCAAGTAGAACATTTCATGCAATATGAATTGCTTAGAAGAAAAAGGGATCTATAAACTGAAGAAAAATGAAAGTGAACGAAAGTGATATTTTTTGGACCTCTTTATCTCAGTAACCAAAAGGGATATGTAAAATATGATTTCATATTGTGATTTCCCAGGTATCAATCAGTCATAGTAGCAAATAATGGTTTTGCACCTAAAATTTTACAAAAACTGTGGGTATCTGAAAATGGTTCAATACACTATTTAGATTCATGAGTGAAAACATGAGCTATACCCCCTATGCCTTTAACCTCACTTTTCTCAAAAACCGTCTGGAATTTTGAACTGAATGCTTTTATGCAATCTTCTTTAACATAAAGGCACACATGAGGTATGTTTCGTCAAAATCTGAGATGGTGATCTGCCGGGACGACCCACCCACCAAATTGATTTGTGGTTGATATTACATTTGGTGTAATTTTTTTATTACATTTGTGGTTGACTGTTCGTTCGGTCAGTTATCACATTTGGTGTAATTTTTTTATTACATTTGTGGTTGATATTACATTTGGTTTAAATTTTTTATTACATTTACCGTTGATATTACATTTAGTGTAAATGTTTTATTACATTTGCGGTTGGTATTACATTTGGTGTAGATTTTTTATTACATTTGTGGTTGGTATTACATTTGGTGTAAGTTATTACATTTGGTGTTGTTACAGACGTCACATGTGACGTCCACTGTGGCACTGCGGCTGGAGCCTGGGTGTCACTGTGACAACGTAGTGTGTACCGGAAACGTCTGTCCAAGTGACAGGGTTCCAGATTTATTCACTAGGTGCAGCACTGTAATTCGTCGAATTATACACAATCATGGCGTGTATAAACAATATCGTAAGATTCGATCACGCAAATTTGACATGTGTTGATCAGACAAATACTTGTAGACTTTGTGTTTCCTTCTAAGTACCGTTTATACACTAGCTTTGTGTTCCTTGAAAGTCGGCCCCGGCTGCCACTGTGACAACGCCGACTTCGCTACCGGAAGCGTCTGTCCAAGTGACAGGCTTACTACCGGAAGCGTCTGTCCAAGTGACAGGATTCCAAATTGATCCGCTAGGTGCAGCACTGTAATTCGTCGAATTATACACAATCATGGCGTGTATAAACAATATTGTAACGGGGAATTGTATTTTACATAAGGAGAGGGACTTGGTGATGGGTTGCGTATTATTAAGGGGGTGCGGGGTGTACGCGGGGAAATACGGTACTAGTATTTTTTCAATTTTCAATGGCCAATTTCTCAAAATGTACTTAACCTAGATTAACAATATTTCAGAGCTATGCAAGTATAGAGTAGGGATACTGCCAGGGGAGATGGCCCTTTCTTGAAAAATTTTAGTCAAATAGGGCCATCTGAAAATACCTGTTTCACCATGATAAATATGTTTCGGTTGATTTTATCAGTTTTTGCAGATCAATATGTCTTAGATGTATTATATATTTGATACTGTTTATACCCGCACATAATGTATCATGGTACCTGTTAAAAGTTCTGATACCAAACTCCTTTGTGTATGAAAGTCCAAAAATTGAAATGATGATCAAGTGTTTCCAAAATAGGTTCCGTTTATAATACGCAGGGGGAGTTGGCCGGCCATTAAGTGCAGAGAGCTATATGTCTGCCCTGGTCTTTCAGCTGAGAGGAGCGAGTCTAGGACAAATAAACAGGACACAATTACAATTTGATAAGGGTTTGTGATGGTAAATTGTAATTGATACTGATTTGTGCCCATTTGTTGACATCACTCGTTAAAAGAGCAGACAACAGCTCTGTGTCAAATCTGCTCCCCTGGCTTATCCGTATCAATTTCAATTCACCCTCTCGAGGCCCTTTCATCCCCTAATTATAACGTAATCAAAATCCAAATATGGATGGATATGCCGTCCTTTCCTCCCTGGAGGTACTCAAATGGTGTTTTCCAACCCTGCCCCACATGTCCCCGCACCTGTGGCATCGATGTGAAAAAAGTTCTGGTTGTTGTACCTGTTATTAACACGCACCCCCTCCTTGACATAGGTGATGCACTGTATAAAAGTGTGGGGTGTATGCGGGGAAATACGGTAACCAAAATGGGCCGTATCTAAGGTCAAATGGCCATTTTTAATTGACCTTGTTTGACCAAAGGGTCAATATTTTAATTATATTTATGTTTACAGCATCTATGTATTATACTGATTCAGACCTGAGGATTTAATTGCTATATGCTTGTTAGTTCAGAAAATACAAGGCCCTGAAATCTGTGATGTGAACAATCAAAACTCTCCTTAGCGAAGGTCAAATGACCATCTTCAAATGACCTTGTTTGACCAACGGGCCAATATTAAAATAAATATTTCTTTCTGCAGCATCTATGTAACATACTCATTGAGACCTAATAATATCACTGCTATATTATGGTTAGTTCAGGAAATACAAGGCCCTAAAATCAGTGATTTGTCCAATTTGGTATAAAAAAAGGGACATTACAAGAACCTTGGGTGGTCAATATCTCAAAACAGCTACCAGATGCAGATATCCATCATGCAGGGACTTGGAGAGGGGTTCCAGGGCTTTCAAAAATAAGGGTTATTGGTGGTCCTCCCAAATGGTACCAAGTTATGCGGTCCCCCAAACTGGTACCAAATAAGATCATATGGCCGTTTTCAAATGACCTTATTTGATCAAAGGGTCAATACTTAAATTATATTTTCTTTTTACAGCATCTATATGACATACTTATTCAGATCTGAGGATTTAACTCCTGAGTGATTGTTATGCCAGGAAATACAAGGCCCTAAAATCATTGATGTGAATAACCAAACGGTTCTGATTGGAGGTCAGATGGCCATTTTCAAATGACCATATTTGACCAAACGGTCAATATTACAATTATATTTTCTGTTTACAGCATCTATATAATATACTTATTCAGACCTGTAAATTTAACTGATGTGTGATTGTTAGTTGATGGAAATACAAGGCCCTGAAATCTGTGAATTGTCCAATTTGGCATAAAAAGGGACATAATACATTTTTAATTTATGCAAATTAGGGCCCTTAGAGGGGGTAACCTTCGGGAAACTTTTGATATGATGTTCAGTTAGGTCCAATGAACCAGTCAAAGCAAAAAAACCTTCTGTAGCAATTTGTTCTAGGTATTTCATAATTTGACTGGACTATCGTCTCGTAATTGCATGTACTTTATCCCGGAATCGTGCAGTCATGACACGCTACTGACTGCCTTTCACGGATTTATAAGGGGTTTTAAGTATAGAATAGGAACATTAACTTGTAGTAATGTATTAAATCAGAACTTATCCTTGGAAAAGATTTATTCTATTGGCGTGGATGGCTAATTTATCTAATCAGATTTGGCTCTCTTTTAAGTTGTGTCAGATGTATTAAATGTAAATCTAGCCAGTATACCAAACTACTTAAATATCTGAATCAAGGTAATTTACTTAATATGATAATTTAAGTTATGGTGATGAGAACAATTGTAAGCTAGTTAAATGCACCTGTGCAGGTAGTGAGATTATGTCATTTGAATGAAAAGTTGTAAATATTGAAATGACATAGAATATGGGCTGACTAAGGACGCTTGGTTATGATATTTTCTACCTGCTACCAATCAGGAGTAGGGTTAAGATGGTGTTTCTTGAATTCCTGGTTTGAACCCCATGTTCTACTTTAATGAAAAAAAATCAGAATTGCTGTAAGACATACAAAGTGATTTCAAATAGTTTACTTCCACAATTGTAGAGTGTGCAACCAGTGATGCCCTGTATTTGGGCCTTGGATCCGTGCGCCGGCCATCAGTTTCGGCGCACGGATCCCCACAACCACACTACAACAAGCCCTATTTTTGCAACCGCGGGCGCCCCATGCAAAACAGCGCGATTTCCCTCCTGAACAGTTAATATAAACACCTATCTCACAACCTCTTGCATTGGGTTATTTCACTGGATCCCCAAGCGGGTTGGCCTGGTCGCTATATACATGGTGTTGTGGAGGGCTGCCTATGGTCCTTCTGCAACTGAAAGACCCCTTCGAACTATTCGTGAAGAGGAGGGAATTTCTTCCCGGTTCCAGGTTTCTACCTCGTCGCAATATGACCTAAGCTTTTGGAAGCAACGTAAAAACCCATCCCTTCCTTTTCTTCAGACAATAGGTTAAATTGTAGCACCAAAAGATGTACATCTGGAACAAGCAAATACTTTGTATCAAACCATAATTACCGCTATCCAATCCGTTTTGAACAACTAAAGAAACAGAGTACCATTGCAGAGACAGCTGGGAAATTAAGGTAAAAGAACCTACTCATCCAGCCAATATGACCCTCGAGGTCAGGGAGGGACGTAAGGGGTATATGCAAGTTAGGGAACTGGTTCTTGTTAGTAATGAAATCAGATAAGAAATGCCAGAATGCATCTGGGCTAAAATAACCATGTCCAATCTTACAGGAGTGGCCAAAGTTGCCTAAACTCACAAAAGTGTGAAACCAGAACTTGGTTTGAGATGTGTTGTCAAGAAGCTTGGGGAAACTGTGAATTGTATTCTATCACACCTGAGCTGGGACCATATAATGCGAGGGTTTGATAGAAGATATTCATAAACCGTGCTTTTTCATAAAGCATAAGAGACTATATTGTGATGAGAAAGTATTACTTTGTAAACACACCTCAGATGACAGAGAGAGGGAAGTACTCTGGTAACTTGGAAATCTACCTGATATATAGATATTGACAATGAAAGGGTGCCCGATTAGTTGCTTACTATTACTTGTGTTAGTCGCGATTACAGATTAGGCTATGATAAAGAAATTTAGGATCAGGAAAAAATATCTTCTCTTTATGAAATTTCTAGTTTTTTTATAGTTGTAGCTGTACTATAGATAGTCCTACATAATGCTGCTCATCTGTAAAGCCCACAGGCAATCCTACCATTGAGGAGAGATTCACAATGAGTAAGCATGCGTACCTACATCCTGAACCTGTCATGGAAAATTTTGGAATGTCACTGAGAAGTTTTCTGTTGCCCTCGGCATTATTAAAAAAACCTGATTTGGCTTGTGAGCAACGTTGAACGTGACACACTCTCCCTACCAGGGACCAGATGACATTTTGTAGCAAAGTTAGCTATATTGCTTAACTTATAGGTGGCGCCACCAACCGCAAGGGCAATGGCTGTCATGCCTCTGAAAATGTTTTACAAGGCAACTTGAAGATGTATTCAAACAATCTGTACTGTGGTGCCTGATGTATTGATAATTCCTGCTTTAAATTCATGTATTTGATCGAAATTGTTAGCCTCTAAGGCCAAACGTACCCTTTTTAATGTTGGCGCCATCTATGCCTTACCTTAGAGTGCTGAAATTAAAAAAAACATCCTTTATTTCTTGGTTTATCCTTATCCTTTCTCTTTATTTGGAAGACGTATGGCCCTTAATATTAGGCAAGGTTAGGTTGGCCTAGCAGCTGAACAATCTATAGCGCCACCTGCCACCAGGGGACTCGGCTACGACAACTCCATATCTGAAAATCTTCTCCTTGGTTAGTTGTATCAACATACCAAATGTCATGCTTATAATACAAAGTGAAAGATTTTTTTTCTTCTGAAATATGCTGGCCTACCGTTAATATAGAAAGATAAATAAATAGATATAAATAAATGCATGTTTCAATTATTGATAAGGCGGTTTTACATGTTGTACCGATTGCGATGCTAATTATTACTTAACCTACATATGACAGTGATGCCATCCACTCAGTCAGTCGACGTGGCGGACTGGACACGCACATGGTTGTTGTTGTGACTCTCGCAATAATAGTTTCCCTTTGCCAGGCATAAGAGAAATATTTTTGTAATATACACAGCCACTGGGCTGGCTGTGCACAGCCACCGTGCACAGCCGTTGGGCTGGCTGTGCACAGCCACCGTGCACAGCCACTGGCTGTGCACAGCTGCTGGGCTGGCTGTGCACAGCCGCTGGGCTGGCTGCGCACTGCCGCTGTGAATATTTGTGCTATACACAGCGGACATTTATGAGAAAAAAA
Organism: Maea johnstoni; assembly: GCA_963942565.1. Classification (NCBI taxonomy): domain Eukaryota; kingdom Metazoa; phylum Annelida; class Polychaeta; order Spionida; family Magelonidae; genus Maea; species Maea johnstoni. The sequence continues at coordinate 74,213,504 of OZ012684.1, read as the reverse complement.
AATTCTATGCAAATCTTGCTTTATTCCCAAATTTTTACTTTTGAATTCAAGTACAAAGGATGCTATCTTTCTACTGGGCTGGCTGTGCAAAGCTGCCGGGTTGCCTGTGCTGAGCCGCTGTGTAAAATCAAAAATTTCATGTGTTATATATATATATATAATTTCACATTAACATCAACAATAAATGTTTGTAGAAATAAAGATTGCTCTTTCTTTTATCCATGGTCGAAAAAAAAACAATCATGAAAAAATAAGTCTCCCTGAGGGTGAATGGAACGCGCATACCCAGGGTTGCTGGGCGAGCATCTACCCACTACGCTACAGAGTGTTATGTATAAGAAAAGGTAAAATAACAAAGTGATACCCTGTTTCAATGCAAGACATTGTTTTCTTCAATGTCTTGCTGTAATGGTATAAAGTCATGATTCATGTATTACTATAGATGTACGCCATCTTGGAGCGATCGAGCAGACGATAGCGGGGACGAGTTTTAGAAGATAACAAAGGATACAATAGGGTTTGCTGTGTGTCTTTTGTATTGTTTTGTGTGGGAATAGTGTACGTTTCTGTTGGTGTGTTTTTTGGAAGTGGGGAGGGAGTAATTTGGGAGATTTGAAAGGTTGTGTGGGTGAATAGGTGTAGCGTGGGTAACGTTTTTGGCGGGAAAATAAAAGCTGGGTAAAGTGAAGGAAAAGTGGAGAGAAAGAGTGAGAGAGAAAGAAGGGGGGAGACTCTCACTCTTTCTCTCTCATCCTTCCCCTTCCTATCTTCTCTCCTCATGTCTACCTCTCACCTCTCCTCTTTTCCCACTACTCCAACTTTTACTAAAACAATCCACAAATATTCACAGCGGCAGTGCGCAGCCAGCCCAGCGGCTGTGCACAGCCAGCCCAGCAGCTGTGCACAGCCAGTGGCTGTGCACGGTGGCTGTGCACAGCCAGCCCAACGGCTGTGCACGGTGGCTGTGCACAGCCAGCCCAGTGGCTGTGTATATTGCAAAAATATTTCTCTTATGCCTGGCAAAGGGAAACTATTATTGCGAGAGTCACAACAACAACCATGTGCGTGTCCAGTCCGCCACGTCGACTGACTGAGTGGATGGCATCACTGTCATATGTAGGTTAAGTAATAATTAGCATCGCAATCGGTACAACATGTAAAACCGCCTTATCAATAATTGAAACATGCATTTATTTATATCTATTTATTTATCTTTCTATATTAACGGTAGGCCAGCATATTTCAGAAGAAAAAAAATCTTTCACTTTGTATTATAAGCATGACATTTGGTATGTTGATACAACTAACCAAGGAGAAGATTTTCAGATATGGAGTTGTCGTAGCCGAGTCCCCTGGTGGCAGGTGGCGCTATAGATTGTTCAGCTGCTAGGCCAACCTAACCTTGCCTAATATTAAGGGCCATACGTCTTCCAAATAAAGAAAAAGGATTTGCAGACTCGCTGAATGCTACAATTGGTCAAAAATTTGGATCCAGCCCATAGAGTCACTTTCAAATTTTATTTTTGATAAGAAGAATGACCAGAAAAAAAACATACTTCATTATACAGCATGCTTTTAGATATAGCCCTTAAAAAACTGTTATAGTAACAGTACTGATTCAGACCTGACGATTCAATTGCTATATGCTTGTTAGTCCAGAAAATACAAGGCCCTGAAATCCGTGATGTGAATAACCAAAACTCTCCTTAGCGAAGGTCAAATGGCCATTTTCAAATGACTTTGTTGGACCAAAGGGTCAATATTAAAATAAATATTTCTTTCTGCAGCATCTTTGTAACATACTCATTGAGACCTAATGATATCACTGCTATATGATGGTTAGTTCAGGAAATACAAGGCCCTGAAATCAGTGATTTGTCCAATTTGGCATAAAAAAGGGGTTCAAGGGCTTTCAAAATATAAGGGTTATTGGTGGTCCCCCAAAGTGGTACCAAGTTATACATATATTAGTTTTTTGGGCTTAGTACAATCTTGGGCAGTTTTTTAATCTTAAACCTTGGTGTTAAATTTCTTTTTGAGTCTGTAGGGTGGCTTCTTTCATCAGCAACGTTGCAAAAAATGTCCGTTTTTAGCACTTTCTAAACATTTTTGTCCCGAATTTGACCACTAGGATGCATTTTTGGAAAATATTTTTTCATAGCAATGTCAAACAACATCTGTAGTACATACAGGCCAACATTGAAGGTTCAACTCTCAAAAACAAAAAAATGCTGAAGAAATCCCCCAAATCATATGTTTTTGGCCATTTTTAGGTGAAAATATGCAAATTAAGGTCCTTAGGGGGGGTAACTTTCGGGAAACTTTTGATATAATGTTCAGCTAGGTCAACTTAACCAGTTAAAGCAAAAAAACCTTCTTTAGCAATTTGTTCTAGGTCAGGCCATTTTCAGCGTAGATTGACTGGACTACGAGTGTAAAGGCTTGGTACAGTATTTGAATTTGGCGCCAATACTACGCGGTCGATGACGTCACCAATCAGGTCAGCGTGAGTTGCCGGCTGCAATAATTGACATTCCTATGGGAAAACCGGCTCAGGTCTAAATGATTAGGTGTGATTCAATAGATGCCAATGTTTTACTATACTCCCCCCACATGTGCTTGAAGGTCGGACATATTTGTGCAACTATATCTTGTCTCGCATGCACTACTTTTGTACTAGTACGCTGTGAGGACTGGTTGCCGTTCACAGCATATGGTGTGCAGGAATTTGAAAGAAATAGTGCACGAAAGAGAAGGCGCGCCTGACAAGGAGATGGGAACCTTTCCATTGAAAAGAACTGCAAGCCCTGCTAATCTAATACTACATGTAAAAAATGTGTGTTCTCTGGTATCCGCTTTCTTTCAGGGCAGATAAAGTTAGCCACGTGACCTGGCTAGAAATGAGGCCATTTCTCCAACTAGTCGAACCCACTTGCTGAGGGTGCCAGTTTCAGAGTTTGCTAATAAGGGAACGGCTTGCAGCCGTATTTAAAGGCGCTAAGCGTCCAGCGGAGACTCGGACCTGCAAACTCACACTTGGGAGCCAGGCATGTGACCACTAGGCTACGGCGGATCCCCAACCTATTGTCCGATCAGTGTGCTCTTCAGTACACACATGTACATTAGTTATGACACTAACACAAGTTATGGCACTAAATCTGATCAGACCTTTCAGCTGGCAGTATTAGGTTGTGCTACTCACTAAAATTGGAAGACTTTGTGAAACCTTCATATATTCTGTTGCCTGGGATCTCATGGTAGGTAGGTAGGTAATGATCGGCAACCGCTTTGGCTCGCGGGCTCACCCCACTACAGGGGAGCTACCGAGGGGTCCCCTTTCCCAGATCTCTATCTACTGGGCCCCTGATCTAGGGGTGGCGCCCGACCCCCCTCCCCCTGTTTAGTGGTTATATAAACCCTTCTCTCATTCCTCTCTTTCTTGCTCATTCCCCAAGCATTCATTCCGTCACAGTATTGTGACTCCATTCACACATAGCGTTAGTGGTGATACCCCTTTCCTGCTATACAGATATGGTGTTAGTTATTAACATGGAAATCAACAGTGTAACAATAACAATAAAGTAACATGTGTATGTACAGATCAATATATACATATATTTTCACGCACCCCTCTACTTGTACTCCCATTTACACACTATCTCATGTTTCTTATATGTCCTCATCTGCCACATTTGATCTTATTCCTATTACCGTCTTCATTGTCTTGATGCCAGTATTTTCTTCCCAGCTGCCCCAACTATTTTGGCCAGCTGTTCGCATCCTTCCTCATTCATTCCTACTAGGCTCTCAAATTTTTCTACCGTCTCTCTCCTACTCCATTCTTCGGCTTCTTCGGCGCCCCATAGGCATTTCAACTGCTTTACCATTTCTTCTCTGATCTTGTTGTATGCTGGACAGAGCAGTAAAACATGGGTTTCATCCTCCTTACTTTCACTATTACATCTCTTGCATCTTTTCTCCTCACTTGTCCTACCTGTCCTATTTGCCAGACCCATGGTCCCAGCTCTAATTTTAAACATCATACGACCCTCTTCTCCATTGCCTAGCCACTTCTCCCATTTCTTTTCATCCTTCTTCCGGTAGGTTGTTAGAGTAGACTTTATGTCCATGGCTTCTCTCCATTCTGCCTTGTCCTTCTCTTGTATGCTGTTTTGCACCTCTATATTCCATCCTTGTTTGGTAAGCTGGCTATTGATGTTAAGATTCAAATCCTCACATCCTTTCTTCATTTCTGCAGCCCATGGTAGATTCCTGTCCTTGCTTTCCTGCCAGGCTTGGTACACCCACCGTTCGGCTTCCAAACGTCTTATCCTTCCTAGGTATCGCAGCCTCCTTTCCTGGATGCGCCACCTTAATGTCAACCATCCCAGGTCACCATAGACTGCTTCGATCGCTACTGCTCGGTTACTTCCTAGGGCCCACCTCCCTACTTCTCTCTCAGCTTTACAGAGCTTTGTCAGGCATTGCTTGTTTAACTCAAATACTTCCGTGCCGTATATGATTGCAGGGAGAGCCACCACTTCCCATAGCTTACGGGTAATGAACATCTTACAGTGGGTTCCTGTGGTTATATTTTTAATGATGCCCTGCATTCTCCTGGCCTTTTTGGTCATTTTATTCATCTGGCTTCTGAAAAAACCTCCTGTACTAGAGAAGAGGATACCCAAGTATTTATATTCCTCTTCTTCCTCAAGTTTAACCTTATACACTCTATAGAACTGCAAAATCTCATTGTCTTGTGACACATAGTCATTCACTTTAGGCAAACTTCGGTTGACTTAGCAGACTACCAATAGATGGTAGCACTTGCTGCAAGGTGGACTAGCTGCAATGCCCCCTATATTTGAAAATGTTCACTACGGAAAGATCAATCAGAAAACAGAGTTTATCACTTCAAATATATTCCTGGATTGATTTTGTTTATATCTTTGATACTACTCCTGTTAATGGTGGCGTCACAACTCACAAATCTAACCCTCAACAACATAAAATAAATGAAAGTTGTAAGTATTCATCTTCCTGGTTCATACAAGATTTAATATCTCATTATTTGCTAAACAAATGTCCTTTTATAATAGTCAATGTGTAGTTGGTCTAGTGATTCATTTATAGGTGGCTGCAACATAAACACACCTGAAAATGTTTTACAATTCAAGATCTAGGCAATGAGCCCTGTATTTTGATTTGAATGTATTCCTGCTTCGAATACACGTAATGGATCGAAATAGCACTCCTGAGAATGAATACCCACTTCAATGATGGCGCCACCTATATTTAACCCTAAAGAGCTGAGATGAGAGTCATAAGTACTCTAATCCCTGGTCATAATTATACACGATTAAATATCTTTGTTTGACCAGCATGTGATACTTGATATTACGCAAGGTTAGGTTGACCTGGCACCTGACCAATAGGTGGAGCCACCTTTAGAGGACTCTTCTCCAACGGATACTCTTATTTTTGTTGCTTTTTGAACATAAACTCCAGGGTGTTAGAATGCAGAATGGCCACCATGGCGGAAAAGAGGACTTGGTGGCTGATGGACTTCTTAAGACCAGAACTTCAGTATGTATATCAAGAAAGTTTATTACAATATGATACATGTGATCTACACTGTGGTATTACAAATACAGAAAAAATACTAATTATGATGATCTATAAAAATATATAAGGTGCCTGTACAGAGCATGTATCAAAATACGCATTTCATAAAACATTTATCTTCTTGATTAGAACACTAAGATATGTTTCCTGCAAAGTGTAGGCATTGTAAAATATGCTACTTATTTAACAGATATTTTGATTTTTCTAAACCTTTGCTCGTATTTGAGGCTTGAGTATAAGAAAAGGTACAGTACATAAACAACTGAGGTGACTTAACACCAGACATTTTTAGAGAAACGCTAGGTCAATATTTACAAGAAACACTTAATAAATTTGACTTTATTTTCATTTTTTTAAATTTAAAGTTATCAAGGCTATTCCCTAAACTACCATGCAACAATTTTGAGATGCCCTATCATTCATTTAATAACTATCCCCTTTTCAAACAAACTACTAATATGGTGGATTCAGATGCAGACAGGAACTAGGTCAAACAATGTCTCCCCTCCCCATAGCAGAACTTTTTTTAAGATATATCCATCAGCTCCCTCAGAAATGTTTACTTTGTCATGTTTGTGCTTCATTTCGAATATTGGCGAATATAAAGGAATACCAGCTCTTACATAATGCAAAAATCTCTAAGACAACAAAGTACAATTATAACCAGAAATTGTATGAAGCCCCATGAGAAATTACATGACATTACATTTGTCCTTGTGACATGTAACATAAACAAGTGCATATGCATTAAAATATGATGCCATTGTAATACTTCAGAACTACTCTTTATAGTATGCGAAAATATACTTATTGACTTCTTTACAACACATTTAAAGATATACAAATTCCTGTTTGACAGTATTCTTGGCAAAAACGCTCTATGATGGCTTGACTGATAAATGATACATAATCATAAATGAATAACATGGAGATAACAGTCAAAATTATCTCATTCCTACAGTTAATTATGTACTTACTGAACACTAATAGGAACTAACAAATACAGACTTTACAATAGCCTAATACTTAATATATCTATGGTTGCTGTCCCTCTGGAGGCAATGGAGAAAGTCGCAAGTAATTTGGAGAGTGAAGGTAATTTAACCCAGTAAAAACAATGTCTCCTCTACCATTCACTGCAGGCTAGACAAGACTTAGCAGTCATATAGAAAGCCATAGTCAAATTGACAAAATGGGCTATTAATCATAAGTTAATGTTTTTCACGAAATGAGATGTCTGATGGCACACCCATCATGACCTCGACCTGTGCTGACAAGTCAACTATGAAACGTACACAGAAATAAACAATCAAAGGAAACACAGCTGATTCTCAGTCAAAGCTTATGGTGCATCCAAAAATCAACCCTGAAAGCACTGTCCCTCTCATACACAAATACTTGATAGTTGATAGAGAATTTGATGTTCTTCTCAGGTATTATCTCTTGAATCTGGTTGAGTTGTGACAATGACAAACTGGTTCAAAAGATCAACCTTACTACTGCAAATAGTGTCTTTGTAGAATTCTCATCCCTTTCCTATTCTCTCCAAGATAACCCCAATAGTGTCTTTGTAGAATTCCCATCCCTTTCCTATTCTCTCCAAGATAACCCCAATAGTGTCTTTGTAGAATTCCCATCCCTTTCCCATCCTCTCCAAGATAACCCCGATAGTGTCTTTGTAGAATTCCCATCCCTTTCCCATCCTCTCCAAGATAACCCCAATAGTGTCTTTGTAGAATTCCCATCCCTTTCCTATTCTCTCCAAGATAACCCCAATAGTGTCTTTGTAGAATTCCCATCCCTTTCCCATCCTCTCCAAGATAACCCCGATAGTGTCTTTGTAGAATTCCCATCCCTTTCCTATTCTCTCCAGGATAACCCCAATAGTGTCTTTGTAGAATTCCCATCCCTTTCCCATCCTCTCCAAGATAACCCCGATAGTGTCTTTGTAGAATTCCCATCCCTTTCCCATCCTCTCCAAGATAACCCCAATAGTGTCTTTGTAGAATTCCCATCCCTTTCCCATTCTCTCCAAGATAACCCCAATAGTGTCTTTGTAGAATTCCCATCCCTTTCCCATCCTCTCCAAGATAACCCCGATAGTGTTTTTGTAGAATTCCCATCCCTTTCCTATTCTCTCTAAGATAACCCCGATAGTGTCTTTGTAGAATTCCCATCCCTTTCCCATCCTCTCCAAGATGACCCCAATAGTGTCTTTGTAGAATTCCCATCCCTTTCCTATTCTCTCCAAGATGACCCCAATAGTGTCTTTGTAGAATTCCCATCCCTTTCCCATCCTCTCCAAGATGACCCCAATAGTGTTTTTGTAGAATTCCCATCCCTTTCCTATTCTCTCCAAGATAACCCCGATAGTGTCTTTGTAGAATTCCCATCCCTTTCCCATTCTCTCTAAGATAACCCCGATAGTGTCTTTGTAGAATTCCCATCCCTTTCCTATTCTCTCCAAGACAACCCCAAATAGTGTCTTTGTAGAATTCCCATCCCTTTCCTATTCTCTCTAAGATAACCCCGATAGTGTCTTTGTAGAATTCCCATCCCTTTCCTATTCTCTCCAAGATAACCCCGATAGTGTCTTTGTAGAATTCCCATCCCTTTCCCATCCTCTCCAAGATGACCCCGATAGTGTCTTTGTAGAATTCCCATCCCTTTCCCATCCTCTCCAAGATGACCCCAATAGTGTCTTTGTAGAATTCCCATCCCTTTCCTATTCTCTCAAAGATAACCCCAAATAGTGTCTTTGTAGAATTCTCATCCCTTTCCATTCTCTCCAAGATAACCCCGATAGTGTCTTTGTAGAATTCCCATCCCTTTCCTATTCTCTCCAAGATAACCCCGATAGTGTCTTTGTAGAATTCCCATCCCTTTCCTATTCTCTCAAAGATGACCCCAATAGTGTCTTTGTAGAATTCCCATCTCTTTCCTATTCTCTCAAAGATTACCCCAAATAGTGTCTTTGTAGAATTCTCATCTCTTTCCTATTCTCTCAAAGATAACCCCGATAGTGTCTTTGTAGAATTCCCATCCCTTTCCCATTCTCTCTAAGATAACCCCAAAAAGTGTCTTTGTAGAATTCTCATCCCTTTCCTATTCTCTCAAAGATTACCCCAATAGTGTCTTTGTAGAATTCCCATCCCTTTCCCATCCTCTCCAAGATAACCCCGATAGTGTCTTTGTAGAATTCCCATCCCTTTCCCATTCTCTCTAAGATAACCCCAATAGTGTCTTTGTAGAATTCTCATCCCTTTCCTATTCTCTCAAAGATAACCCCGATAGTGTCTTTGTAGAATTCTCATCCCTTTCCCATTCTCTCTAAGATAACCCAAATAGTGTCTTTGTAGAATTCTCATCCCTTTCCTATTTTCTCAAAGATTACCCCAAATAGTGTCTTTGTAGAATTCTCATCTCTTTCCCCCACTCTCCGAGATAAGTATTTGTCTGTGGCAGCTTGTGATGAAGGCAGGTGAGGGCAGGTGGCAGAACTAGATGATGATGCACCTGTTCTGTGTGAGCTCTAGTCGGCCGCTGCCTTGGAGGTGAACTGTGTGAGAGCCGACGTCTCTGCCGGGATCTGTGTGAATTCTATAGTCTCTCCAGAGTCTTCCTCCATGCCTAAGGGAAAAACAAGTACCATAAAACTACAGGTAAAGTAATGGGTGACAATGATGAGTTGTAAGACCCAACATTATAACAAACAGCATCTAAAGTTGGAAAGTACTTAGTGTATGTATATGTGTATGCCAAGAACACAAGTTGACAAGCACAATATTGAAGATATGACAATTAAGTGAACTCTGGTTTTATATTCATCTTTAATATTTATAATATTGAACACCGGAAATCGAAATGGTTAAAGTGAAATAACTCATATTCTAGAAAGAAAGAACTTACTGTCAGTAGTAGTGATTTTGTGTCATGGGGTATAGAGACAACGACAAAACATAGTAAAAGGAATCTAAAGTTCGAAAATACTTGCATATGCTTGTATGCTGAGAACACACTAGTTTAGATTTGATCAATGTTAAAACAACAAATATCTGTATAAATTTGTTCGCTCACTACTAATTGACAAACTCACATTCACAAATGCTAAAATGTTGATGAGCACAATGTTCATGATCTGACACATAAGTGAACTCTTGTTATATATTCATATTTGATATTTATAATCCAGAGAAACAAAATGGATGAAGTAAAATAACTCATATTCTAGAAAGAAAGAACTTACCATCAGTAGAGATGAATTTGTGTGATGGGGCATAGAGAATCATCAAACAAAACACATAGATATTCCACATCCCATAGACACCTGAAAGAGAACAAATAAGTAGTCAACAACCTTAAACATCATCAGTACATAAAGGGTATTTGAAATATATTGATTTTACAAATGGGATGTGATGCTAGTTTTTACTGAATAATATATTTATTCATACACACGTGTGTATACGCACACACACACACATACATATACGTGTATGTGTATATACATGTGTATATATATATATATATATATATATATATATATATATATATATATATATATATATATATATATATATATATATATATATATATATATAAATATCATATTTTTTCTAGGTATCTCACTTAGACCATGTCTCTAGAGCAGGGTTGGAAGGTAAGTAATTAGACTGGGTAGGAATCGTATAATGACGAGAGTAAAGCTATTAATTTTCCACTTTATTATTAACTCTCTTGATCCAAACTCACCAGTAAAGAAAGCACTAGCATATTGAAGTGTGTTCTCTTCCTCTCCCCACTTCCAGTGTCCTTCACTGACTTGACCGATGATGAAGAAAATGACAGTCAATGCTGCACAGACCAGTGTGGCCAAGATCATGAACTTGAAGCGGTAGATTAGTCCCTATGAAATAAAAATATACGTTAAAATCAATGGCAATCTTCATACACCCCGATGATTGAAGATTCTCTTTTTCCTAGAAAAAGAGAATTTTCTTGGTAAAAGTCTTAACATTCTACTTTCAAAATAGATATGTTATATGTACTGCTTGCCATAAAAACTCCACTAGAAGAAACTGGCCTGATGAACATATGACCATGCCTTGAGCACTCCATAATGTTGTCTAGATGTAAGACACTTTTGAAATAACTTAGGAATAAACCATGGGTAACAGAAGTATTTGTCTGTTGATTCCTTGGTACCATTTTCAATCAATCTGTTCTTTCTATGGAAAATTTCCCCAAAATAGTGAGGCATTCTTCACTCACTAAAGACATGTATGGGTTTAATAATAGTTTTGAGTAATCTAAGTATATATCTCACTGTGTAGAACTTCCGTCTTCTTTGGCTCATCTGTGGCAGGGCTGACTTCTTGGAGCTGATGTTGCGGAATACTCGGAAGAACATGTAGCACAGAAAGATGAAATACACACACGCAGCTATACCAGCCAATATGATAAAGCCCAGCTGAATAATGGCTAAGGAATGTAATTCACCATAGGTTATGTCCAGTAACAATATATTGGCCATACCCTCTTTTCAAAAGATGACAAGGCTTAAAGAGTTATGTCTAACTTGAGAGACAGTAACTAAAGATTGAGAAATCAAAAACATTGGTAAATTAAAAGGATTTAGAGTACCTGAAATGAACTGGCCCAAACTCTTTACAACCACTAGTGTCAGTGTCAATTATCCATGCAGATAGAAGTTAGTATATTTTTAGACATAAATGAAATATTGGTTTGAAATGAAATTCCTTAGCTTCTTTCATGAATGAGGATCAAATTGGAACACATGATTGTAGATTAGGACTTAGGATCACTGAACTCTTAGCATATGAAGAATCAAACTTCCCAATGCTTAAGATGATGGGAATCTAGTCCCAGCGCGACCAACTCTAGACCAAATAGACATTATAGTGACCCAGAATCCGATTGAGAGGCAGATATGGATTAGAATCCTCTATAAAGATTAGGCCTATAAAAAGTTGTTTGTTTCCTGTAACCCTACCCTAACAAGTTTTTATTAAAAAAATAACCATTGTTTTTTTCCGCCCTCCCAACTCCTGGTCAACGTAAAACATGCATAAAACACATATTTTTGACCGAAAAAATGGTGCAAAATAAATTGATCGACCTACCTACCCTATTTTTTTCCAGACCGTTACAGGAAACATACAATATTTTTTCCTTGGCCTTAACAGCAACTGCTTAATGAGGAAGCAGCTAGTCCATCCGACTGGCAAGACAAAAGACGAAAGTAAGCATCTGCATCCTACCGGTAACCACTAGGCCACTGCAGATCCTTACCTTCAGGATATAGATAGATAGATAGAAAGATAGATAGATAGATAGATAGATAGATAGATAGATAGATATATATATATATATATATATATATATATATATATATATATATATATATATATATATATATATATATATATATATATATTTATATATAGCTGAATCTAACCAATTACATTTGATGGTTAGAGAGGTGTGTTCAGAAAAAGGATACAGCTAAATTGGTTCCAACATCAGTCACCCAGATGCTGTAGAAGGGATTGGTCAGTTGGACACCCCTGAAAATAGAAACATACACATACAGCAATGAGCAAATCAATCACAATATCAATATGAACCAAATCCGTAGATTCAAGCAGTGTGCAAAAATTGTGAACACATTCATTTATCTGTTAAGGTGATAGTCTAATACACCAAGATTATCACCACTAGGTGGTGTCCGTGGCTGGCCCCTAAGAATGGATATCAAAACAAAAGATGACACATGAGCAGTGTTTATTCGCCACGAATCTCGAGCTGTCAACACTCTATTGTGCTAATCTCACGAGCACAAAAGGCAAAGCCCATTGGGGTTTCCTTCTTACATTGCTCCCGCACGACATGGCTGTCTACTCTTAACCATGCAGATTCCTTCTAGCTAGACCATTTTGACCAAAATTTTCAACTCATTTTTTGGCTCAAAGTGAATAAAGATACAGTCTCCGAAGCCAGTATTTTAGAATATGACAGATATGAACCCTGTCTAGGTGCAAGGTCATGTCACAGGTACCTTGAATTATGACAGTACCTGAAAATCAGCATTTACTATGTAAACCTTGTGCTGTTAGTAATTTTGAGGCTTAAGGGAACATTCAAAAATGTTTTTAAGATACTCATCGTGCAAATCCCCTGTTGAGGTAGGACCTTGCACCTCACCAAAGACATGAATAATCATATGGTAGACTCTCATTTTTAAGTAAAGGGTAAGTCTTGACATTTTGCCAAAAAACGAAACTCATCCAGATATGTTCTTTAAGGGTGCCGCATTACTTTAAAATAGTCAATTATTGATAAGATTACCATTGTTCTGTAACTATGAGATGTAACCTTTGCAATAGCATAAGTGCCGCTGTCTTCATTAAACTCAGTTTTAAGATATTCAAATTTTAAAAATGACCCGTGTATCGAATAGGGTTTTACCTTAAGTTGTTTTTTCAGCTTAGATAAATATTTCAATAATATTATATGTAGTGCATGTGTAAATAACTGTTCCTAAAATGATTCTTTCTGGGTGTCAATCAGATGCATTTAAGACAAGAATCTTACAATCAGACCAGCAGCTTTTCTTAAGGTAGCTTATGAAGTGAACTTATTTGTCTCAGTTTTACCCGTTCCAGCTTATGTCTGACAATTCAATCTATACAAAATGTACATTGCCAGAAAGGTCACCTGATGAGGATGACAATAAGCATCACAAAAATATACGCTCCCAGCAGGGAGTACAATTGTGGGGGTAAATTACTGAAAAACAAGTATAGTGTTTTCAAATGGAGCTCCTACCCGCAATTATGGACAGGGGTCTGCTATATTTTAAAAATGTGGAAAAAAGATCAATGAGAAGGAATATCACCCCATTCTAACTTTTACTCCATTCAAATTTTATAACCATTTCTTCACGAAATTTTGGTGAAAATAAGAAAAATATGCATTTTTTCAATTTGAAGATTTCATAACTTCTAAACCAAGTTAAAATTGGAAAAAATGTGATACCCTTCCCTTCTAAATACATTCAGTTATAGTTATGTTACATCTCTTCATTATATACATTTGCTTGCTCTGTGAGCTCCTTCAGCTTAATGAAATTAGGATGTCACAAAGATGGCTTACCTCTCACACATCTCAAAGACAAATAGACAAACACATCCAAATACTACAGCTCCTAGATGTTTCCAGTAGAGAACCAGTCTGTTACGCTCAATCTGATCCTGAAACAAAAAAGCAGCTTTCTAAGCAAAACAGTGTGTGATCAGGTTACCCAATAGGAAAACAGTAGAAATCAAATTTTAGGCAAATTATTCTTTTTTTTTCTTTGTCTATTCAACGATGAGTGCTCGGAGAGTAAAGAAAAGAAAATCACTTACACCCATTAATACTCACAGCGGCCAAAAACAGCCTGACAATTTTGATGCAATCTTGTAGGCAAAAGCAAAATTGAGAAACTATTTGAAGGAGAAATGTTGTTCAGAACTTCACCAACAACTCTCCTTCAAATATTTTGTAAAATTCTTCTTAATTCAAAAGTTATTATCAAAAGAGCCATAGATCCAGACACCAATTTTCATAAGACCTTTTAAGTGTGAATGGGTTAACTTGACTTAATCAATCAAAGAGAATTTTTAAAGAATCACTCCTTATTTGAAGTTTTTAAAATATACCCTTGTTTTAAGAGTGCACCCTCATTAGTCGACTGCTCATTTGTCAAAATGTGCAGGGGTCCAGTTAGCCATTACTGTTCCAAAATGAAACATAACAGTGAAAAGGTAGCTTACAACCTAAAATTTGTTTTTGTAGAAGGACTGCAGGATTTAACAAAGCTAGAGCTACAAGACCTTTGGAGTGGCTATGGTGATCAACAACTGAAAATCCTGTGATCTCCCAGAGATTTTAAACAAAGCCTGACCGCTGAATGTGTCAGCTTACCATCATGTGCTCTCCTGCAAAGATGATCCAGAAGGATAGGAGTGTTGCATAGAAGACCCCCTGTCTGATATCACTTAACAACAGCATGAAAGGCATGTCCACAGCCAAAGAAAGCCATTCAATCGGCACTGCAAAATAAAAATAAATGATACTTCCAACACTGCTGATTGGTCAGTTGGTTACAAACTGAATTATACCACTGCTTGGTAAGGGTAGTTATACTATATGTTTTATGTTTATGTATGTTGAATCAAGGGACTTAGTCAGGACCTGACCTGTCTGTCTTTTGGTGGGGCAGTGTCCTGTAAACCCCTTTTTCAGACAGTCAGAATTTTCAATTAAGAATTTCCAATGACATTTTGGAGGTAATAACTAAATACTTTCCAAACAAACCATCTTCTAAGACATGACCTAAGCATAAATCGCCCCTTATGACACAAAAGGTTATCAAATGTAATTAGTATTAGTAAGGCTTTGAAGTAGCTAAGAGAGATTTTAGGATACTCCACACTTGAATCATATCCTTAAAAGGAGTGGTAAATGAATGCACTTACGATTCAGGAAAGATAAGGCAAGTCCAAGAGCAAAAAGAGTTCTGAAATGAAATGAATGGAAAAGGTACAAATATCTGAAAACATAAATCTAAATCACTACAAATGATTACCTAACCATAGGAATCAAATATAAACAAGACTGACACTGTAGTGCTACCAGTATAGAGCGGCTGCCATAAGATAACATCTGGTTCTTGACTCTATAGATCTGCAGTCACCTGTTTGTTTTGTTAGGCTACTGGTCTTTAGGTATATTAATTGGGAAGTTTTGTATTCATCTTTTTTAAATCTCTCAAATGGACTCTCTGACCCAAGATAAAAGCTTCAGTACCCATTCACTCCTATTCAGAACAATAGAAACTTTGAAAACTTATCTCGCACTGAGTCTGTGACGCTCCACATACATCAGATTGCCGGCCCAGTTCTGTATCATTTTAGTTTCAAATTGCACTTCTTACTAAGACAAGCAGCAAGCACACACACTCCTGCATGCTTTAGGGATATTTACCAAAGCCCAGGACAACAAGAGATCTGATGCTACTTGTGGTGAAGATTACCTGCTAAATGTACTTAGTCAAGCAACGTTTCAGTCTATACTAGTATCTTTTTACCCAAAGAATACTCCGTTCATGCTCTGGTTGTGAGTTATAAGTAGAGATTGGTACTATTATTCAATATGATACTAAATAATGATATCAAAAAGGAGAAAGTACCATATCATTTAATATCTGTTATACTGATACTGCATAACAATATAAAATTGATCTTAAAACTGCTATCCACACACCTCCAAATGAAGGCAATTTTGTATTCATTAGCGAAATGTTTGGAGTTGACAGTGCAAAATCTAACAAAATTAAGTCTCTGGTAGGAATTATCATTAAGAATATCTTTAAGATATTGTATCATTAAGGAAATATCAATATTGTATCGTATTGTAAAAATGCCAATCTCAACTAATAAGAAAAATACCCACTCTGATATCATTATTCTGATATATCATAATATGCATGAATTGGACTGTCGGACAGATTTAGACGGTCCCTATTTGTCCACTATGAGTGAGCCTACTCGTAAAACTGCGTGATTAGAAAACAACACCAACCTCTCCAGCAGATTTGTGGGTCTCTCCAGCATGGTGACCCTACGCCAGAACCAGATGAGAATGGCAATGATGGTGGGAAACATGGCCGTCTTGATGGAGAACCAAACCTTGGTGAAGCCCCCATTCTGGCTGATAAACTACAAAGTGATACAAACGCTGGTTAGGAATGAAATTAACATCACAGGCGCATTTGGACACATTTATATAAAACAAACCCCCATTCTGGCTGATAAACTACAAAGTGATACAAACGCTGGTTAGGAATGAAACTAACACCACAGACACATTTGGACACGTTCATATAAAACACCCTCAGTGTTGTTCTAAGCATGATTTGCCTGAATGCTCTAAAGCCTAGGAAAAGTGTTTGTTTAAGGTAACTGGAGTGGGCAACTTTCTAAGAGTTATGGGTTATCTATCTAGGTGTCTCCATAGCCTCCTGAAATTGCAAGTCCAAAACAAGTCCATAACTAAATGACAGAAAAATATAAATAATAAAACAATATTTAAAATGGCTTCCAAAATGATACAGATATTTGTGATGCTGTATTCAAGCATGTTCCACACACTAAATAGTTCTTTTTCAATACTTATTCCATCTACCAACTGGGACAGGAATTCAAAAGGGTTTAGATCAGATCATAGACTTTGGCAGGATTTATGAAACTACTACTACTACTCAAAGAAGGCAATCGATTATAAAGATTTGATAATCTTTTTATGGGAAAACACACTATTTCCAGATAACTGCCATAAACAGGCACTTCCTTATTTTACATATATGCCCTGTAATGTGTTAATAATTGCATAGTGGAATTTTTTTTAAAATTGCTTTAAGAAATTGACCTTTTTATAAATTCTTAACTAAAACATTTGGATGTCCTTGTACAGGCGAACTTGCATATGATGTACTCAATGGGTTTCAGGAAAATAGGTCTGTCATATGCAAAGTCTGTCATATACACGACACATACTTGATATGCATGGGACTGGGACCAAGCATATCGTCCATCACAGCCAAAAGTCTGGCGTACAATCTTTCAAAATTTTCCAGAGAAAATAAAGTGTCATGCGCTAACTGGTTAGGTAATTGTGATAAATTTGTTAACATGCTTAGCAAACTTAAAATTTAACATCAGAATTCAAGAATGGATAAAACTATGATTTCTCTCATATTTCAACTTTTCACTGGCTTGGGACAACTTAATTAGGTGTTATGCATAACTCATATTATTAGATATGTCGTTCCTCTTAACAATTTTACGCAGACAGTATATTCTTAAAGCAGCTCTACACTTAATATGCTAAATCAATAGGCAACATTCCTAATTTTCATAACTGAATTAAATCAAATTGAATAAGTATCAAAAATATTTGAAAATAAAAGGTTATTTCTTGCTCACAGTGATTTGGATGTCTTGCAGTGGTCCAATGCCAGTATTGAGAGGGGTATGGTGTTTGTGGGTGGGCAGCCTTAGATTCACAAGGTAAAAGTCATGGAAGCAGCTTCCAAGCTCAAATAGGGGTAGAATTTCACAATCCAAAGGATAACCCTTCTCCGCCTGCAAATAAAAAATACATATAAGTACAAACAAGTCCCCTCAGAGGCAAACAAGTGGCAATGCCATCATAAAAGTACTGAAATTCCAATGCATGCTACTCAGTGAAATAGAATTACATAAATGAAGGTTTGTTGTTTTACTTTTTGATACAAGTATGTACCATTTTCCTTATGAATAAATTAATAAGTGAGTGAACCAATTTTTATTTTTCTAAAAATAATAAGCTGCAAGTAATAGATACAGTGATATTTCCGATGACAATAATCCTCCAATTAAAATGTGCATCAGACATGTGAATATTTATTAACTTGCCAAAATGATAATCATATTTGACCAAATATATACCGATATTCTATAATTCACCATATGTGGTTGAATACCGTTGAATACTGTAAAAAAGAACCTGCTCAAATGAGCATGAAGACCGTAAAAAAACTTGCCTAAATTAAAATTAAATTAATTTGCACGAGGGAGAGAACCATCAAGAAAATTTGCCAAAGTTTGAAAGAGTGTGTGGATCGTAAAGATGTGTCTCAAATCCTGCCATTCAAATTCATCAATCCTTCAGTAGTTTTATTGCCATCATGCCATGTATGTGTATATGGTCTTACATCAAGATATAGAACAAAGACCCTATAACCCACTTTTTAAAAATGGACCTTTCACCCCCTTCAACTAAAGAAAATAATTATGTTTAACCTGGATGGATCAATTGGTAAAGAATGGTAATTATATATAATCTTATAATTACTAAAAAACAAAATCACTCATTAGAGAGAAAAAACATTACCAAAAATATCATTTGCACAGCAGAGGGAAAAAAATCTTCTAAAATCATTAATTCCAAATAAACACAATATTTTTTCACAATGATAAAGACACCTGCCTTAGTTATGGTGCATTTTAACTTCCTTTCTTCATGTGACCTTGCAATCTCCTTCCAGTCTTTCATAGGATCGCCCTTGTTCCTGTAACCCAGTCTGACATCCATTATCATTGTTGTTCCATTGTCTAGAAATGAGAGAATGAGAATGAATAGCACCAGGTTAAACAAAAAAAATCCAATCACAAGCATTCACTTATATATAACAGATTCATATTTGGGGACAAAATAAATGTTTAGATCCCATTATCATTATTATTATTATAATAATATTGAAGAAAAATATTATGAAAATGATTGGGGTGCACTAATTTTCAATGGTTGTGCAATATAGCTACACTCACGGAGGGAGATCAACTCATGAGCTCACCACCATTTTTACTCATGAGCTCACGGAAGCGCATCTTTTTTGAATACATTTTCATAATTCAGCCCACCAATCAAGAAAGAAATACTTACTGATGGATATTTGCTAACATTTACATGGTTATTTCATTATAAATGTGCTTGCATAGAAGGATACATAGCTCTATTTACATATATTGCTTTCTATATAGCAGTACAAACGTCAGTATAATGCTCTACTCTGCCTGTAGACATTGGGGATCGTAAACATTACTTGACAGTGATAAGCGACTTGATAAGAAAGTGTGTGTTAGGTGTTCTCTGTTAGGTAACGTTAGGTTTGTGGTCTCAACATAGGTGAGTACTTGCGAGTTGATCACTTCAACCCGAGCTCTGAGCTTGGCTCGTCTGCCCCAGTGCTCGAGCCACTCGAGTTTGAGAGTGGTGAGTGCAGCTCTAGTGCAATTATAGTCGGTTTATATATTGTCACCAAATGACATTTATACCATATCATCCATTGCAGCATTAATAAAACCTTGGATTAATTAATAGGAAAAATCAATCAATGGAATTCACTCATGTTTAATTACAATGCGTATAAAAATAATCAGGTTGACTTAGCTGATCATGCTGGCCTAAAACTTCCCCAAGTTTATGCTTTACGGTTTTGGTCTGGTGCACATTTTGAAGCCCCAATTGTGTGCAGGTGCAACAATTGGACAACAATGACTCTGGACGAGTACCTACCTTGTAAATGGGCGGGATCATAGAGGATCTCAGGCTGCAGCACACTGACTATGTTCTGAAACCAGCGGGACATGTCCAGCTCCTGGCCCCCGCGTGGCAGAGGCACCTGGAAGGTGAAGACGATCTCATCAGCAGTGATCCCCTCGGCCTGGATCCTGGGATCACTCAGCTTCTCCACAGACTCACACGCACCCGAACCGCGAGCCCAGAACCAGCTCTTCTTGTGCATGTGGTGCCCCAAGTCCAGGCATTTGGTGCCTATGACGGTCTGGACATTTGAGGGCTGTGGAGCTGAAACAAGAAGTGATAACATTCAGATTGTGCTCACAGATAGCCTAGCTACTAGACATTACCGAGTTTCATTTTAATATGTACATATAAAGTTATACCTGCACCTCTACTACATAAGGGCTTGTGGCCTACTGTTGGCCATTTAGTTCACAGAATTGCCACATGAGGGGGTTGTAATGGCAGTATTTCAAACTACCCTCCTGGCATATTGCAGTGCCATCTATCCACAAGGTATATCGTCCATATATAGGGGTCCATACCGTTAAAATGATACGGTATGGTACGGTTCCGGTATGCTAACGGTATCGATATTGGTTACTTTCTTTACTTTGTCAATGTTTTCAGAAATTCTGTCATGCGCGTTAGTGCTTGGAAAAGTGTGGTGGGGCTGGACTAGCACCATGTAAAATACATAGCGTGGCCCTCTCCACACTTTTCCAAGTACTACTGCGCGCGTTAGTATCTATCGTATACAGTTAAAATGGCGGCCATCACTGGATGACGCGATCGCGATGTATTTTCCCGCCGATCCCACGTCTCTGCACTCTTTTCCGCCTTGCCTGCTATATCAGCAGCGAGGCATTTTATTCTTAGTACCGGTAAAAAAGTACCGGCTACTATTTATACGGTTTATCACCGGTATTTTCGGGCGAGGTATCGGTACCCTCATGGTACGGGTATACCGGTGTGGACCCCTATCCATATATAGCATGGGAGGCAGGCAAGCACACAGACTGCTAACTGTCTCTCCCAACTACCTGGGGGGATACGAGAAAGTTGCCAGTGATAAGGGGTTAGTCGGCGGTTTTCACCAAATAATCTGGTTCCTCCAGCATTTGCAATTGGCCGGTAACAACTTAGCCTGACATTGGCAAAAAGAATGATTATAAAGGAAATTCCAAATCCAAAAGACCTTTCCACTGACTTTGCAAATCAAAGCTTTGAATTCTCCAAAAATTGACCGTATTTCCTTGAAAATATAAATCTAATTTACCAAGAAAAAGCTTACCATTTAAAGGTATCATTAACTTAATGATGAGCAATTCAAGGATATTCAAGTCCATTGACATCTTCATTTTAGGTACATATGATAAAAAGCTTGCAGTAATGGATGGGATGCTAAGCATAAGTCCGCACTAGGGTTGCATACTGGTACTCGGATACCGATAGGAACCGAGACTCATTTGGAAAAGGCACCGCTTCGTTTTTCTAGATGAATCAATTTCTTACGGCCAATCCGATGCGGCAATGACGCATTGTGTGCTGATTCCCGCCGAAAGAGTTATAGACACGCTGTCTGGAATAGCATTCGGCGGGAAACTCGATACGATGTAACATCCCACGCACGTTCGCAGTGCGTGGTGGCGATCATTTGCTTCGGCTAACTTCGTCAATGTCCGTCTCAATCGTTGGTTCTGTTCCCCAATTCTACTATTGACTGTTGTCGTAGAATTGAGGCATGGAACCACACTTGTTAGCAACATGAGCGTCATAAAAAAGCCGATCAGGCCTGGGAGATCAGAGGCACCGTTTCGCTGTTAATGATACCGGTACCACTGGTACCGTTTCGCCAGTACCGGTACCGGTATCGTACCGTTTCGTGTTAACGGTATGCAACCCTAGTCCGCACTCATCAACATTTTTTTCTTCTTAAAATAAATTTGAATGTTGTAAAAAATTGATTTCTAGTATCAGTTTTCAATTTGAAAATATGTTGTAGTACAAATGTTACTGTGATTCATCAACCATCAGTCATCAGTCATTAAAATGTATTACATAAGCCGAAATGTTGGCTTCATCTTTTTTTCTTTTTTTTAAATCGTTTTTATTTTACCATATTTCATTTCATCTTGCTGGCTTTATCTCATGGTATGATTTGACTTCTGTTTTACCGGTCCACAAGATTTACTCAGTGAGTCATATTTCAGTTAGTCATGACACCATGGTCATAATAAACACTCTGCTTTTTGGTTATACATACTTATATCATTTGTCAAAACACAGTAATTTCCTGTCATTTCTAATTTAATATCACATACTGTAAATCACTTAAATATAGCAGGAACAATAATATAGCGATAATAGCGCCCTGCCCATAAGCGCTATTTTAAAATCCTGTCTTTATCAAATTGCCCAATATACATATTGAAGGGCAGAACGAAAGCGTAGTTATGGAAGGCACATGGATACTGCATGCAGCCATTATTAAAACCATTGCCTTCACAATCTGGCAAGGGCCAGAGGTCAAGTACTTGACCCCTGATCCCTAGTAAGCCTGGCTAACTGCAATTTTATGTGGGTAAAAAATACAGTGGGGTTCTCCCACAGTTATAATTAGATCACGCGGCACCAGGGCAGTACCGTAAGTGCGCTATATAATGTTCACACCATATTTAAGTGATTTACAGTATAGTGTTTCCATTGGGTATTGCACTTATTGCGTCTGGGTGTCATTTGGACACCTAAAACCACCCCTCAGGACACCCAAACTGTTTTGGGAGTGATTTATATTCTTAAACTGTCAATTTCAAACATATCGTCAAAGTTTATCCACCTCAATGCAATTCCCATGACATTGTATGAGGGTAGTATTCCTTATTTCAATAATCAAAACATATTTATTTTTCTAATCAGAGTAACTTGTGGTCTCCCTAGAAAAATAAGGCATCCAAAGATTTTCCAATTGCAAATCCCATTTCTAAATCCTGGCTAAGACACTCTGTAAGCGCATGTGCATGATTTATCAACTACACACAGAATTTGTGAGATCAAAAAATAAGAAGTTTACTGATATAGAGTAGAAGGTAGTAAATGTGTCTGCTACAGTTACTGTATGTGTTATCAGCCCAGATCGAGCTGAAATAGCCTGGTTCTCAGGCTGACCTAGGTTATGCCACCACCCCTACTGGGTAGGTGTGATGTCTCTCTCAACCTATAGATGGCAGCACAGTTTTCAGAAGTTGCAGTTACAAAGTCACTGACTATGACTCAAGTGTGTCCCTCTTAAGGATTTATTCAGAACTAAACCTGGAGTGATATCAACCCAGGTTAGATCAGTGAGACTAAGGAAAGAACCAGATAACACAGACTTGAAGCAAGTCTAAGCTGATACAGCTCTGAACGCCATGAGGCAGGGTCTTTAGGGTGTGATTAGCACTATTTCAGTTTAATACAGTAAGCAAGTTGGACTGATAAGACTTCCCAGAGTTCAGGGTTTATCATGTGCCATTAGGCCAAACCTGAGTTCTGAACTCCTGATGATGAAATAAATCATAAATGATGAATAGCTTCAACTCAAGGGCTTTGATGCCACAGATTTTGAGTCTCAATGTGCTGGCTTACACTTTTGCTATGTGTTAAGGCCTAAAAAAGAAATTGTTTGTTTCCTGTAACGGTCAGAAAAAAAATAGGGTAAGTAGGTTGGTAAAAAATATTTTTTTTGCATTATTTTTTTGGTCAAAAATGTGTATTTTATGCATGTTTTACGATGATTGGGAGTTGGGAGGGCAGAAAAAACTGAAGTGTAGGGATTTTTTTGAATAAAAACTTGTTAGGGTAGGGTTACAGGAAACAAACATCTTTTTTTTTAGGGCCTAACCAAGCAGTGAAGTTTTATAAGGTAATTGTAAAATTTCTCTCACTTGCAGGAAACTCGTATTCATGACGAAGTTGGGTGCATAAAGAAATATATTGCTCTCTAAAATTAGACATAAATTTATGATTATATGCTTTTCCTCAATAAATAGTAAATACATGTTTATAGGTGATATCTGTATATCTGTAAATAATACATGTTTCTCTTGAAAGATGATACAATGTTGTGTATGATTGCCAATTTGGATAGTCATTAGTAACTACTGTGAATTGAGGATGTTCTCACTGAGAAGAGGAAACACACTCAACTAGTGCTGGGTATCACTATCAAACAGTGCTGGGCTGAACCACATGTGTTCTTGTTCACACCACAAACTCTCCAGCTACTTTCACCACAAGCACAGGCTGTGTTTATATTGCTCATAGCTGGAAGCACAACCAGCAGTGCAGAACACCATGGTTAAAATAGAACTAATCTACGATCACTGGGCGCCTCAGCCAGGCCATCATGGATCAAGGAAGCACTTGCCGTATTACAGTAGCTGGCAAAGAATCTGGCCCATCTAGTCTTTTTCAAATGTAACACTAGAAACTATAGGAAGAACAAATGCATAGGTATGCATGTAAATAAAGTAATACAGCACTTCATTACCAGATATAAAACTAGACAAATAAAATAAACACATGTTCACTGCAATCTAACTTGAATGAATGTTGCCGTTTAATAAACAAGAAACATGTACACTTATTTCAATAACTAGAAATGTATCCCCCCTTCAGATGGTAACCATAAAAAAATATCTTATACCAAAAATGTCAGCAGTTTATGAGGGAAATGTGCAAAAATTTACATTTTAGAATGCTGCTAGATTGGCGAGAGAGGTTGCACATGCAGTAGCCCCCCCCCCCCCCCCCCCCCCCGAATATGCTTAAAAATGACAATGGCTTCAAATGAAGAGAAGTCAAAACCCACCTCTTTGTGAATGAGATCACAAAAGTTAGTCTGTTGGCCAAACAGCTTGCTGTAGATTGGAGATACCACTGGTGGGCAATGAGACAGATAGGCATTCTGGTTGTTTGTTTTGTCAATGACACTCCAAAACCACTTGAACCTGGTAATCTACTCAAGTGCATTTCACAGCCTCACCCATTCAAAACTGATTACAATAGAGCTAGAACATAAGAATGGGCTTTTACCCATTCATGCCCAGAGATCAACTTGACCACACAATGACCACTTGACCAGTCTCTGTGGACCTGTCATATTTTTGAAAATAACTTTGGAACGAAGCATCAATTCCCAAAACATGTGAAGGGGTGTGTAGATAAGGTTCTGATGAACATTTCTGAAGTGTTTTCTAAGTTTTGTATTTGTTATAGAGATATCACCAAAATGGTCTTGCAGTTTTCGCTGCCATAAGGATGATTGGGTTGAGAATGGCAGAGTTCAGTTCAGGTTTTCAAACCTGTAAGGAAGCCACCTTTCCAAGAATTACATCCAGTTGGGAATTTTATCTTTATATTAACCTATAAGCCAAATACAAGGTTTTAAAGGAATTAGTAGAGATTGTCCTATTAATCGGACATGCTGATAACTCATTTAGCTTCTACTACCAGTTGTGGCTCAGTTCAGTCACAGTGCATTTCACAGTTAGTTTAATACTGGTATGCATCACCTGGCATACTGTTAGGTCTAAGAAACCTGTAAAGGCTCTTACACAGAAACTAATCAAGTTAAACCATTCTAGTGGAAACCAACAGTAGAACACATAGTGCAAACGTATATCAGATAAGACAGATAGTCTTTCTCTTTTCCCCGTAAGGCTTAAGAATTAACTCTTTTGCTGTGAATTTGTATAGAGCAATGTATACATTTCCTTTTTGTGAGCGAAGCGTTTAGTAAGAGACTAAGTGGGTCATTTAAGAACAATATTTCAGTAGGTGTAAAGTGGCCTCATAGAGAGCACTCAATACAGGAGAGAATCTCAAAACTGTTTTAAGGTACATCCATTACACATTTCTAATTTAAAAAAAAAACTATTGAAAAAATCAATTTACTTATATTTCCACAATGCCATAATCAGCAATTGGTTAGATCAGCAGCAGAACAACCGCTGAAACCAGTCTGTAGTGGTAAAGAAGATAAACTGTCACTTTCTGTTTAAGCTATGACAATCAACTCTGGACAATACATTTCTGGAGCACATGGCTCATCATTATCATTTCCTATCATACCTAGTGCACTTGCAACAGGAATTTTATGGTGGACTGCGCCTTAAAACTTAAGATATGGTTGCTGGCAGGAGACAGGATGTTAAGATACCCCAGTGGGAAATATGACCAGACAGGATGGAGAAATACGCAAACTGCTTCCTTTACAGATACATGTGTCCAGACTGGCAATATATACATCAACTGCATCTACACAGAATACTGAAACACTAGTTCCTGCATTACAGTATTAGCTTAATTGCCTTTTAAAGATGATGTTGACAGTGCATCATAAGGTCTATCCCTGACAAGTATCCATAGTAAGGAAACTACTCCTAATATTCCATGTACATGTCATAAATGTGGAAAAATAACTTTATCATATAACGGGAAAGAGGAATATATTTCAGAACATCCCAAACTATTGCCCTCACGACAATCAGAGGTTCTGGCCAACAACCTTGCTGGGATTGGCCCTTTAGACTAGGGTTCTAAACTGAAACAGGCCTTAGATTAATGGCAAAAAATGAAATGTTCAGTTGTTGCTGTTGACTTAAGGTGACCCTTAATTGATTTGTAGTTTCTTGGATCTTTCCAACACCATTTTTGAAGTCAGTAGGGTCAGGTAAACAATTCTGGTTTCTTTTTTTTCTCTGAACCCAAGCATTACGAGGCGGGAAATAAAATCATTAATTCAAGTTAGACAGCTAAAACATTCTTTTCAGTTCAAAACATTTAAATGTGAGGTTTTCATGTCAATTTTTGTGTTTTCTGTGTTTTTTTTAATGACATCTAACTATTGTTTTATTCATCTAAATAAAAATCTCACTGTTATATATTCATCAGATACTGTCAAGTTGGGTTGGCCATTAATATTTTAAAAATTACGAGCGATTTTTCCAAAACAAAGGCCAAACAGTTTTAAAGATTTCTGTTGGTAAACTCAATAGTCAGTTGACGTGACACAATCCCTATAACAGTTGACGGACATGATGTTCCTTTTCCTTTACAATTACAGTAGGGGTGCCACTGTTTAGAAAAATGTCAGATTTTTTCTTTGATATTATATTCTCGATTTTGATTATTTCGATACATTGGTGTATATGTACATTCTTTAAAACAGTGCTAAATGAACCATCAGGAAATGATCTTTAATTTGGCCAGACATACTAAATGGATAAATGTTGCTTTATTTGCCACCCTCCTCACTTATTTGGTCACCCTAAACAGTGTCTTAGACAGGATTTAGAAACTGGGTGCCTAAAATCGGCAGTTGTAAAATTTTTGGGCGTCCAGATTTTTAAGGGGGATCACAATATACTCATATTTCAACCATAAACATGTAAAAATTCATCAAAATAAGGCATGACATCATTTATCAATGTCATGGGAATCATAAGGAGATGGAAAAATTCAACTTACTATAAGCTTGAGATTGAGATTTTTAGAAATTGCACACAGAAATCTTTGGGTGTCCTGAGGGGTTCTTATTAGGGTTTGGGTGTCCAAAAAGGCACCCAGACGCCTTGCTGGCTAAGACCATGACCCTAAATAAATTAGCTACATTGAGTAAAATGATGACAACCATTAAATTGCCCAACTTCAGTAATTTGGTCTATTGGTATATTGGCCACCCTCAATAAATTGGTCAGTGCTTTTATAAAACTTCAGCCAATTTTGATCAACTTGACTGTCAAAATGTATTTGCACCCCCATCCCCTCTGTTATGGGTGAGATCAGTCCGGGGTGACTTTTTTCTTGACAGCCAGCCCTGTACAGTAGTCAATAAGGAACAGCTTTTGCTATGCCAGAATCCTATAAATGAATATACAGCATAAACAATGTTCAACACCTATCTCTGTCAATTAAGCAACCATTTTTTTTTGACTGATCAATATGTCGTCCCATAGTCTCACAAAAATATCAAACGTAAAGTCAATGTTTACCACCAAAACAATTAAATCCCATTGCTAAAATGACTTTATTAACAGACAGGGCCCTTACTGCAGACGTGTTTTCTGTGATGGTCCGTTTTGACCAGACACCGGTTAAAGTTGGGGTGTAATATACCATATATATTCAGCTATAGTCTGTCTGACTCAAGTTTGGCAATCACTTTTGCCACTTTTTTGTGACAAAACATTCGTGTTTTCCATCCAAACTTGGCAAACATGTTAGGAGCACTACTACGTATATGTATAAACATTATATTAACATATTTTTTGTCTCATCTCCGCAAAATGTTGATTTTGCTCATTAGGTACCATTGTAAAATGTGTCCATTGCCAACAATACGATCTTGCGTGTTTGTATTGTTCGCAACAGACAAACACGCGAGATTGTAGTGTCGGCAATGTGCACATTTTACAAAAGGAACTAATGAGCAAAATCAACATTTTGCGGAGCTGAGACAAAAAGTATGTTTGTACAAACACGTAGTAGTGCTCCAAAGAGGGTTGCCAAGTTTGGATGGCAAACTCGAACGTTTTGCCACAAAAAAGTGGCAAAAGTGATTGCCAAACTCGAGTCAGACCGACTATAGTATTCTGTTGACACAGGCTGCACTGGGCATATATCTAAACTCCCCTCCTCAGCACCAAGATACACAACTTGACCTGGTTTCAATGGCAAGAAACAAAGGCAGGTCATGGTTTCGACGACAATGACTCTGTGGATAAACTGTTTGCCAAACAAGCTCTAGAAAGAAATCTGTTTTCAATGACAGGAGCATAAGATCACTCACACAGTCACCCAAGCATGACTTCCGACGTGGTCAACGAGAATATTCCAAACCTCTGCGTGTGGTCTCACGTACTCAACGCATTCGTGTACACAAGTGAATAAGGAAAACGATAAATATGATAAAAAACTTGCATTGGTGAAGTGGAATGATTAAGTTAAAAGTTAAAGTAAACATCAACATACCTATGAGTCCACCAATGAGGAAAAAGACGATCTGAATAACCAACAAAGTGACTGCTAGAGCAATAAGTTTCCTATTGCTTAAAGTCTCCAAAACCACTCCGGCCATGGCTACTGACAAAGCTGACCAGCAGGAACGGTTTAGGAACTCTCAGAGATTCGAAGATGTTGTGAGTGCTGTGTAATTGAAATGGCGAACTCTAACAACTTTCTGGAACTTCCTTCGGACCCAATTGTTAGATAGATGCGCCCTCTAGCGCCTGAAATATGAACAATTAGTTTATCTTATGAGTGCATAGGGGTGAAGGCTTAGTGCTTTGCCTATGATATCATTACGAATTCTTGAAAATTTTGTAAGTCAAGTCGTCAGATTGGAAAAAGTGATACATTCCAATAGGAAATTTCATTCAAATGCAACGATGATTAAATTTTGTTTATTCAGTTTGCAAGTTTTACACATCTTAGGTATGCTTTCACCCCCCCAAAAAGTCCAAGGATAGATTTCAGTGAGTCAGACTGATGACGTCATACATATTCCAAAGTTTCATTTCAGAACTTTTATCTTCGTCTGTACTTGATACTGAATATTTCATATCATTTTTAAATGATTTTTATGAAATCTGAAAATACCTTTTCAATACTCAGATATTCTGGTCAAAATTATATATGGAGAACTTTAGTGACGTCACATTCCCTTAAAGTTTTCGCGGCCATTTTCGGCGGTGGTGCTTGAAGCAAGCCGGTGGGTACAGGTACTTCATCATATCGAACATAAGTGTCTTTAACTTAATTTGATTTGCTCTCGGAGAATGGGTCATTAGTAAACCGCAAGTGACGAAATATCAGACAATTTAATAATCCAACATGTACGGATTCTACAATTATTTTTGCCAACTGTAGTGTAAACAAAGTTGAGTATATTAGCAGTGGCGGACGACTTTTTTTGTCTTACTCACAAGTAGTTGCCAGTGCCATTACTGGTGAGCCATACTTTTACTTAGAAGCTAGACATCAAATGAAAGCTCATGGTCTCCAGATTAAAAACAAGATCTAGTTGAGTTATGTGTACCTTGCCTACCCTGAGATTCTTGAATATGAATACAGTCACGCTTGAGGTTGATTTATGATTACCCTATTGGAAATCATGATGGTTACACAAATGGTCTCACATCTGTATCTGAACTAAAATTCTAAATTCTATCCAATATTACAAATTGAAAAGCTTGTTTTACATATAATGGGCTGTACGTAGAAATTGCAAATTAACATGGCTGATTTCTGAACCTATGTGGAGTAGTTCACCCTCTGAATATGGCAAATTCCACATCGAATTCCCTTAAAACATCTTCCCAAGACATGCCACATCCTACATATGTAGTTAATTCCCCAGATTTAGCTCAGCTAGCTTACCACAAGCTTATCACTGGCTAGCCAGCTAAGTTCCGTTTCAAAAAGAAATTTAGTCTGTGTATTTAGTATTTACTATATTTAACTGGTGAGCATCCAGGCTTGACGGTCATTCTAACACTCAGTTTCAGTGCATCAGACACAGCATGTTTGCTTGGAACTGAACTACTGTCCCCATCTTTTTATGAACAATTTGTTTAAAAATGTTATTATGATATTAAAGGATTGGTTAAGAAGACTTAAAAATAATGAAATTTGTCTTAGTATTCTTTTTTTTTCAGTATCTGAAAGTGATAGCTTCGGAGATATGAATATGGCCAACATTTCAAACAAAGCCACTGTTGATGTCGCTGTTAGAGAGAGTTCTTTAAGCAGGGAAATAAACATTTCGAAGTCACAGAATGAACAGGCCTTTAGAGATACATTGGGTGGAACTGATGGAAATGGGACCGAAAACTTGTTTTCTCTGCATGGAACACCTGTTGGACAGCTAAGCTCAGTATCAAGTGAAGCTGCCACAACTGCTGGTGTGATCTCTCAAGAGTAAGTCCAGGAAAAAAAATGAGACATTTAATTTCGCATGATTTTGGTGGGTTAGCTGATGCACACGCATATCGAAGGAAGCCAATTTCCACATGGTAGTATTAGTTAGCTCTGTTCAGGTCCAACATGATGGGAAGATCGAAACACCTAGTGCTCTCTGAGGTATTTTTCTCCCTGTATGCATTCTTTAGTCTATCTGATGAAGGGCCAGCACACCTAGTTTATCAAAAAAGTTAACAGAAAGTTTGTTCTAATCCAAATTTTGCAGACAATCTGGAAACAATAATCTTTTCCAATATCTACTAGTGACATCTGCAGAGACATGCCATCATTTAGGAACAGTCCATTTCCTTTGTCCTGGCAGAGAGTTGGAAGGTTGTGAACCTGCACTATGAGTACTGTTGAGGGATGTTTGCTTTTGGTGCTGAGATGATCTCATTGGTTTTCATCTTCTAAATTTCATTATGAAACCATTTAAAACTCAGTTTTATGTTATTAAGCCACATCCTTACTAAGATTTTTGTCAGTAGGATGTTAGTGATAAACTGATCATATTGTCATTGTTATTAATAATTGAATAAGTTTCAGGTGATGGGCTTGAAAAATGAAGTCTCATGTCATATTGGCTCTTATATAATTTGTGAATTTTCTTTTCACTTTAAAGAAAGTGACACAATTGCTTTTACCGAACCGTTATAGTCACATTACATGTGGTATAATTCAATCTTCATATTGATGTTTCAGTCCGATTATAGAGGGAGCCAGGGAGAGGGATAAAGATGACAGAAACCTAACAGTATGCCCAACTGGTGCAATACTAAGTCAGAGAGCTCAAGAACTCATCGACCAAATCAACAGCAAGAGGAAGCAGGATACTCAAATGATGGCAGACTTTAACAAGGTTTTAGATATGCATGTAAGTGGGGGTAAAATGGGGTCATGCTAATATATATGGTAATGATGATAAATAAAATTGTAATAAAAACTTCTTGGGAAAAAAATTAAAGTAAATGATATTAAATTTTTAGACTTGCCAAAAGTAATAAAAAATGATAACGAAAATAACCCCCACAAAAGAAATTCTGGACTGTGTTGCGCCCCCTGCACTACTTTTGTTTTTAGATGGATCAGCTCGGAGGAACTTCTGCCCCCTATCACTCTGAATACCCGGGACCCCCCCACTCCCATAATTCTGAACTAACTCTATTTCTCTTTCTTTAATGATGACCCCCGCTACCACAAGTTCTGAATATCCAAGACCCTCCCCCAATTGGCATTATTTCATAATTTGGGGAAAGGGGGGGGGGGGGGGTTGGCAGATAATGCCAATTTTGAATTAAGAGGTAGGGGGCAGGTCCTGATTATTCAGAACTTGGGGTAATGGGGGTTGTTAAAAAAAAGGAAAAGGTTTAGAATTGGGTTAGAGGGAGGGGGGTAAGGGGCAAAATTTCCTCCAAGCTGAGGAAGGAGGGCGGAAAACAATTCAGAATTTGGCGGAAGGGGTTGGGGATGGAATAATACCAATTCAAAATTGGGGCGGAAAACAATTCAGAATTCATGGGGGGTTAAGGGGGGGGGGGGAGTCCTGGGGTTTTCAGACCTCAGAAAAAGAAATAAGAGTTCAGAATTTGAGGGGATAAGGGGCAAAATGTCCTCCGAGCTGATCCACTTAAAGACGTGGTGGGGGTAGAAAACAATTCATAATTTGGGGAAAGTGCGAATGATGCCAATTTTGAATTCAGAGGGAAGAGGCAAGTCCTGATTATTCAGAACTTGGGGTAATGGGGGTTGTTAAAAAAAGAAAGCTGAGGGAGGAGGGCGGAAAACAATTCAGAATATGGCAGAAGGGGGTGGGGGTGGAATAATACCAATTAAGAATGTTGGGGGGGGGGGGGGGGGTGGTCCTGGGTAATTAGAGTTGGGAAGGCAAAGTTTCGTACAAGCTGCTGATCCATTTTTAAAATTGGTGAGAGGGATGGAAAGCAATTTATGGGGAGGTGGGGGGTCCCAGGAATTCAGAACTCAGGGGAGTGGAGGTCGTTAAAAAAAAAGAAAATAATAGACTTCAGAATTTGGATTAGAGGGAATTCAGAATTTTGGGGGGATAAGGTGAAAAATGTCTACCCTCCCCCTTGAAACATGTAAGGGGGACGGAAAACGATTTATAGACCCAGCATTCAGAATTCTGGGGAGTGGGGGTCATTAAAACAAATAGTTCAGAATTGGTGGAGGATGGTCCTGGGAATTCTGAATTTGGGGGGGGGGGGGGAGGGGTTCTGGGTATTCAGAATCTGGGGGAGAGGGGGGATGGGACTTGGATTTGTTCACCCTGTACTATATTGTGGAGAGATTGCTAGTAATAGTAATGATAAAATGCTGATGATAATATTGAAAGTGATTAATAGTAGTCAAAAATATGATTGTAACAATACTAATGAATGCAAACAGATGCTGATAGTAAAGATAAGTGAAGTTCATTATGATGAAATATCTTCTCTGAACAACGCCTTAGTATATAGGTTGTTCCAGCATTATTTGGACATCCTGATGCTAGAAATACACATCTGGGCATCTAATTACTTCGTCGGAAAATTAGGAAATTCTCTATTAACAAAGTAAATTGAAAGGTTTATTGCTAGGATATGACTTCATTCTTCAATACATTTTTTTGTAGATACCGACATAATTGTTATTTGAATATCTTGTATTCTCCTGCCACAAACATGACAGCCATAATATATTGTGATTGCCCATTTTTTATGACACTCAAGTTTCAAACTCCTGTCCAATGCCTTAATTGTATTCCCTGGCACTACTTTAAAAAATGCCATCAAGGTGTTGTGTTGCGAACCTGCTGTTCAATGTACCTTGCTTTTTCATGTATTTTATACAGGTACAGAAGTCCTGCAGCAGCATTGAGCAGATGATGTTCTTGACGTATGAGAAAGAGGGCAAGATGATCCAGGACAAGCTACAGGAACTCTTTGCTACCCTTGATAGGATCAAGAAGCTAGAGGATGAGCTGAATCAGTTCAAGCAGGCGCTGGGGATCCTCTACCAAGACGTACCAGCACAGGCCCAGGAGTGAGCTCTAGCTATGGAATATTATGTAGTTCATAGACTGAAAGATACTGAATTCATTTCAGACAGAGTAGTGTGCAAAATTAGAGCTAAGTGCTTCACATACAATTTCGAGTGCTATACATTATATTGAAATTTTGTAATACCTATCCAAAAACACTGGTGGATTTATACTTTGAGATATCTGTGGTTGTTCTTCAACACTAATTAGATGGAAAAAGAAGCCATTTATGAATATTTCAAATATCACACAAACCATTGGAGGGTGTTTGAACTAGTGCCTTAACACCTTTAAAGTTAGCCAATTAAGTATATGCAGTGATTTGTACAGGAGTGACAGGAATGTGTATCTCATTAATTCAAGACTTTTAACTCCTGATGTTTCAGTCTGGAATAGTTTCCTTTGTCAGTCATTTTTTGAATATTATTGGGTCAAAAACTGAGAATGGATTTCTATGCCATGACAACATCTAAATGCAAGTCAGTACATTTGAGGTCCTTTTGATAGGGCAGCTGTTTGTAAATTACATGAGCAGTGCTTTAAACAAGTGTTTGGTAAATGATTAACACTATTTAATGAATTGTTTAGTTTTTGCACTTGCCAATAGGTGGCATTAACATGTCATCACAAAGAGAGTATAATCTGGTTTGATACATTCTTGTAGGTTAGATGCTTATTTAAAAGCCTTTTCATAGAAGAATATTTATCATTCATAATATTTCATCTCATACTTTGCTATGTCACTGTTAGATCATTCTGAATGTGGGCCATACGTCAAACGTGTAGCCAATATGGCCATTTGTGTTTCCAGCATAAAATTACCACTGAGGCTTAATTTGGTGTTTGAGATTAAAATCTACGTTGAAATCTTTTGACATTCACCTGGTAAGCATAATCAACTATTTGAAAAGAAATGGTCTTTGTTGTTAGACTTTTTCCAATACAATAGATAACATGCATCAATAATATCAGATATGTATGCACATTTTTATGTTTTTCATTGACATGTTTTTCAGTTTTATTTTCCTTTTTGTATACTGGTTATAATTGACCACAAATTTTGTATGTTGACTTTTCTATGCAAGAACTGAAAAAAAAATTAGAAATAAAAAAGCATTATCAACTTGTGTGCAAAGGTATTTCATAGACGATTTCAGTCAATTAAAAAATGCATCCCATTCTTTTTGCACTTAACAACTATTCTTAGTATTTTTTCCTACGGAGTGTATTTTTAAAGAAAAGAAATTACATCCAAAGCCCACAATCTATGTATTGGTATGAAACTGTGTTTGTCGATTATGTAAGTTTTTATTTGGTAGTGCTTGTTATTTTACAACTGTTTACTTAACAGCTGACTTACTTATACTTGAGTGTTGTTTTCAGTTAATCCCCATGGGTTTTCCCACTCTCTCTTGTAAATGTGTTGCATTCACTCATTTCAAGTGGTATGATATATGCCTCAGAAAGTGCCTCTTCTTGGCCTCTTTTAAAACTAGTAACAAAATTTATTTTTTCAAAAAATTCAATTATGTAAACCAGTGAATACTTTTTCAAGCTGGTGTTGCGATGGTAATGACTCATTACATATGAGAACACTCTGAATAGGTGAAGGGTATGTTCAGTGATGCATTCATAACTTGATGTGTGTTACCATATCCTTGGCATGAGACTTAAATGCATAAATTCTATCAAATTACCAGTCTTTGTGCCATGATACGTAAAAGGTAAGAAAACCAGTTGTTTAACTAGTATAGAGAATGTTAAAATTTTCTCAGAAATAGAGGACGCCAAAAATGTGTATTTGGATTGGATTATGATAGAAAAAGCCTAAGTCATTCACAGAGGTTTTAGGTTATAAGGACAATTGATGGCCACCTTTAACATGTGTAGAGGGCATGTACATCATTTATTATCTTTGAAATGTTTATTTGAGTATATTCTTTAATTGGATGAATGTTATGAATTGTGGCTTATGAAGGTTCTTGCTCCTTAAATGATGATATACATGTCTATTTATTGTGTGAATTCATAGAATTGATATGGTTGTTTATAGCTGTTGAAAATATAATTCCTGTTTTTATTTACTATTTTGAATTAAAATAAAAGTATGAATAAGTGACTCTTCAATAATTATATTTGGGTTACGGAATTATCTGTAAACTTGGATGTTTCAAGAAGTGAATTATACCTATATGTATATTTTATCATTATCAATATGCCTGTCTTGATAGAAAACAACAAATGAGATTATATTCTTAGAATTTAAGGAACACACTCTGTTAGTGACTACCTGAAGCCCCTAATTCCGAGGAAAAAGGGGGGGGGGGGCAGTAACGCTCAGTAAATAAATCACTGCGGGTGGGGGTAAGGCAATATAAATATCATAGCATGTGTCAATAATAAATAAACACGGGGGGGGGGGGGGGGGGGGGTGATGTTAGCTTCAACTTGACTAAATAATAGATATGGGGTCCATATGGCCATCCCCTTTTCATCTAACACTCAAAACAAATTTCTATGTCCATGTGTTTTGTTAGTGTATTAAGTAAATACTGGCAGGGTGGCAAAGGGTTAAACGAATACGATTAAGGTGCTCTGGCCATGAATGGATTAACTTAACAACCTTAAATATATTCTCTGTGGGTAAAGGGTCAAATGAATGGGTAAATTTGAAATCCCTTAACATATCCTGGGTTGCAAAAGGTGAAATGAATGCCCATTGGCCATAAATGGGTTAATTTAACAACCTTTAATACATTCTGGGTGGGTAAAGGGTGAAATATATTACGGTAAAATAACCCTGGGTTATTCCATACATTCATGCTTTACATAATACAAACATACATATACATAGCGATAATGAACTTAAACTAACTTTTATATGTGTGTATGTGAGTGTGTTATATACAAAATCAAATATATTGCATGCCCGGGGGGGGGCACTTGGGTATTTAAGGGGGGTACATACGTTCGTTATCAAAATTAAAAATTACCCCTAAAGCACTGATTTCTGGCCAAAAAAGCACCCTTATTTTAATAAAACGCTGATTTTTTCCACTAGATAAACACCCCTTCTTTTATCAAAACACTGACATTGGATGAACGGGAACACGTATTTTAACTTAGGATTTTATAATCCTCTGCGTGTTTAGCGGCAGCAAGTGGTGGCAGCAGACTCTCGGAAGCCCAGTCATTTCGGGAGTCACTCGGCGTCAGAGCCGCGTATATTTCGTGGATTGTAAGGGGATTTTGACCCCCATACTTCGTACCTTGGTACAAAAAAGTACCCTTCTTTTACAAAATCGCGGACATGCGGAGGTCTAAAAAAAAGACCCCTTCCTCCGCGAAATACGTAACTAAGGTGCGGCCCCCCCCC
>OZ012684.1:74078769-74173769 GCA_963942565.1 Maea johnstoni | reverse complement strand
GGAGCTTGCAGTCTAGACCGCACGCTCTGCCAAGAGCCAAGATTATACAG
Source organism: Maea johnstoni (assembly GCA_963942565.1). NCBI lineage: Eukaryota > Metazoa > Annelida > Polychaeta > Spionida > Magelonidae > Maea > Maea johnstoni. The sequence continues at coordinate 74,173,719 of OZ012684.1, read as the reverse complement.
TTTCTTGTAGTTACAAACCTGGGACAAGCCCAGTGGCTCTGCCAAGAGCCAAAATCCATGCAGTTCCTTGTAGTGACAAACTTGGGACAAGCCCAGTGGAGCTTGCGGTCTAGACCGCGCTCTGGCAAGAGCCAAGATTATGCAGTTTCTTGTAGTTACAAACCTTTCATCAATATACAGCAAAAATGGTTCACGGTCTAGACCGCGCTCTGGCTAGGGCAAAGATTCAAAGAATTTTGTTCTGGTGACAAACCTGGCACAACCCCTATGGAGCTTGCGGTCTAGACCACGCTCTGCCAAGAGCCAAAATTCGTGCAGTTTCTTGTAGTGACAAACCTTGGACAAGCCCAGTGGAGCTTGCAGTCTAGACCGCGCTCTGCCAAGAGCCAAAATTCATGCAGTTTATTGTAGTTACAAACCTGGGACAAGTCCTGTGGAGCTTGCGGTCTAGACTGCGCTCTGCCAAGAGCCAAAATTCATGTAGTTTATTGTAGTTACAAACCTGGGACGAGCACCGTGGAGCTTGCGGTCTAGACCGCGTTCTGCCAAAAGTCAAGATTCATGCAGTTTCTTGTAGTGACAAACCTGGGACAAGCCCCGTGGAGCTTGCGGTCTAGACCGCGCTCTGCCAAGAGCCAAGATTATGCAGTTTGTTCTAGTGACAAACCAGGGAACACCCAGCGCTCAGACTGGCTTGAGCAAGATTCATGTAGTTTCTTGTAGTGACAAACCTGGGACAAGCCCAGTGGCTCTGCCAAGAGCCAAAATTCATGCAGTTTCTTGTAGTGACAAACTTGGGACAAGCCCAGTGGAGCTTGCGGTCTAGACCGCGCTCTGCCAAGAGCCAAGATTATGCAGTTTCTTGTAGTTACAAACCTGGGATAAGCCAAGTGGCTCTGCCAAGAGCCAAAATTCATGCAGTTTCTTGTAGTGACAAACTTGGGACAAGCCCAGTGGAGCTTGCGGTCTAGACCGCGCTCTGCCAAGAGCCAAGATTATGCAGTTTCTTGTAGTTACAAACCTTGGACAAGCCCAGTGCTTCTGCCAAGAGCCAAAATCCATGCAGTTTCTTGTAGTGACAAACTTGGGACAAGCCCAGTGGAGCTTGCGGTCTAGACCGCGCTCTGCCAAGAGCCAAGATTATGCAGTTTCTTGTAGTTACAAATCTGGGACAAGCCCAGTGGCTCTGCCAAGAGCCAAAATCCATGCAGTTTCTTGTAGTGACAAACTTGGGACAAGCCCAGTGAAGCTTGCGGTCTAGACCGCGCTCTGCCAAGAGCCAAGATTATGCAGTTTCTTGTAGAATCCTGGGACAAGCCCCGTGGATTGATATATTTATTTTGATTGTGAGGTAGTGTTAGTAGATGTTTGAGAAGGGTTAGTAGATTCCAAATGCTACTAGCCCTACCATGCTTTTCATCAGGTATAGGAGATTCAATCATGAGCTGTAGGCAGATTTTCCCATCTAATAGGTCCCACCCATACCTGAAAAGGTTAGGTAGTATGGGAGCTGGTTCTGCTGCCTGTTTTCCTTTCAAGGCAGTGTAAGGGCATATCACAGAAATTTGTCTGCAGACCTCAAATTTTCAAAATTGATTAATAATTTTCTTTCATTTTGGTTTGAAAAAAACACATTATAAGGTTCATGAACCTATGCCTGTTTTCTTGCTAACTGGAATTTTTGGAGATATCACAGTTAATTCACCATTCAGTATTCACCAGTGTGTGAACGGAACATTTGAAAAATGAGATATTTCAACTATATTTTTGGATATTTTTACTATTTTACTTATCACTTTTATAGACATAATAATGTATCACTATCTAATAATTATTAAAAATGAGATCAATTATTTCCAAAGCATACTTTAATGACTTGTCTTAGATGCAAATGTCCTGTTTGCACCCTTCCAAAGGTTTTGATATTTACAAACTTAGGCATGCTATTTCAAAATCAATACAGGAGATCACATTTTCAGATATTTCTTCCTGACTATTAGGTATATTTGCTCTACTAAACCAGACTAGTCCATATTTACAAGTGGGTGGAGTGTTGATCAAGGGTGCTGGGCCTAAATGTTGCCCAGCACAGCCAAACTGAGCGCCTTGGTTCAGATATCCAATGACAGCCCCTCCTGACCCATCCCTGAAGTCTGTGAGACCAGTGCATGCATGCCCTGTATGAGACAGGATCCCTTGCAGCAGCCTCCCTTATGTGCAACTAATTAACACCTAATAAAGATGTCAGATTCACTGCTGGGCAGATAAGATGTCAAGCTCACTTGCCCATTTGCTCTTAATTCACCACCAAGAAGTGTTTAGTGGGTGTATTTTGTCGCAGGCCCAGCACCCTTGATCAACACTCCACCCATTGACTCAAGGTTGGATCCATGGCAGAGATGTGGATTACTGGTATTGTAAGAAAAAAAGAGATTTTCAAAGGAGCTCCCACGTGCAAATGCCAACTGATAACAACCAAGGTTTTTTCAAGTGAAGAAATGATCCATGAGGAGGTAAAGGTATCTTATTTCTTTGATAGTTGCCTTCCTTTGTGAGTTAAGAAATTTAGAATTTGGGAAAAAACAACATTTTTTTAAAAATCGATATAGAAATGTGTTTGAAATCTTAACAAAAGAAAATGATCAATCAAGATTTCAGTATGCCAAATAGGATATCATGCCATGACTTGTAAATATGGACTAGTCTGGTTTAGTAGAGCAAATATACCTAATAGTGAGGAAGAAATATCTGAAAATGTGATCTCCTGTATTGATTTTGAAATAGCATGCCTAGGTTTGTAAATATCAAAACCTTTGGAAGGGTGCAAACAGGACATTTGCATCTAAGACAAGTCATTAAAGTATGCTTTGGAAATAATTGATCTCATTTTTCATAATTATTGGATAGTGATACATTATTATGTCTATAAAAGTGATTAGTAAAATAGTAAAAATATCCAAATATAGTTGAAATATCTCATTTTTTAAATGTTCCGTTCGCACCCTGGTGAATACTGAATGGTGAATTAACTGTGATATCTCCAAAAATACCAGTTAGCAAGAAAACTGGCATAGGTTCATGAACCTTATAATGTGTTCTTTTCAAACCAAAATGAGAGAAAATTATTAATCCATTTTGAAAATTTAAGGTCTGCAGACAAATTTCTGTGATATGCCCTTACACTGCCTTGAAAGGAAAACAGGCAGCAGAACCAGCTCCCATACTACCTAACCTTTTCAGGTATGGGTGGGACCTATTAGATGGGAAAATCTGCCTACAGCTCATGATTGAACCTCCTATACCTGATGAAAAGCATAATAGGGCTAGTAGCATTTAGAATCTACTAACCCTTTTCAAACCTCTACTAACACTACCTCACAATCCAAATAAATATATCAATCCACGGGGCTTGTTCCAGGTTTGTAACTACAAGAAACTGCATAATCTTGGCTCTTGGCAGAGCGCGGTCTAGACCGCAAGCTTCACTGGGCTTGTCCCAAGTTTGTCACTTCAAGAAACTGCATGGATTTTGGCTCTTGCCAGAGCCACTGGGCTTGTCCCAGGTTTGTAACTACAAGAAACTGCATAATCTTGGCTCTTGGCAGAGCGCGGTCTAGACCGCAAGCTCCGATGGGCTTGTACCAAGTTTGTCACTTCAAGAAACAGCATGAATTTTGGCTCTTGGCAGAGCCACTGGGCTTGTCCCAGGTTTGTAACTACAAGAAACTGCATAATCTTGGCTCTTGGCAGAGCGCGGTCTAGACCGCAAGCTCCACGGGGCTTGTCCCAAGTTTGTAACTACAAGAAACTGCATGAATTTTGGCTCTTGGCAGAGCACGGTCTAGACCGTAAGCTCCATGGGGCTTGTCCCAGGTTTGTCACTACAAGAAACTGCATGAATTTTGGCTCTTGGCAGAGCGCGGTCTAGACCGCAAGGACCACTTCAGGGCTTGACCCAGGTTTGTAACTACAAGGAACTACATGAATCTTGGCTCTTGGCAGAGCGCGGTCTAGACCGCAAGGACCACTTCAGGGCTTGTCCCAGGTTTGTCACTACAAGAAACTGCATGAATCTTAATGGCTCTTGGCAGAGCGCGGTCTAGACCGCAAGCTCTACTGGGCTTGTTCCAGGTTTGTCACTACAAGAAACTGCATGAATTTTGGCTCTTGGCAGAGCGCGGTCTGGACCGCAAGCTCCACGGAGCTTGTCCCAGGTTTGTCACTACAAGAAAGTACATGAATCTTGACTTTTGGCAGAGCGCGGTCTAGACCGCAAGCTCCACGGGGCTTGTCCCAGGTTTGTCACTACAAGAAAAGTACATGAATCTTGGCTCTTGGCAGAGCGCGGTCTAGACCGCAAGCTCACGGGGCTTAAATTTTGTCCCAGGTTTGTCACTACAAGAAACTGCATGAATTTTGGCTCCTAGCAGAGCACGGTCTAGACCGCAAGCTCCACTGGGCTTGTCCCAGGTTTGTCACTACAAGAAAAGTACATGAATCTTGGCTCTTGGCAGAGCGCGGTCTAGACCGCAAGGTCCATGGGGATTGTGCCAGGTTTGTCACCAGAACAAACTTCTTGGAAATTTTGCCCTAGCCAGAGCGCGGTCTAGACCGTGAAACGTTTTTGCTGTATATTGACGAAATAAGCTTCAAGTCGCCAATTCTCAGTAGATGGCACTGTAATTCATTGACATGTCGGCATACTCGATCTCCACTCGAACTTCCTCACCAGTAAAAAAAAAACGTGGCGTATGGCAGAATGGAAAGTGATTTACTTAACCATTTCTTGCTGACTGACTAAAATGGTCAAACCCGAGTGACCCCGCATGGGGTACACCTTATGGTGTGAAATAATAGGAGCTGGCACTGCACCTCCCGGGGAACCCTACGCTGGTTGGGCACACTGTTTGCCGTATAAATGAAGGGGGATGTATGGATCAGTCTATGGATACCTTGGTCCTCTTTGGATCTGAAGGCTAGCGCTCTGCTCTTACTTTCCCTCTTTTTCTTCTTTCACCTAGCATAATTATGCTTTGTCATTGTTCTTCCAGAATGACAAAAAAACACTTTTTGGAAATAGTTTTATGGAACTAAATGGCCTTTGTGTGTCGATGTGCCTTTAAACACTCATTCATTCATTCAAACCGAGTCAAACGGCACAGGCTCCTCTGAAAAGGGAGAAATTCATCCCCCGAACTCGGATTTAATATATTAGGTTATTTGTGTATGTTATATGAATGAAATAGAAATAATTTTCGTGATCATATCCACAGGCACAGTTTTAGATAATTCATTTCATTGAGGCTTACTGGGCAAGAGTCAGTTGTAGAAGTTGCTTTCATGGTGCGAGATTTAGCAATTCTTTCCCCAAAAATGTTCAAAGGCGATATCTGTGATACTTGGCATAATGAGACTATATTGCATATTAGAGGGGAACTATATAAAGGCTCACATACATATTAGCTATGAAAGTAATACACTTCAAGAATAGGATGCTGTCCTCCTTTTTATCTTAGTGATCCCATGAGAGGAGAATTTTGTGGATTGCCAGCAGCCTCAGCCAGCCCCTAGCAGCCCCTGGTAGCAGCCATGTTTTTCAACTGCTATCAGCTGTGACTCAAATGGGTGGCAGCCCACTTCATGTCCCCTAGCTCTGTTCAGTGTATCATAGACTGTAGTGCTCTACACACCAACTTGCATAACAACTTGTATGAGTATCAAACAGGTAAATGGTAAAATCATGAGCAGCAATTGGCTGTACAAACAAGACAGGGTAGTAGAGTTATTTTTCATATATTTCCTGTTGGTAAATTCAGACAAAAACAGTGGCTAGCAGTCACTGAAACTTGTAAATCCACCAGTCTTGAAGTATGCAGTTCTATGTTCAGACCACTTCCCTGATGCGTATTATATAAGGAATCACAAACTACAGTCAGGATTACTTATGAAAGGGGACTTGGGGGACAGCAAATCATAAGGTTATTTGAAAATCCATGAACATAGCTCAACATCTGTCATATGCAAATACATTGGATACCTGTGGGACTATGAAGACAGGGTTGAATAAAAACAATACTAGTATGTACATCACCAATAATCCAGATTTTCAGTATTTGATTTTATTTGAAGCTAGCTGTTCTACAAAAACTGTTTTCTTTCATGTAACCTACACAAATACTAAAGGAAATGATTGATGTTCCAAGTACTGATAGCTATTTCCTGCGTTGACTAACTTCCGTGTCCTGGGATCTAGATGTGTAATGCCACAAGGTTATAATTAACCCTTTTCCTTTAAGGAGTTGTTACTTCCTTTTGTTGTTGCCAAAGGGACCTAGATATTAAACAAAACCCAAATTGTAAGACAACCAACACAATCCTAAAGTCTATTTTCAATTGTACAGATTAATGATGACCCTGTTTAGGTACCTAGAATTGTATGGTTAGCTGCCTCTCTGTGCTTGCTTTGTAGCAGTTGATACAGAAGGGTTGAAAACAAAAACACTGAATAGCACAGCACCTGTTGAGTAATCCTGACTGCATTTATGACACCTGGTATAAAACGCATCAGCGAAGTGGTCTGAACATAAAATTACATGCTTCAGGACAGGAATTCAGTGATGCTAGCCACTGTTTTTGTCTGAATTTAACAACAGGAAATATATGAAATATAATTCTACTACCCTGTCTTTTTCTACAGCCAATTGCTGCTCATGATTTTACCATTTACCTGTTTGATACTCATACAAGTTGTTATGCAACTTTCGAAGAGAGTTGGTGTGTAGAGCACTTATACAGTCTATGATACACTGCTCAGAGCTAGGGGACATGAAGTGGGCTGCCACCCATTTGAGTCACAGCTGATAGCAGTTGAAAAACATGGCTGCTACCAGGGGCTGGCTGAGGCTGCTGGCAATCCACAAAATTCTCCTCTCATGGGATCACTAAGAGAAAAAGGAGGACAGCATCCTATTCTTGAAGTGTATTACTTTCATATAAGCTAATATGTATGTGAGCCTTTAGTTCCCCTTTAATAAGGTCAAACATACCAAAATGCCATTTTTGATGTAAGACCACTTGGAAATTTTCTAGGCTTGGAAATATTAGTATTATATATTGCCTCAATTATCATTGGAATGAGTAGGTTTGCTACATGATTGTCAAATATTGTGATAGGCAAGTGATATGTGACAGGCAATATTTTCGAATCCTAACTGTTTTTTTTTGTGTCAAAAAACTAAAAAGAACCCATGGAATTCCTGGTAAGTAAAGAGGTTGTTATGACACTTCATCAGGTGTAAAGTGTCATAGCACCAGTAACGTCAGGTTTTCTGGCTTCAAAGGATGGCCGTCAGCAAACCTCACATAATGCACTTGAATTATACCAACTAAATTGAGTATGCTTATTTATATGAGTATTTTAATACTATTTCCATCATTGGTATTATTAACCTGACATTGGTTCCAATGTTAGGTTCACTATTGGGGTACATGGCTAGGCCAGTAAGCTATATAGATTGATAATAATTTAACAGTAATTAAAGAGATGAAATTAATTATGATTTTTATTTTAAGTTTTTGACAGTCAAATAATATGAATGAAAAGCATATGTAAATTGGAAGAGATTAATAGTTAAATATCCCCGTCACATCATCTTGATTATCTTTGCTAGGATACTCTTTGTTTGATCGGGCAGAACACATTTTCTAACATCAGTACAAACAGCTGTGTTTAGAAAACTAAATTTCAATGTATATCACCTAGGTAAGGGGATTCGGGCAGGGCGACCTGGTGTCCGTGTACTGCTTTTGTTTTTGCAATCAATGAATTATGGCATAGTTAATATGACCAAATCAAAAAAAGGTTTGCAGTATTTGAAAAGGCTCACTGCATCTCCCAGTACGATACTAAGCTTTTTGTTAAACAAGCTTATAATATACATTGAATGCCTTTCGGTACACAAAGACTTCTAGGTGAAATTCATTTCATTTGGGGTAGAAATAGACAACAGAATAAGATTGAGTAGTGGGTTAGATTTACCTTTGACAAGCATGTTTACATCTTTAGGAATTAACTTTTACATTAATGATATGACAGACATAACCATAAAGTCAGAACTCACAGAAATCAATTCGGTAAGTGCAACATGGTCACTCAGATAGGTTTTCAGCTCCTGTGGAAGATGGACAATAGTTAAAAGGTCTGGGATAGCTAAAATAACACTCATCTTGTTTCTTCCTTGCCCTAATCAAGCCACCCTTAAAGGTCTACATACCACCTTTATGAAGTTATGAAAAGTTATATGCGGGGGATCAAAACCTAAAATTAAGCAAAATATTAGGAAAAAGGAAAGACCTAGTAGGTTTACAATTAACCAACATACAGGCGTTTCCCAAAGCTTAAAAGTGTCTTTTGCATTGCTAAACAAGCCAGAAGGATATCTTTTCATCTTTCGTACAGTCAACAATATTAATAATAACATGATCGTCCTCAGTCACAGTAGTAGTGAAGGGAAAATGACAGCAAACATTATGACGAACTTGTGAATCACGTTGAAAAAGAATTTGGAAAATGAGCGAGCCCCCCGAACTGAATGAAGTGCTTGAAGGCATCCGTATAGTAGAGAAAGCCACAGGGACAGCATGGCAGCGTCTTCCCACTTTCGAACAGACCAGTATGACCTGAAAGAAGAGGTTATAGCTAAAAATTCTTGTAGTTTTTCATTATGTAACAAATAGGGTAAGGTACTCCATTTTAATAAATAACTGTTCGATGAGAGGTGTTACTATTTTCCCCCAAACCTCATCGCGCCAAAATAGTTTAACCATTTTCCTAAATGAAACAGCATGCACGAATAACAATCCCTTTTCTGAAAATGAGATTAACTTTAATACATGTTCATATAATGTTAAGACCTTGGAATTCTATTTAAGGTCAAACGGTTGGATATTTTAGAAAATAAGTGTCCCCGGGATACATTAAATGACGGGTACCATAACAGATTGAAGTCAAACATGACCCACCCCTCCCCCCCCCCCCCCCAAAAAAAATAAATAATAATAAATAAATAAATAAATAATAAATGAATAAATAAATAAAAAATAAAATAAAATCATCTAATTATAAATATTTTCCTAGAAACTTCCTAAAGATAGCCATCTTCCTAAGATTTGGTATGTATTTCTCTCTGGATACTTGTATATCATCTTTATGGCGAAATACTAATTGTCAAGTAATAGTTGGGCCTTTTTCAGGCACACTTTGTATGCTGCACAGATAGGAATTTGGAATTTCGTTTATAGTTACTTGTATTGTGACAAGCCATTCGTAAGTGCTGGAGGAAACCGGAGTATCCGGCGAAAACCACCGCAAAACCCAATATCACTGGCAACTGGTAATTAAAACTTGATAAGTGTAATGTTTTATATGATAAACAGTTCTTTCAGCACCCCTATTCGTAGGTTGCTATAATAGGGGAAAGAGGAAAAATCATTTTGAAATTATATTAAAAATTGTTTTCCGTCATTTGGAACGTGTAAAATAACACGAGAATTGCAATCAAATAGATACCTAACTTGTCTGACTTAAAAATGAATCATAATCATAATCATAATTCTCATAATTTGTTTCCAATTCAGGTCACTAAGCGGTTAATCAAACCATCACATGCTATAAAACAATCTGTTTTGCAGGAAGATTTAGATACAATTTCAGGTTCTCCTGTTTTTCAATTTCCCAGTGTCACCGTCCGAAACCCTAGAAAAGACCTGGAAGGGTTCCACATGACAAATGACATCGATACCTTACGGAAACCCTTGCAGTACACATTTTTAAACATGAGTCTTAATCCTTATGCTCCTTATACAAAATGATGCAAAAACTGAAAAATAACTGAAACCCTGGCATATGGGTACTTATGTTAGAGTGCTCAGCAAGAGCTATCCCATGAATACCAACATGACAGGGTTTAGATGATTTCAAAAATCGTTGCATCCTTGTGCTTTGGACGAAAGTAGCCTTAGCGTTGGAAGAGTTAAAACCGAACATTATAACAAACAGCATCTTAAGTTGGAAAAAAGTGTATATGTGTATGCCAAGAACACACTTGTTTAAATTTGATCTATATTAAAACAACAAATGTCTGTATACATTTGTTCACTTACTATCAATTGATCAACTTCCATTCACAAATATCAAAACAATTGACAAGCACAATATTCATGATCTGACACTTAAGTGATATCTTGTTTTATATTCATCTTAAACATTTATGATATTGAAAACCGAAAAACCAATAATCATAACTCCTATTCTAGAAAGAAAGAACTTACTGTCAGTAGAAACGAGTTTGTGTCATGGGGTGTAGAGACCAAGCCGAATCAAAGCAATCTATAAAGTTCGAAAATACATGTGTATTTGTATGGTGAGAACACACTTTTTAATTAATAATATATTGGTAATGTATAATATGATTAATAATATACTAATATTTGATCTATATCAAAGCAATAAATGTCTGTATTGATTTGTTCACTTACTACTAAAAGATTAGCTCCCATTCACAACATTTTAAAAAGTTGAGAAGCACATTATTCGTGATCTGACACTTAAGTGAACTCTTTGATTTACATTCATATTTGACACTTATAATACCGAGAAACGAAATGGACACAGTGAAATAACTCATACTCGAAAAAGAACTTACCATCAGTAGAAATGAATTTGTGTGATGGGGCATAGAGAATCATCAAACAAAACACATAGATATTCCACATCCCATAGACACCTGAAAGAGAACAAATAAGTAGTCAATTACCTTAAAATCAACAAAATCATCAGTACATAAAGTGTATTTGAAATATATTGGTTTTACAGGTGGGTTGTGATGCTAGTTTATACTGAATAATACATACACATATACACACATGTGTATGTCTATATATATATATATATATATATATATATATATATATATATATATATATATATATATATATATATATATATATATATATATATATATATATATATATATATATATATATATATGTGATATTTCTTTTCTAAATCTCTTACTTAGACCACACCTCTCGAGTAGCATTGGAAGGTGTGCAATTAGACTGGGTAGGAATCATATAATAACGAAAGTGTAGTGATTAATTTTCTACTTTGTTACTAACTCTCTTGATCCAAACTCACCAGTAAAGAAAGCACTAGCATTTTCAAATGTATCTTCTTCCTCTCCCCACTTCCAGTGTCCCTTACTGACATGATCGATGATGAAGAAAATGACGGTCAATGCTGCACAGACCAATGCGGCCAGGATCATGAACTTGAAGCGGTAGATCAGTCCCTATTAAATAAAAATATACATGAAAATCAATGGCAATCTTCATACACACCTCCGACTGGAGATACGGCAAACCCCTTTCCTAAGTACTAGTCATAACATTTTAGACCCTTCCCCTTCCCTCAAGACTTGTCATAAATTCCCTCGATTCAAATTTAAATATAGTCCCAAATGGCTCCAAATTATCTATGGAATTCACAAAGTGTCTAGGAATTACTGGAAGTAGGCCCATAAGTCAAATTCTATTTTCAAAATATTTGCATATGTGCTGCATGCCATAAAGACTCCACTAGAAGGAACTGGCCTGCTAAACGCACACTCATGCCTAGAGCTCTCCATGATATGGTGCCTGGGTCTAAGCCACTTTTGAAATAACTTTTGGAATAAAGCATGGGCTATAGAAATAGCTGAAAAACAGTTATCTCTTGAGGTCTTGTTTCCTTAGTACCATTTTCAATCAATTAGTTCTTTCTTTGGAGGATATTCCCAAAATAGTGAGGCATAGTGAAGCTAAAGGCATGTATGGGTTCTATACTAATTTCAATTAATCTAAGTATTTATCTCACTGTTTAGAACATCCATCTTCTTTGGCTCACCTGTGGCAGGGCTGACTGACTGATGTTGCGGAATACTCGGAAGAACATGTAGCAAAGAAAGATAAAATACACACACGCAGCTATACCAGCCAATATGATGAAGCCCAGCTGAATAATAGTTAAGGAATGATAATTTCAATAAACCATAATCCACATGTAAAGTCCAGTAACAAATTATTGGTCATACCCTCGTTTCAATAGACGACAAGGCTTAAAAAGTTCAATCCAGCCTGACAATTTGAAAGCCCGTAAATTAAAAATCGGCAAATTAAAAACACTGGTAAATTAAAGGGATTAACAGTACCTGAAATGAACTGGCCAAAAATCCTTACAATCAGCAAAATAAGTGCCTAGTCTACCATGAGATCAAGAGGCCTTAAGGCCATTGCAACATGGAACGCAAAGAAGACATCCGGAGGGATATACAAAGGAAAGCAATTGGCAAGTCATTTTAATACTTTAATTGTAATTTTGGTACCAGATTCGCTAGAAATTGAGGTCATTCTCTATTGTACTATATGTTAGTAGGCCTTTACACGCCGCCATGTAAAGACTATATGTTTACCACCTGTTTTGAGAATTGTTTCGTTTACATGTTTCAAGATGCAATCATCAGAACATGTAATGGTATCAACTAGCCATTTTTGAGTCGTCTTTACATCCATTCTTTGGTCTGGAACCCTATGAGCCTCAGAATTGACAAACTAGCACATTTTTGTCGAAAAGAATCTGTAGTGTTTTTTGGTGCTTATCTGAACATTTTGATGAGTTATGTTGATTTTGTTTTTATTTCCAGAGATTTTGGGGGGATATTAGAACGGGGGGATTTTTTCTGGGGGGTGGGGGGTTGTCCAGGGGGGATATTGGCCTAGAACCATATATATATAATTATATATATATATATATATATATATATATATATATATATATATATATATATATATATATATATATATATATATATATATATATATATATATACAGTCAAACTTGCGAATAAAGACCGCCCTTGGGAAGTAAAAAAACGGTCTTTGTTCACAGGTGGGCTTTGTTCGGGGGGTTGATTACTGATGCTATTTGCATAAGGGTACACAGACTGCATACTACTTTTTTCACTATTTTATCTGTTAAAAAATAAATCACAAATTGGTGGGTAAAATGTAAAGAAGGCTAAATGTATCTGATTAAAAGGTTGATTAATATCACATATTATATTTCATTATACCACAAATAAAGGTAAAGCTAGGAAAAGCAGTACATGTTTTTGCAGTCATCATATAATGAGCATTCAACATAAGAAAGTTATACTCATTCAGAATGAGAAAGATATACATGTACGTCTTGGGATCCTGGGTTTTTCCAACTCCAAATCCCCGGCTATCTTACAAGCACTTTTGTTCTTATGGTTGAGCTCTATTACCTTAACTCTTTCTACCAATGTAGGAAATTTCCTTTTAGGTGGCATCTCTACCTAGGTTATCAACTGTACTGCACAAAATCTCAAAGCAAACTAAAGACATGTGACCTCATTTTTCATCAAGACAAAGGATGACAAAATTGCAATTGAACATTAGCTGGCTTGGGTTAAATTTAGCTTACACAGGTCCCCACCCAGGCTTGGGTTGAATTACAATTGTATCCAACTGCAGCATGTGTGTGTGTGTGTGTGTGTGTGTGGTATGTATCCCTTTAATTCCCTTACAAAAAAATAATGGTTATGACTTACTGAAAATCAGGCTGAGAAATTTCTGTCAACAAAGAGACTTGGAAATGTCTATTTCTGAAAGTGGTCCTTGTTTACAGGTGAAACATGGTCTTTGGGAAGAAAAAAGGCGGTCTCTGGTCTTTGTTGGCAAGGGGTCTCTATTCGGAGGGAAAATATAGAGTAATTTCTCTCGGGGGGATTTTAAGCGGTCTTTGTCGGGAGGGGGTCCTTGTTCGGGGGTGGTCTCTCGGTCAGGTTTGACTGTATATATATATATAACTGAATCTAACCCCAATAACATTTGATAATTAGAGAGGTGTGTTTAGAAAAAGGATACGGCTAAACTGGTTCCAACTTCAGTCGCCCAGATGCTGTAGAAGGGATTGGTCAGTTGGACACCTCTGAGAATAGAAACATACACTTTCAGCAATGAGCAAATGGATCACACTATCATATGAACCAAATAGGTAGATTCAAACAGTGTGTGAGATCATTAACGCATTCATGTACATTCATGTTAATTTGTTGCTTGTGCTTAGATAAACATTTCAATAACATTTTATGTATGCATGTGTAAATGAATGTTCCCTAAAATAATTCTTTATGGGTGACAATCAGATGTATAAGAAAATTTTCCTACACTCAGACCGGTAGCTTTTCCATTAAGGTAGCTTATGAAGTTAATTCATTTGTCTCAGTTTTCCCCTATCCTGCTTATCTTACATTACAGTCTATACAAAATATATAGATTGCCTGAAAGGTCTTCTGACGAGGAATACATTAAGCATCACAAATGTACTTTCTCATCAGGGTGAACGATTTTGGGGGTAAAATACTAAAACACATGCATAGTGTTTTCAAATGGGCATTTTCAATTATGGTCCTCTAGATTTCACAAAAGTGTAGAAAAGATCAAGAAGGAAAGGTTATCAGTTTTTTTCTAACTTCAACTCTGTTCAAATTTATAACCAATTTCTTCGAATTTTTTTGTTTGAAATGAGATAAATATGCATTTTTCAACTTTCGCATTTATAAACTAAATCGAAATTGGAAAAAAATGTGTTATCCTTCCCTACGAAATACTCTCAGCTATATCGATGCCAAAATTTCGCTATTAAATCCAATTGCTTGCTGTGTTAGGTCCTCCAACTCCCTGAAATTAGGCTGTCACGGAGATGGCCTACCTCTCACACATCTCAAAGACAAATAGACAAACACATCCAAATACTACAGCTCCTAGGTGTTTCCGGTAGAAAACCAGTCGGTTGCGCCCGGTCTGATCCTGAAACGAGATAATCACCTTTCTAAGCAGCACAATATGACAGGTTATCCAATATAAAACATTGAAAACCCAAATTCAGGAAAATTATTCTTTCTTTTCTTTGACTATTTAATGATAAATGCTCGGAGAGTAAAGAAAAGAAAGTCAGTTTTTAGATAAATCAATCCTCATATGATGTTTTGTTTATATATTCCCCTATGTTATGTGTGCACTTTCAGCACATAAAAAGGGTAGACTCTGCTAGCATCTATAACAATGTGTCAGCTTACCATCATGTGCTCTCCCGCAAAGATGATCCAGAAGGATAGGAGTGTTGCATAGAAGACCCCCTGTCTGATATCACTTAACAGCAGCATATAAGGCATGTCCACAGCCAAAGTAAGCCATTCAATGGGCACTGCAAGATAAATGATATTTCCATTACTTCTGTTTGAGTCAGCTGGTTACAAACTGAAATTTTCCACTGCTTGATAAGGGTGGTTGTACTATATTTTCTATGCTTATGCATGTGGATCAGGGACTTAGTCAGGACCTATCCTACCTGTCTTTTGGAGGGGCAGTGCCCTGAAAACCCCCTTTTCAGACAGGCAAAAAAATCATTCAATGAAATATTTTCAATTATGACATATTGGGGGTAATAACCAAATATTTTCCAAACAAACCATCATCTAAGACATGGCCTAAGCGTAAATTGCCCCTTATGACACAAAAGGCTACTAAATGTAATGGTATAAGACTTTGAAGTAGCCAAATCTGGAGGGGCAGAACTTTTGTTATTGGTGATTCAGACAGGCATTTTAAAAATCCTGGCTAAGAGCCTGATGTTGATGATGTTTTGGCTGTTGAATAGGCAATAGAGCAGGACATGGGTTGAATATTCATATATTGAATTAGGCACATATCTCCCCACATGAATATCGTCACCATGTCAAACTTGACCCAGTGCAAAGTGATGCACAGGGCAATCATGACGCAGCTACCAATAACATCTGACATTTAACCCAATACATCTGAAAAGCCCACCTTTTGGGCACAACAGGTCTCCTCCTGCTTTACCAGCCTCATTCTAAAATAGCTGGTGGCAATGACTGATTTACAAGAAAGGCACGTAGATCTACATCATGAAGTACATCATGAACACTCACGGGAAATGAAAAAGTGTTCAATGTACGCAGGTGTTCAATGTATCCAGGTTCTGAGTATTTGGAGTTTTGGGTAATAAAAAACAAAGTCAAAGGTAAATCGATGAACATAGTCCTTAGCTAGCTGTCTAACAGATTTGCTACCTGCTTCTTTTAAGAATTAAACTTTCTTCACAACAGGCAATTCCGTATACACTCTCTTACTCATGTTGATTGGTTGCTTCCAATTTTTGGACTGATTAGGGGACCAAATTTCCCGCCTATGTGAAAACTGTTAAATGCAGTTATGATACAAGGTTGCCTAGGAAACAATTGTTCTATGCCATCCCCGTTTCCCAATCGATATTTAATAACAAAAGGATGCTGGAGATTCAATGACTGATTGCCATGAAGACCTGATGTGTAGGTTTTGTTTAGGCTTGGCTTATGAAAACAAGCAATTGAAATAAACCAGGTGTTATGGATATTAAGCACAGGCTGACTTGGTAAATAATATCCATTAATTTGTTCCTTGTGTAAGAGGAAATACTCAAACCTATGTTACCATTGACCCATTGATCTTTCATATGTTCATTTGGGATTAATTCAGGATTTTGTCTAATCCATTTTGAGCATGTTTCTATCATTCAGTAAGTTTCGAATGAATTTTGATCAGAAGTAAAAAGTTTCAAGTCAGAGAATGGTGTTTAATGTGGGCCGGTTAAATGTGTCCTACGGGATCAAATTTGGTGTTCAATGTTCAAGGTAGACAGGTGTTCAATGTATCTAGGGAGCCTCTCATTGATTTTCAAGGGGAGTGTGCCGGGACATGAAAAACTGTTCAATGTACACATGTGATCAATTTGGCAGGTTTCAAATTTCAAATCTGGCTGTAAACTGACACGGTTCTAGGACAATATCCCCCCAGACAATATCCCCCCGGACAATATCCCCCCAGGACAAAATCCCCCCAGACAATATCCCCCCGTTCCAATATCCCCCCGGACAATATCCCCCCGGATGATATCTCTAGTAAAACATGTTTTAGTAAAAAAAATGAATTTTAATTCCAATGTTTTAAATTATCCCAAAACATGTGTTGGTAATTTTTTTTTTTTTTTTTTTTTTTTTAATTCCAGTGTGCCGGTAAAAAAAAAAATTAAATTTCAAAAAAAATGTAGTGTTTTAAATTATTCTAAAAAAAATTTTCAAAAAAAAAAAAATTAAATTAAAAAAAGAAATTGCAGTGTACTAATACATTTTTTAGAATAATTTGAATTTAAAAAAAAATTTTTAGAATAATTTAATACACTGCAATTTTTTTTTTTTTTTTTTTACCGGCACATGATTTAGGATAATTTAAAATACTAATTTTTTTTTGAATTTTTGAAAAAAAAATTTAGAATAATTTGAAACACTGCAATTTTTTTTTTTTTTTTTAATTTTTTACCGGCACATGATTTAGGATAATTTAAAATAATATTTTTTTTTGGAATTTAAAAAAAATTTTTTTTAAATAATTTGAAACACTGCAATTTTTCTTTTAAATTTAATTCTTTTTTTACCAGCACACGATTTAGGATAATTTAAAACACTGGAATTTAAAAAAAAAAAAAAAAAAATCTTTTTACCAACACGTTTTGGAATAATTTAAAACACTGTAATTACATTTTTTTTTAACTAAAACATGTTTTACTAGAGATTATCATCCGGGGGGATATTGTCCGGGGGGATATTGGAACGGGGGGGATATTGTCCGAGGGGATTTTGTCCTGGGGGGATATTGTCCGGGGGGATATTGTCCGGGGGGATATTGTCCTGATACCCTAGTTCTCGTGATACAGATGAAAACGGACATTCCAAGAATGCAGCCTTATTCTGATATAAGTTCGTCGACACGGCAAATTTATGATAAATGAATGGTTAAATGGTTAATGAGTGCATTAATGCACTTACGATTCAATAAAGACAAGGCAAGTCCAAGGGCAAAAAGAGTTCTGAAATGAAAAGAATGGAATAAGAACAAATATCTGAAAACGTCACTCTTAATCACTACAAATGATTACCTATCAAATATAAACACGACTGACACTGTTGGTGCTACCAGTTAGCTATTTCTAGTGTGGCTGCCAAAAGATACCATTTGGTGCTTGACCCTGGAGTTGCAGTCACTAACACTTTTCTCGGACGTAGTCTAAGGCACCTGCCGACCCAGTTCCTTTCAATTTTAAATTGCACTTCTTACTCGGACACTCCTGCATGCTTTTCGGATGCTACTTGTGGTGAAGAATACCTGCTAAATGCACCTACTCAAGTAATGTTTAAGTCTAAACTAGCATCTAATTATCCCCACGAATACTCTGTTCATGCTCAGGTTGTGACTTATAAGTAGAAATTGGTACGGGTAACTCAATACAATACCAAATATCAATACAGAAAAGCAAAAGTACCATATCGTTTAAGATCTTTTATTACCAATATAACATTGACTTTACAGCTATCCACACATCTCCAAATGAAGGCAATTTTCTGTTCATTCGCAAAATATCTATCTGGAGTTGACATAGTATATCATTATTTTATCATATTGTAAAGGTACCAATCAGTACGTATACGAAAAATATCCACTATAAGGAAAATATCCACTCTGGTCGCCTTATCCTGACGAATACCATAATATTCATAAATTGGGACTTTCAGACTGATTTAGACAGTACCTATTTCTCCAAGATAAGTGATTCTCCCGCAAAACTGTGTGACTAAAAAACTGAACACCAACCTCTTCAGTAGATTCGTTGGTCTCTCCAACATGGTGACTCTACGCCAGAACCAGATGAGAATGGCAATGATGGTGGGAAACATGGCCGTCTTGATGGAGAACCAAACTTTGGTGAAGCCCCCATTCTGGCTGATAAACTACAAACAGATACAAACACTGATTAGGAATAAAACTAACATCAGGCGCATTTGGACAAATTTATATAAAACACATGTTTCCAGTGTTGTCCCAAGCATTGTTTGCTCGAATGCTATTAGGCTAATGAAATTGTTTGTTTACTGTAATAATAAAATAATAATAATAATGGTAATAAAAATATAAAAATGATAATAATAATAATAATAATAATAATAATAATAATAATAATCTTTATCAAAAGTCTCACTCAGTATTGATAAACATAATACAGCCAAATAAAAACATATGCATATTCAATACATGTTCAATACTTTAAAAAGAGTTATGAGAGACAAAGCATATCATTAGTACAAATCACACATTTTAATTCATTCATTCACTGTGAAAGGAGTGGACCACTCTTAGAGTGTTATGGGTTATACATCTAGGTGTCTCCCCAGACTCCTCGGATCACAAGTCCAAATTAAGTCTATAGATAAATGACAAATAAATAGATATATAAATTATAATGAAACAATATTTAAAATGACTTACGCAGATGATACAGGTATTTGCGATGCTGTATTCGAGCATCTTTACACACCAAATAGTAAATACTTTTTAAAAATACCTATCCAGTCTAACAAGGTTCTAGACCAGATCAGAGCCTTGGACAGGACTTTGAAAACTACTACTCATAAAAGCAGGGAATTAGCCAGGAATTTGATGGTGGGTGCTTTTTCCTAACTAACTGAAGTTTTTTTGGCGTCCCGGGCTGCGAGCGCGTATTTTTCATTGAAACATCATAGAAACATGAAAACAATATGAATGAAAAAACATTCCTTTGCATCTAGTGCTGCTGGTGGGCAGTGACACACTGGTTTACATAACACTGAAGAGATCTTTTTTTACTAAATCATAAACTCATGTTACTGTAAAAGAATGAGTTTAATGGGCCATCTAAAAGGAAATTTTGAACAGAAATATATAGGCAAATGAAAATCATGTCAATAATCATGTCAAGTAATTTAGCATATCTATGACTATTGAAAGAAATGATCTTTCAATTAAAACAACACTGCCTACAACAGTGTAATATCACAAATTACCTTCAATAAAACAACCAGGAAAGTGACATATCCTTCAAATGTTTTGGCATCTTAAAAACTTGACCCAACAATATAGTATGCTATGCATGTTATCTCTGAACATATACCTACCAACAATTCAAAGATAAAGACAATGTCAGAGGAGTCTTGAGACCAGGAACACCCAGGAACGCCAAAGTGTTGAAGACAGAAAAGGGAAGTTTGGTGGATATGGGGTATGGACAGGAGGTAGGAGGTACCAGGTGATGCTGTCCAGGAGTCTGGAGTCAAGAGTTCCCCTGTGTGTAGCTCCCAGAGCTACCATGAAAATGAATCCCAGGTTCTCCTGGGAAACATCCAGATCATATCACAGTTCAGCCTATCCAAAGTCAGACATGCTCAGATGAGAGATGACCACATTCAGCTTACTGTGGAGCAAGGAGAGCATCCTGACTAGGGGGAGGCAAGTGCATGGCAGCCATGGCAAGGTCTATCCTGGACAGTGGGACAGACTTAAGCTGAGAGAGGTAGTGTTGTGTCGCCAGTGGAAGTCCAGAGATAGAAGGTTGCGGAGATGGCAACTAGTTGTGCCAGAGAGTCTGCTAGGAAGGGTGGCCAGAGTGCCCATCTTGTGGTAAAGAAGACTATTTGCAAGTTGACAGAGCGCTACTACTGGGTGAGCCATGCCACTGACATTAGGGCATGATGGCAGAATTGTGAAGTGTGCGGGGCCAGAGGCATTGCTGGGCAGAGAGCAAAAGCAGCATTGTGCCAGTATCAGATTGGAGGTCCCATGGAGTGCATATAGCCATGGACGTGGTGGGACTCACAGATTGGCTTTGGTAATTGCAGACTACTACTACAAGTGGGCGGAGGTTTTTCTGTTGCCAAACCAGGAGGCCTCTACCATTTTCCCAAAAAACTGTGTGCCACCCCGCAAATCACAGAACTATGTTATTGGAATTCTGGCGCCATACAATGTCAAAGTGAGGCTGAGAAGCAGGGCGAGACATAAAAAATGATGGCAGACACGGGTGGAGAAAAACAAGGCCAGCAAAACGTAATTTCTATTGGTAGAGTGAATTAATTTTGACAGACGGACATTGCCTCATTGGTATAGCCCGCGGCAATGTGAAACTAATGCCTGAGCAAGTCGCGCTTTGTTTGTTTGCACCACATGGAGTACAGAAACAAAAACAAAACCCACAAAATATGGGCATTTGGAAGACAAAACAGGAAAACGAAATACAAAGATCTCCTATTGAGACCAAGGGTAATAAGATAAGCTAACTTAGAATTTCCAATATATTACACATATCCAGATTAGCCAATTCTAAAATACGGTACTTGAGAGGCCATTGAAGCACCATTGAAGTGATGATAATGGGACATTGAGGGGGCTTTTTAAAACATCCTAAAGGGTTTATACTAGCAATGTGTGCATCTTCGTCGTACTTTGCACCAAGACCTACAAAAAAATGAGTGTCTAATACACACAAAATTACGGTATATACCGTTATACGGCAACATAGCGGGAATTTCAGCCCCAGCCAGTCCAAGGCTGAAACAAAGAAAAATTCATGCAATAACTTCACAAAATCATTATACATCGGTAACTTACCAAGGTATCATTTTATAATTTGCATATTTACCTGTCCAATTTTGGGAAAGTTTCTGCCAAGTTATGGCTGCGAGATGGCCGCCCAATGTTTACATTTTTTTTATTACTGTTTGGTTCAATAGATGGCGCTGTAGATCTCACTCCTTCGTAAAATAATTATACGTTGAAAACTGAAAAAACCTTTTTTCAGGAATTTTTTATTGCGTGATATTTACCTGTTCTACTGTATTCAATTTCAGAATTCCAGGACTGATAAAACTGAAGGTTTCTTTCATATCTCAAAATATGTTATCTTTTCACTGGTTTGGGATGACTTAAGTAGGCTTTATGCTTAACTCATATTATTAGATATGTCGTTATTCTCAACAATTTCACAAGGACAAAATTCCTAATTTTCACAACTAAATTTATCATAATAGGAAAAGTATCTAAATACAAGATTTCTTGCTCACAGTGATGGTGATGTCTTGCAGTGATCCGATGCCAATATTGAGAGGGATGTGGTGTTTTCCGGTGAGAAGCCTTAGATTCACAAGGTAAAAATCATGGAAGCAGCTTCCAAGCTCAAATAGGGGTAAAATTTCGCAATCCAAAGGATAACCCTTCACAGCCTGCAAATACAAATACAAATATATATATATATATATATATATATATATATATATATATATATATATATATATATATATATATATATATATATATATATATATATATATATATAAATATATATATATATATATATATATATATATATATATATATATATATATATATATATATATATATATATATGTATATATATATATATATATATATATATGTATGTATATATATATATATATATATATATATATATATATATATATATATATATATATATATAAATATATATATATATATATATATATATATATATATATATATATATATATGTATATATATGTATATATATATATGTATATATATATATATATATATATATATATATATATGTATATATATTTATATATATATATATATATATATATATATATATATATATATATATATATATATATATATATATATATATATATATATATATATATATATATATATATATATATATATATATATGTAAGTACCCACAAGTCCCCTCATAGTCAAATACGTGCAATGCCATCATAAAAGTATACTTAAATTCCAATGCAAGCTCCTTGTAAGATAAAATGAGAATAACATAAATGAACGTTTGTTGTTTTACTTTTAGTTATACGTATCTACGATTCTCCTTATGAATAAATGAATATGTGAGTGAACCAACTTTCTACTTGTCTAAAATAAAAAGCTTTAAGCAAAACGTAAACGGATCAAGCTGGTGACACTAACCCCCCAATTAAACTGTGTATCAGATATGTGAATATGTGTTAACTTGCCTAAATGATAATCACATTTGCCCGAGCAAAAACTGTTCTACTATAATATAACAAATGATCTGTCCAGCCTGAACAATGAATCGGCCATCCCTTCTTGCAATAAAACATCTGCCCCACAAATGTAGAAACTAGAATTTTGGAAAGTTTCACACACCCTGAAATTGCCAAAAGGAGGTTGAATACTGTAAAAAAGAGAAATTGGCAAAATTAGAATTACAATAGTTTGAATGAGAAAGAGAGAGAACCATCAAGTTCCCTACCTTTTAATGAACTTTGAGTGTGTGGATCGTAAAAAAAACTTATAAACTTGGGAATTTGAAAACTAGCATGGATACCTAATATCATGAGTATAAAAAAGATAACTGCTGCCATGGTTCAATTTATTCATAACCTTTCATCCAAGACTTAATCAAAATGCCGGCCCCAAGGACAACATTACATTTTTGTTGGACTCTTGAAAACAGTTCATTTCATAATCTCGCACAACTGTGATTCATAATCTAAGTCACCGCAATAGAGATACAGATTACAGATACAGGAGCACAGTCATCTCGCATGCATCTAAAGTAGGATGAGCCCTTTCAAGGCTATGAACACATGGGGCATGGCCAATAAAAACTCAATCTAGTGTATTTAATACTTGAATTCTTTGACTTGAAGTGCAACCTGAACACACTTCCGATAAAATCACAAAATGGTGACCCCTCTAATATTTTCATCTGTGGTTGATCAGTCTTAAATCATGCCATTCCAATTTTGACATTCAGTGAGTGCAAATAGATTTGCCGTACCAGATTTGTAAAAACTGGATTCTTACATCAAGGTATGGAACATATTTAGAGCCCTCTGACCCACTTTTTTTAGAATGTGGGTTTTCCAATAAGAACCCTTCACATCCTTCCACTAAAGAAAATAACTTTCGACTTGGATGGATTAATTGGTGAAGAATGGTAATTATCCACAATCTTAAAATAACAAAACCATACTCACTTATTTGAGAAGAAAAAAACATGTCAAAAGATGTCATAAAGATAAAGAAGATCTCCTAAAATCTTTAAATTATATATATAATGCTTATCACAATGATGAAAACACCTGCCTTATTTATAGTGCATTTTAACTTCCTTTCTTCATGAGACCTTGCAATTTCCTTCCAGTGACTTATAGGATCACCCTTGTTCCTGTAACCCAGTCTTACATCCATAATCATTGTTGTTCCATTGTCTAGAAATGAGAGAATAAGCAGGAACAGGATCAGGCTAAACCAGATATCTTATATTAAAATTACCATTTTTCAAGTATATCTGGTTTCTCATAAGCATTCATTTATAACCTGTAACAAACTCATCTTTGGAGACAAATGAAATATTTAAATCAAATTATATGTTCGTAATATTGAAGAAAATTCACTTTAACATTATGATAATGATTGATGACATGTTTTTCACAGATAATAACTATTTTAAATGGCTGGCTATATATGAAAAAGCATTAAGAATCTGATTCCAAAAGCTTATTTACATGATGGAAGTAGAATTTGTGACAGCCCAAGATCTCGCTTCATTTATAACTTCTATCAAAGATCACCACAAAATCATATTTGTAATCAATATTAACCCAACTATGGTGGAAACAATGCCTGGTTACAATCTCTAAATGTTCACCCTCATGGCTCAGTTCACCATTAACGTGAGCGAACCTAACGGACAACCCAAAGGGTAAGGCCAGGGTGAAGAAGTGTATATAGACGTCATTCCCAACTCTAGAGTAGTACCTACCTTGTAAATATGCGGGTTCATAGTCGATCTCAGCCTGCAGCACACTAACGATGTTCTGGAACCAGCGAGACATGTGCATCTCCTGGCCCCCTCGTGGCAGAGGCACCTGCCAGGTGAAGACGATTTCATCAGCAGTGATCCCCTCCGACTGGATCCTGCGATCACTCAGCTTCTCCACAGACTCACACGCGCCTGAACCGCGAGCCCAGAACCAGCTCTTCTTGTGCATGTGGTGCCCCAAGTCAAGGCATTTGGTGCCCAGGACGGTCTGGACATTGGAGGGATGTGGAGCTGAAACAAGAAATGCTAACATTTAGATTGTGCTAAAAAGACTGCTGACTGGCTAAAGACTCTCCCAACTACCTGGGTTGAACTCAAGCTCAGGGGATGTAAAAAAGTTGCCAGTAAGTCGGGGTTAATTTGTGGTTTTCCCCAAATAATCTGGTTCCTCCAGCATTTGCAAATGGCTGGCCACAACTAAGCCTGACATTGGCTAAAATAATGATGATAAACGAAACTCCATATGCCAAAAGACATTTCCACTGACTTTGCGAGTCCAAGCGTTGACCCCCCCCCCCCCCCCCCCCCCCCCCCCAAATTGACAGTATTCCTAGAAAATATAGATGTAATTTACCAACAAAAGGTTTACCATTTAAAAGTACATCATAAACTTTATGTTGAGCAAATTAAGGATATTCTAGTCCATTGTCACTTTCATTTCAGGCTAGCGGTAACGCATGGGATACCTGCATTAGTCCGCAACATTGTTTTCTTTTATAAATACATTTGGACCATTTTTGAAAAATGGATTTCTAATGTCAGTGTTCAAAATGAAAATTCTTTGTAGTACAAATGTTCCTGTGAGTCATGAACCATCAGTTACTAGTCATTAAAATATGCTACATAACTGAAATGTTGTATCTCATGGTATAACTTGACTTATGTCTTAATACTTGTGTATACGATTTATTTCAAGGAGTCACATTTCAGTTAGTCCTGACACCATGGTTATACTAACCGCTCAGCTTTTTTGTTGTATCATTTGTCAAATCACAGTGATTTCCTCTCATTTCTAATTCATTCTAAGACCATGTATACAGTGTTTTACTGGGTCCAAACTATTTCCATGTGGTATTGCACTTATTTTGATGGACAAACACATATACTCTATGACCGAACTATATATGTAAGTGCATGTGCATGATTTATCAAGTACGTGTACTTCGTGATCTTGAACAAATGATAAGTTATTGTAAGTAAACGCGGTAACCTGCAGGGCTCGACATTAAGGTCTGCCCTACTGCCCAAAAATGGCTAAAGGGCAGGTAAAATCAGTGTGCCTGCCCTACATGGCAGGTAAAGATTTCATCATGTAACTTCAGAGATACTATAACACAAGGGAAGTCCAATATTTTTTCCGCAGTGCAGATAAAGCTATAGCAAGAAAACACTTCATTGGTACAAGTTAGTATAGTACATATGTATACAGAAAAGTCAGTTTCATGTTCATTCTATTACACCTTTTGCATGGCCGGTCAAAATTGTGTCGGGCAGGTATAAATTAAAGTTTACCTGCACTACATGGCAAGTGCCTTCAAAAGTTGATGTTGAGCCCTGACCTGTCAAGTACATTTCTGTGACAGTAATGTGATATCAGCTTCGAGCTGATACATCTCCAACTCCACGAGGCGTCTTTAGGGTGTGATTAGCACTATTTCAGTTTGGTGCAGGCAGCAAGTGGGACTGATAAGACTTCCCAGACTTCAGGGTGTATCATGTGAGTGCCATCAGGCCAAACCTGAGCTCTGGACACCTGATGACGTCAAAATAAATCATAAATGATGTATAGCCTCAACTTAATGGCTTGGATACCACAGATTTGAGTCTCTCAATGTGCTGGCTAACATTTTGGCCATTCCAAACTGAGATGAATTGACCATTTTCATATTTCATAATAATGGCAAAGAAATGGAACCAAAGCTTTATCTTGTTTATAAAAAAATATCCATATTGTGGAGAGAATATCTTATTTTCCTACAGACCAATAGTGTTCTAGTAACCAGATGTTATTTTGCAAACTTGCCCTAATGGGTATTCTTCATCTGAGTACTTGTTATAGGGAATGTTAAACCCAATTCAGTGTCTAAATATGCATGATCAGTTTTAATGAGCTTTTAAAGCATTTTGATGAACTTCAAAATTATGAGGCGCCGTTGTGGACAAAAGTAAAAAGCACAGCATAAATGCATGTAAAATCTTTGAAATTAACTAAATTTTCAATGAAAAATAAAGAAAAACTTTGAAATGAAATAATTTGCTCTATAAAAATAAACAAAACATTGGAAACTTTTCAAAAATTTTGAAAATAAAAAATATTTACTGGAATTTTCCAAAATATTTCTATTTTTTGTAAAAAACTTTGAAAAAACTTTGAAATAAAAATTGAATTCTCTATAAAAGTTCAGCAAAATAGTGATTTTTGTTTCACATTTTCTTTGATAATATACATTTTTCAATGCCTTTCTTTAAAGTTCATGGGACACTAGAAATGTGTTAATTTTTCTTACTCAAAATATCTTTCATTTTGCTCATAAAATTCACTAAATAGTGATTTCTACCCCCGCATGTGCTGTTTTTGTGCGAAATGTCAGCTATGGAATATGCAGCCCTTGGGGAGGGTACTTTAGTGAGTCATTCGGCAAAGACCGGCAATCTCCGTATGCATGACGTAATATAGGTCAGACAGCCGGAGATCCACCATCTTCCATCTGCCGGTCCTCGCCAGCATCAACAATGGTGTATTGTGTAGCTGCTCACTGTAAAAGCAGCCATGGGGAGAATAAAGGATTCTTTCTGTTCCCCTCTGTTCCCATAGACGGAAGCTGTGGGTAACTAAAGTGAATCGTCAAGGTTTCAAGCCTGGTCAGCTGTGGAAGCCATCCCAGCATTCAAGGCTCTGTTCGGATCATTTTAAGGATAGTGCAATGGCTCATACTGATATGGAGCCGCTTCTATGGGCCCACCATCATCTTCATCCAGTATATTTATATCCATGCCTACAAAAGTTTATGAAGTATTTTCATACCAAATCAGATCAAAATCTGGTGATCAGCTTTCAAGATATAGAACAAACAAACTTTTTCAGAAAACTGTGACATGACAAATTCAGAAAACTAGACTTTTTTTTATTTATCCTCCAGTGGTGGTGAAAAAAAATTCAGGTATGTTATTTAAAGCATGAAAATCTTTCTCTCAGGAAACAGGTAAATATTGCCAAGTAGTGGGGATGTGGCCTGGAGTTAGTAAATAATAGCAAATACTGCATCCACTTCTTTCCATAACAGCTGATGCCCGAAACTTTTCCCTTACAGTTCAGAGACTTATCTATTCACTCAAAAGTTCTATGCCCTCTCGTTCCAAATTCTATGACCCCACCCCTCCTCCTAGATATCCAGCGACCCATGGCTTAAACCATTCTTACCCTCAGCACAACCAAAAGGACTGGAGAAGTTTGGGAATATTTCTGTAATTATAGCATCATTAGTAAAATACAGTCAAAGCTGTATTAAGAGATCACTGATGGGCCAGGGGGGTGTTAGCACCTAAACCAGGGCTCAATGATGACTTTAGTAGGTACTTGTTTATACATCTACATTGGAATATTTAAAACACAAATCAAGAATAATAACGATCATAAATATCTCTTTCTTTATGGTGATTCCATCAACTACAGGAATTTATCAATGCTGTAACAGAGCCTCATATTTGAGGATGTGTATCTCCCACCCTTCAGGTTACAGAGATTGATTGATTGATTTTATTTAGTTATAAACATGTACATGTAGTCATGTACAATACAAGGTCTTAAACAACATAAATGACATAGTTACAGAGCCAGAGGTTATAAGTGACATGAATATACCTAAGATCTCGGTTAGCAGTTAAAGTGTCCTGCACTTAATGGATATAAATCCTTTTTCAAAGTATTGACTATTGTAATTTTTATATTCCAAGGCTAAGTTCCATGGCTAAGTCACTACTATGCATTGTTGAATGACAAAAACTGGCAGAATTACTCTTCATTAAAACAACAGTAAGATCATAGTAGGGGCTCCCTCTATAGCAATATATTTCATTATTATCTGCATATTACCTCCTTGTCAGAGCCCCCAGACAAGTACTCACAAAGAAGACCCACACATGAATGTAAAACTTTCTGGTGCTGCCCAAAGGTGTTTAAACTCTTATGCTGGTTGTGGCTAATTTGGCCAGTATAGAATGATGCAGAAAAAGCCTGAAAATGTCTGAAACCCTGACACATGGGTACGCATCTGAAAGAGCTCAGCGAGAGCTTTCCAATGAATACCAACATGACAGGGTTTAGATGGATTTCCAATACAGGTGAAATTGGATATGACGGACTCAATGGGACCAGGATAATTGGTCCGCATATAGTGATGTCATTGATATGAAATTTTATTGATTCGATTAATTGATATATTTTCTGATTCGATGCAATTCGATTCGATATGCCGTAACATGCTCGTAGGGCAAAATTATTCATAGGGATGTCATTGATATCCCCTTTTTTCGATTTAATTAATTGCTGTACTCTATAAAGTACACCATTCCTTCTAATTTCTCTTACAAAAGCCATAGAAAATACTCCAATATTTAGTCAGAGTTTCACTTTGAGCAGAGAAATACATACCCTTGATCCGCAACCCCATATAGACATGCTAACACCTAGGGCATCCTCGGGTTACGCGCTGTAGCCTGGGGTAGTATTGGTCAAGTGACTTTTTTCAGAAAGAGGCTGTTCTGTGCAGTAAGCATGCAGCAGACAGGCTGACTGTATAGCACATGTTATAGGTTAGGTGTTGAGTCCTAAGTGGCATGTTAGGTTTACACCGGTATGTGAACTCAAGTTTCAGTCCATTTGTGCAGCAGGTGAATTGCACACAGCTTTGCAGTTTCATACTTACTTATACAGTTATGAAAGGCTATTAGGGTAGATATAATGATTTTGATGATAATGATGATAATCAAGTCAAATGATAAAGATGTTGAAGATTGGGCTTAAAAATGTTGGTGTCCTGTCATCGGGGAAATGTGTGACTGGCTAGGATCTAGGGCTCACCTATACAGGTGTATGGTGAAATCAAAACAATAAGGTTACAAATACATATTTACACTTTATTTACATGACCAGTTGGTAGCAATAGACATGGCATTATGGGTTGACTGTGCAACCTGCCACCTAGCTGCTAGGCTAGGTTAGAATCCCCAGCATGTTGCCTGGAGGACGGCTACCAACTGACTGCCTAGGGAAGCAGTCACCCTGGTATATATTGTTACATTTGAAAATGAAGAGACCTAGTATAAAAATAACTGACAAAAGAATGGAATGTGTGAACCAGTAGCATGGCATGTTCGTGGGATTGGTTAGCTCATTATTCTAAGGATAGCGCCCCTCATTTGGGATAACCGCTTTGATCTGCCACCTTAATTGCTTATGTAATTCCCTGAGTGGCCAGGTAAGAGCTACTGCACTTTAACTCTATTCATCTGGTCAAACCTGTTGCCAGTGATACTTTGTATGTAGTCTAAATCAAGAACAAAAGGGTAACATAGGAAATTGGAGGAATTGTAGAGGGTGAACAGTAAAACATGTGTAACCCTGGAAAATGTAATTTTCACCTGTGACAGTCCTGTAAAGGATGGGGAAATAGGTAAACCTTTTTTTTTTGGGGGGGGGGATAATCTTTTTTCTAAACAAAGCCTATTCATGGTAGCTGAGTAAGAACTTGTTAGGGTCGCCTTATAGTAACCCAACAATTTTATCTGTAATGATATTTTATCTCTAATAATGATGCTGATGACTATAATGAATTATGATAGTTATCTTATGGCATTGTTTGTATGAGTAAATACTCATTCATAAGTATACGTCTTGTTCATTTGAGGATGTGTGCAGTGTTTGTGAGCTTGAGGTTGATACTTTGATGCTGTGTATATATGTTTGTAAGTTGTATTTCCCCAGTGTGTTTACAAAGTGGTGCCTCAATATACAGCTGTCCAAAAGACAGGTAGAACGGGTTAATGGCCAAGTCCCTGGACTGCTGGCAGCTGAGGGTTCCCTTGAATTCTCCTGTGGCTTCCTCAAATTTCTGCAGGGAGCCCAAAGGAACGTGAAAAATAGAATACACAAAGGTAGAGAAATATGACAAAGGTGGAAAATCTTAGAAATATGTTGTGCCAAACCTGAAATATGTCTTTTTTTTCACGTTGGGCAGCTCATCCGCACACGTCCACTGCTCGTTTAGTTTAGAAATTGGGGATTCCCTTTTCATGTACGGCATGTGCGCATGCGTGCATATTAAGCATCCGCCAATGGAGACGTGAACTCCACAAGCCTTATCGCCTCAACTTTATAAGTGTGCCATACAGGCATCAGGCAACGGATTTTTATCAAATAAAGATGTAATTATGCAAAGAAATAAGGTAGGATATGAACGTGACTGGTTTTTGGGGGTGTTTGAGGTTATAAATATGAGCGCCCAGTTTTCTCGGCGCGAGTTCACTTTTTTAAATGCTTAGAACTCTAACTGTGATTAGGCCAAATAGAACATCATATAGAAAGCAACGGCCTATACCACAGTTAGAGTTGCTCGAACTAGGAAAACAGGATCACAAAAGATGTCCTCTTGTAAAAGAGGTTATCTACATTACTCATTAGGCCCAGAAACAGATGCGGTCGATGGCACACACTATTGATTATGTAATGCTACGATACTGCTGTTCCATGCCAGGAGTAATAAAGTTAATTTTATCAGTGTTTTAATAAAACATTTCATTCAAATACCTTCTTAATGCAGAGAGATCTGCCTTCAGAAGACTGGTTGCCATGTGTGTTTACTCACGTGGAGCAACAAGCATGACCTATATGACGTCAGGCTAGCCACCTGGCGTCATAAAAACACACTAATTGCCTCTTCTCGGTGTTCGGCAAGGCCATCAGATGGTTTGAAATTAGTCATAAATAATGGTAAAATACTCATTGTTTATTATGTTGTGGG
Organism: Maea johnstoni; assembly: GCA_963942565.1. NCBI lineage: Eukaryota > Metazoa > Annelida > Polychaeta > Spionida > Magelonidae > Maea > Maea johnstoni. The sequence continues at coordinate 74,141,787 of OZ012684.1, read as the reverse complement.
GGTAGAAATCATTATTTAGTGAATTTTATGAGCAAAATTAAAGATATTTTAAGGAAGAAAAATTAACACATTTCTAGTGTCCCATGAACTTTAAAAATCCCAACGCTTTTTACTTTTTTTTTTCAGATAATCTTCTTTTTTTTTGGAAGTTTTTCAATTTCTTTTTGGAAGTTTTCTTTCTAAATCTCACTGTAATTTTTATCAATTCTCACTGCGTTTTTTAGCCTCATCCGGGTCCTAGTGAATCACAAAAGCATGTGACGTCACTATATTTAAAATTTTCCGCGCTTGCACGTGCAAGCTGGCTGCATCAAGGGAGGCATTCAATAACCTGCTCACCGACGAGCAGTTGAGTCGCATACGGGACGCCTTAAGCGCCCCTCCTACAGCCCCAGCTGCAGCTTCCCCCGTTTATGAGTGTGTCAACTTTCATCACGATTGATAACGAATTGGCCGAATGGCGGCTGGTCAAATAACTGGCACACGCAAAGTACCTCGTTCTCGTGAAGTTTGAAGTGAAGGTCCGAGCAGGTCTAAATATTGCTCGGACCTCCTCTTCAGTAGACCTCACGGCTGGTCTGCGGCGTGATGAATTGGGATGGCTTCCTCCCAGGTAGGGTGTTCAATCACGCTACGGAAGTGCCGTGAATTTTGCCGTTTTTTTTGGGATCGTCATGCGTTTTGCGTGATTACTCGCAATTGCATGCTCGGATTTGCTCGGGACTTGGCTTATCTGAATAAGGACACATTTTTACACAAGTCTACCGAGTTTTATGAAGATCCAATGTAATTTGAGTGAGCGGCGGTGAGGTAAAGATGGGATGACATGAAAATCTTGGAGTTCCACTTGTCAATCACATGACGCTGTATACGGACAGCCTTTTTTCCGCACAGCCAATCAGTATGGGTGTACTAAAATCGATCTCCTGAAGAGGAGGCTTATGATTGGTCAATATATCGATGATTATGTTAATGTATGGTAACCAGAGATGTGTGACGTCTGTCCGCGGTGTTTTCAATAGCAATCTTGTGGGCACCAGCTCATTTTGAAATGTTTATTCAGTTGCCAAGCCCTTATAATGGAAACGAATAAACCCTGCGGTATGTTAATCATATTCCTTATGTTTTTAGCTTTAACTTGATAGGTATTTTGTCAGAATTGGTTAAAAATTAAGTTCAGGATAGGAGAAGAAGAAACTTAAGGTTTTACCTTTGCTGGCTTGGTGATCATGACATGGGCGATAATCGAGATAAATAAAGTAATAGTATAATAACACTAACAGCCAACTTTTACCATCTCAAATTCTTATCATTTATGTGCATAACCTTCATTTAAATACTTATTAAATATGAAATTTACTTACAGCCAACTAGATGGTACCAACTGTGAAATGTTAATGACAAATTTACTTTCTTGTACTGAAGTCTGAATTCAATAATAGTTATACTTATAACTTATATTTTGTAATGAATATATCTATCTATAAATTACTCCTTATACATTTGAAATGATGAAAAGTACTTATGAAATGATGAAACTGAAAGGGAAGGGGGGCTGTAAAAAGGTAGCAGTCTGCTAAGGAGGGGTCATGCCCAATTTTTTTAGGCATGGGCCCTCCTTGGCTGTGCTATTTATACAGCCCCCTTCATATATATTGATCATATTAATTGACAATGAGTAATACCTCCATTCTTTCAGAACATATGTTTATGATTTTGGATTTAATTAGCAGATACTCCTTGCTCAGGGTATTACCCAGGATTTGGAAACAGGGGGTCATAACTGTAAACTGAGGATTAATGAAATTTGGGGGGTCGAAAGTAAGTTACCCAATTTACAAGACTATTCACAACAACCCTATATATTGCCACAGCAAAACAAGTCTGCTTCTTTACATCATCTAATGCACCTATTGTCTCGTTTGAGTATAATCTTTGAAATATTCCCCTTGGACTCAATATAAACAGAAAATCTTACGAGATAAAATTGGGTGTCATTTTGCCAAAAATCTTGTGTTTGGGAGTCAAAATGACTCCCTGGCGGTTGGCTGGGTAAATCCCTGCTCCTGCTTGTTGACTGGTATTACTTATAGCAGCAAAGAGAGAGCAGGTACAGTTAGTTCCAGACCAGATTGAGATTAGGTTTAACTCTTTTAGTGATGTTGTTTGTCTCAAGTTGTTAGGTAGTGAGTTCCATACTTTAGGTCCAGTATACCCGATGATTATGATGATGCCTGGGAATCAGGGTGTCCAACTGTCTCATTGTCGCACAAGTGTGCGAGAGAGTTTTCAAAACGTGCGACACGCCAAAAACTTGAAGCATTGTTTAACTGGAAAATTTTCACAAAATAACACAAATTGAGCCTATCAGACATTTTACTTGAATAATTTTTGATGCAAATTGTATTTACAAACCAGAACTCCATTTAGTAATACTGTCTATTGAATGGTCTTGGACTTATCTGTTGTAATAAGGGCTAATTTACTAGTGCCACCAGATGACAATATTCATAGCTCTCTTCGAACCACGGTCACCTAAAATTGATGTGCTCCAGGACTTATTGACTGTGCTCCAGGAGTAAAATATGTGGAGCAGGACACCCCTGTGGGAATGATAATGATAAAGATATTGTTGCTGTTGTTGCCTGATGCTGATGATGCTGTTATTTGTAACTTGTCCTGTTAACATTATTTCATTCATTTTCACTTCATTTTATTTTCATTGCTAGGTATCATGAATATAGAAATAGATCAATACAGCATGGCATCCTCAAGTTGTCCCACTGGTGGTGATAAACATTAGAACAAGTTGAAAAGTCCTGCTGTGAAAAGCTACCTTACTCAGGCTGGTTTAGAAGATTTTGCAGGAAGTCCCCTACCTGGGAGAGGAGACAGCGTCAATGTTGTAAAAAATGGATTTCTCTATGAAATTCGCAAGGCCTGCAACTCAGATAAAGAATGTTTGGAAAATCTCAAGTACTTTGTGGCTGATCCGTCTTTCAAGAATTGCAACCAGGACAGCCTCCGCAAAAAAGTTGGTGATGTTCTATCTAGTGCAAAGAAGTTTAAAAACAACAAGCAAACTAAAAAGCTTCACAGTTATCTAGAATCAAACTTTATGGCTCCTGCTGACAAAAGTGAAATGATGGCTGAGAAACTGCCTCCACACCAGGTAGAAGCTGCAAAGAAACTGGCTTCAAAGGCAAAAGTTGTCGCACAACAATCCAAGCAATTCAAGCGTATAGTTGAAGACTTGGAAGAAGATATGGCATCACTGCAATGCGAAAACCATACCTTGGAAGATAAACTCCGGATATCTCTGGCTGTTTGCAACACAATTTCTGACAAATATAGAGAGGCAGTGACAAGCCTGAACTCTGATATTCCAGAAATGGAAAGAGAGGTGAATGCGTGGGAGGAGAAATATAATAGTCAATCAGAGAAGTTAAACTCCATTGTGTCTGAACTAAACAAAGTAAAAGAAAAGTTATCGAGTGCGCAGACCAGAAACTTAACAAAAAAGCTGAAGAGAAGGGATGACAAAATAGATAAATTAGAGGAAGAAAACAAGATATCGACTGAAAAAATTAGGACTCTACAAAACGAAAAAACAGAAGCCTTATCTGAAGTCCAGACAGCAAATGAACAAGTAGATGACCTTATGAAAGCTTACTGTGAAACTGAAGAACAGTATAGTGCAGAAATCTCAAAATGTAACCAGCTCAGAGCTGAAAAGCAAGGTCTTCAAAAGAAAGTACACAGGCTTTGTAAAAGACTTGATAGAAAAGATGAAGTCAAAGTGCAGCAACATAGAGAGGTTCAGGATGAAATAAAGTGCTATAAAAAAGAAATCAAAGAACTAGAAGGTATTATCGATGTGATGGAGTCTAACGAAGTCCAGACTTTTGCAGATGGGAAGTATACCAATGAAGTCAGGGAGTGTTGTATGCGTCTATTGACGGAGTGCAATGTTAGTGTCCGTAAACTACCTGGTGTCATAAACACAGTCCTACATAAACTGGCAGGATGTTCCGTTACTCGGTTGCCTAGTGCGGGGTTTTTAAGTAACCTTTATGCAGAGTCAAAGATAATTGCCTCGAAGCAAGTTGCCGAAGCCATGCTGTCTGGTTTAGATTTATCTGATCACCTGGGCAACACACTTCATCAGGATGCTACATCCAAATTTCATGAACATTATGAGGGCTTACAGGTCACACTAAAAGATGGGTCAAATTTATCCATGGGTCTTAAAAAAGTGGCCGGAGGTAGTGCAGCGGACTATGTAGGGGCATTTGAAGATGCCATTGATGATTTGGCTGATGCGTACAAAAGTTCTGAAACTGAGGAGACGCGGGCTAAACTAATAGTGTCCATCAAAACCTTCATGTCAGATCAGTGTGCAACTAATGCGGTATTCAACTCAACAATAGAAAAGATGCGCAAAGATCTTTTACCAGGGGTGCATGAAAACTATGACAAATTATCAGAGAAGGAGAAAGAGGAGATGGAGTCTGTATTCAGTTTTGCTTGTAGGCTACACCTACTGGCAAACTTTGCCCCAGCAGCCGATCGCGGACTTGCTGCCTACGAGGCTGCAGTTTGCTCTGGGCAGAATCCCCACAGTTTCGAGGACTCTGGTAGTGGAACCTTTCGGCTTGTGCGCACATCTGCCAAGGCTTTAACTCAACGAGGGTGTGAAAAGTCAGGGATACATTCGTATTTCAAAACATTTTTAGATGGTCGGGAAAAGAAGAACCATATTCTAACATACCACGGCCACCGCTTTAACATTGTATTTCACGATGCTGGAGCTGTCTTCTATCATGCTGGGGATATTAAGGACATACTGTTAAAGTGGCCTAATCCAAACAAGCTTTTAAAAAGTATAGTCTTTGATATTCAGGAGAAAGTGTACTTGGCAGGAGTTAGGGCGCTCGGTATCGTCCACAAACTTTCTACAGGTCCACTTCAGACATTGCTGTCCGGGAATACACATATTTTAGATGTAACCAAGGATCTGCATCAGATGCAGATAACCCTGCAGCAGTGGACGCAGGACGGAAGTACAGCTATGCAGGGAGAGGGGATGTTCCCTTCAATTTCACTAAATAAGGATGATGTGTATGATGCCTTGTTTTCCCCTTCAGGCGATGCCCAACTAGACTCTCTTACTCAAATGGCAATTGAGTTAATTTCTGCAGAAATGCTCATCCTTCTAGAAAGGCAGGCAGCAACACAGTTGCCAGGAGGAAAATACTGGCAGCCAGAGGAAACATTGAAGCAGGCCGCAACCCATGTTCCTGCGCATAACATGGCTTCCGAGCGCGACATGGCCATACTTGATAACTTATTAAGGATCAAGCCTGCAGCTACACCGAATACGATTGAGACTTCCTTGATGTGGTTTAGAAATAGACCATCCATCTGGCTCGACTCCCTACCAGCCAATGAAAGAGATGAAATCTTAAACAACGCCAGAACAGGTGCTAATGCTTTACGGAAGAAGATCAAAGAAAGACAATTAAAGTTAAAAGAACAGTTGCAAAAAAGGTACGAAGACAAAAGGAAGGAGAAAGACAAAATGGAGGAAAAGAAGATTGAAAGCAGAATGAAGTCAACAAGAGAAATCCAGGATTTGGGTGGTGTATGGGAAGTTAATGATATTCCTGAGAAACTGCAGATGTTTAGCAATGAAAAGCAAAAAAGAGATGCCCTGTGGAAGCAAATTCGTTTTCATAAAAATGTCATTCAAGCGAAAGGACCCAGAATACTCTTTCAAGAGACAGTTAACAAAATGCGTTTGAGTACAGAGAAGATGCAAGAAAATTTAGTCCAAATTTTAACATTGAATAGCCAAGAAGTGGAAGAAACAGAAGTAAAACTGACATACAACGATACCAATGTTGCGAAGGACAGCATATCAGAAAAAAAACAAATGCTATCAAAAAAGATTGCAGATGCTAGGAGACAAAGGCAAATTAAGCAACAACAAACACATCTTAGCGATTTTGTACTCGATAATGAACTTCTTGTCGGAAAGAGAATATCCCACAAATGTAGGGATCCTGATACACATGAGATCGAGTGGTTTGATGGGACTGTTATTGGGATTCACAGAAAGGCAAAGGACCCCTTAAAAACCTACTTTGACATCAGATATGACGAAACACCTGATGAAATGTGGGATTTCCCTGTATTACTGGACTTCAGGAATGGAGACCTGATGCTCAAAGAATAATATTTGGATTTTGGAATTTCGGATTTTGGAATTTCGGATTTTGGAATTTTTCGTCACTTTACACCGCCATCGGGGCAGTCTCCTTGGTATTCAAACCCTGGCATTGGTGAGAGACACCTAGTATTTAGTGGCAGGAATAGAAACAGAGTTGTCAGAAATCTGATACGTAAGCATTTATCATATATTTTCACTGCCGTTGCCATGGCAACCATACTTTTTAATTTCTTTTTATTACCCTCTTTGTTTAATTTTGTGCAATGGTTATTCTGGGACTGTGTAAAGGAACAATTATTGCACATATAGTAAAAAAAAAAGGCTGGAATGTTTTTGTAACTGTCAACATCTGGTTTCATTGCTCTATGGTGGCAGCCATTTTGAATATGTCGGCCATCTTGGATGTCGGGGCGACTCCGTGCGTCATCTATCTTCATCGCCTCTTCATATCCTTTCAGAAAATATAAGGTTTCCTATACTTTAAATGAGAAATGAAGGCATGGTTAGTATTGTAATCATCAAATTCAAGCATTTTCAGCCAAAACGGTGCCATACTGTTGCTGCTGTTATATATGGAGGGTCCTAATATCTGTTCCCCGATATACCTATAAATGACTAACTTGAAATGGGAATAACTTGGTATTGCATCGACCGATTTAAAAAATTCTTTTTGTGTTGTATTGCTGTGGATATGCAGATTGAGATTAAATACATCCCATCATGCTCTGATGTTAGGGTAATTATGGTGTGAACACCCTATCCCAGGCTGACATTCGATGCCGATGGTCGATCGCTGCAGCTTCCCCCGCCGAATGTCAGCCTGGGAGGAAGCCATCCCAATTCATCACGCCGCAGACCAGCCGTGAGGTCTACTGAAGAGGAGGTCCGAGCAATATTTAGACCTGCTCGGACCTTCACTTCAAACTTCACGAGAACAAGGTACTTTGCGTGTGCCAGTTATTTGACCAGCCGCCATTCGGCCAATTCGTTATCAATCGTGATGAAAGTTGACACACTCATAAACGGGGGAAGCTGCAGCTGGGGCTGTAGGAGGGGCGCTTAAGGCGTCCCGTATGCGACTCAACTGCTCGTCGGTGAGCAGGTTATTGAATGCCTCCCCTTGATGCAGCCAGCTTGCACGTGCAAGCGCGGAAAATTTTAAATATAGTGACGTCACATGCTTTTGTGATTCACTAGGACCCGGATGAGGCTAAAAAACGCAGTGAGAATTGATAAAAATTACAGTGAGATTTAGAAAGAAAACTTCCAAAAAGAAATTGAAAAACTTCCAAAAAAAAAGAAGATTATCTGAAAAAAAAAAGTAAAAAGCGTTGGGATTTTTAAAGAAAGGCATTGAAAAATGTTTATTATCAAAGAAAATGTGAAACAAAAATCACTATTTTGCTGAACTTTTATAGAGAATTCAATTTTTATTTCAAAGTTTTTTCAAAGTTTTTTACAAAAAATAGAAATATTTTGGAAAATTCCAGTAAATATTTTTTATTTTCAAAATTTTTGAAAAGTTTCCAATGTTTTGTTTATTTTTATAGAGCAAATTATTTCATTTCAAAGTTTTTCTTTATTTTTCATTGAAAATTTAGTTAATTTCAAAGTTTTTACATGCATTTATGCTGTGCTTTTTACTTTTGTCCACAATGGCGCCTCATACAAAATCGCTTAATTCTCAAAACTATCACTACATGGCAGAAATTCCTAAGCGGCAGCATTTTACATTTTCAAAAATACTGATTTCAAAATGGCTGCTGTCTACAAGAGCCAAAAGTTGATAACACACATATCTTTGTATTTGAAGGTAATGCTCAATTTCCAAGTTTGGTCTTTCTCCCCAGATGGTTATCTAGGATTAGTAGAATATGGACACAATGCATTAATAAGGAAAAAGATACTTTAGATTTTGACTAATGAGTGACCAGTGAGCATGGATAGGGAATTTCTGATTATGGTTTGCTGTTTCCTTTCAATTAGGCGTATCTTACTGCTAAGTTCTCATTGTGGGGCATAATTCACATGAAGTATTAAAACACTTGGATGTAAAAACTTATATAACTTCAGTTTAGTAAAAGAAATTGAAGCAGAAATTGAATCATTAAGGATGTTGATTGAGCATAAACTAAGCAGGAGGTAGATATAAATAGTCTGTGAGTTCCGGTAACAACATGTTATTTTGCATACTTGCCCAAATGGGTATTCCATGTTACTGAACTTGTTGAAGGGTATATGAAACAGTATTTACGAACTGAATTCAGTGTTTGAATGCAATGGGTGACGGTGAACCTTTTAGGAACTCTGATGAATTTATGATGAACTTTTGGTGAATTTGATTGATGGACAGTTGTGTACATTAGTTATGCATTTTAAAGAACTATCGAAGAACCATAGTTCATCAAAGTTCATTGACGTTTCATCAATTGTGAAGAATTTTTGATGGCTCAATATGATGCACTTTTGATGAATTTAATTTACGAACAATTGATGCACTTCTCATGAATATTTTCATCAAAAGTGCATACATTGCCGGCATGCATATTTAATGAATATTTGAAGAACATTTTTCTTAATTCTTTTATGAATTATTATGAACTATTGATGAAACATAGTTCATCACAAATTCGATGAAGTTTCCTTAACCTTATATGAGACAATTTGAAGAAGTTTTAATACGAAACTTGACATACACTGATAAGGAATGTTCATGCCCAATTGATCATAAACCACTCATGAACAATTCATGAACAGTGATTGAACAATTCATCATCGTTTCAGCAGTAAGGAAATATTAGATGCCCGAGTTTAACACCAAGCTAACTTGCAATCAGTTGTCACCTGAGACCTCCCTATGTAAAAGTAGGTAGTGTATCAATATATATCAAATCGAGAGATGATCCTCCTTTTCAAGGGAGTCCCCAATATACTCCAATTTCAACCATAAACATGGATTTACTCATTGAAATAAGGCATAATCACCTTGTAGAAAGTCATGGGAAAATCCAATTACATGCTTGAAATTGACAATTAAAGAAATGCCTCACTAAAACTTTTGGGTGTCTCGATGGCTGATTGTTGGGAGTTTGGGTGTGCAGAAAGTGCCCAGACGCCTTGCTGTTTATGGTTGATATATGCATATCTATAAATAATACAGATTTCTCTTGAAAATATGATACAATGTTGTGTAAGATTGCCAATTTGGCTACCTAGTTCCACTAATAAGTGATGAATCAATACTTAAAAAAAGTATATACATATCAAAGACACACATACATATACATATATAATACCCTATGATAAAGAATGGTAGCCCAGTGACGGAGAGATGTAAATAGGGTTCTAAAGACCATTTACCCTTTCAAATACTTTTTAAATTTTGCTTTAGTTATGAACAGAGAAATCACCAAAATGGCCATGCGGTTTTGGCTGCCACAGGGATGTATGGGTTGATAATGGCAGAGTTCAGTTAAGGCTTTCAACCATTGAGGAAATTTATCTTTCCAAGAATTCTATCCAGTTGGGAATCTTATCTTTACAACCTGTAGTGACTTAAACTACAAATGTAGGTCCTAAGCAAAATATGAGGTAAAGGATTTAGCGAGTGCCAATAGATTACACTTTGTACAACAAAATTAAAATGATTAACAGAAATAGTGTGGTCATAAGATACATTTGAATCTTTATGTGAGATCAATTATTCATATCAGTGACCACACTTACAATGTCTCTAAGTGTAACTATTGATGCCTACTAAAATTGCAACATCTATAAATACCCTTAAATAATCCCACTGACATGTCTTATTCTCATAGTGCATGTTCTAAAACCATTTTTAACAAATGGTGATTCATTACCCTTTACTTCTGAACATAACTGACATTGAATCAGAACCTTAGAATCAAACTTAAGGCGTGATAAAATATTAATGGATAGAGCTTCTACTACCAGTTGTGGCTCTGTTCAGTCACAATGTACTTTACAGTTTGTTTAATACTGATATGCATCACCTCATATACTGTTAGTTCTAAGAACTCTGTAAAGGCTCCCACACAAAAACTAATCAAGTTGAAACCATTCTATTGGTAACCACCAGTAGAACATATATATAGTGCAAACTGATATCAGATAGACTTTCTTTTTTCCCTTTAGGCTTAATAACTTACCTTTATATGCTAACTTTTTTTGCTAAGAATTTGAATAGAGCTTTATTTTTCCTTTTAGGGAGCGAAGCAATTAATAAGCTATAAGAGGTTAAGTGGGTCATATCAAGAACAATATTTTAGTTGGTGAATTAAGTAATTCTGAAAATTGATCAGCTCTGAATTATTTTGATCTACTTGTGCTTAGAGTGCAACACATATTGCCCAGTGGTAACAGAGTTACAATTATGCAGGTGAAAGTGAAACTAACTTTTAAAGCAGCAGATTATAACCAAATATTTTGCATGGTTTAATTCCTCTAATGAAGCTGTTTGAGGACATATAACCATAGTGTCAGAATATGTTTTGTGGTGAAAATTTTCAAAAAGATTTCTAAAATCCATATATCGGTTCAGTTAATGCTTTTAAAATTTTAGATTTTTTTTTCGAAAAGTAGTTCAATTTGAAGATGGCCTCGGAAACTAAGTTACAGAATAAGCTTTAATTATGTGCTATACTAAGAAAACTGAGGACAAATTCACAGAAATCATTAACAAAACATCAGAATATACACTCATGCTGCATTACATCATGCCTTTGAAAACAGTCTACGAATGGGTTTCTCATCAAACACACACAAAAAGGTTATATAACCACATTAGATTAAACAGAGGTGTCAACTGACATTCAGCTAACTAGACTGATGGTGAAGCAAAGTAAAGGTGTGCAATCATGACACATTTTTTATTTTTTTTAAAGTATTAAGACTATCTGTATTACCACAAAGTCATAATAAGCAATCAGACTAGCAGCAGAACAACAGCTAAAACCAGTTTGTAGTCGTATGGAAGGTATGACTTTCTGTTTTAGCTATGACAATAAGCTCTAGCACATGTTGGGAGAACATTGTCCATCATTATCCTATCCTATCAAACCCAGGTCACTTACAACAGGATTTTTTATGGTGGATTGTGCCTTGCTAATTACGATATGCTTGCTGGCAGGAAATGGGATGCTGAGGTACCCCTGTGGGAATTATGACCAGTCAGGATGGGGAAATATACAAACTGCTTCTTTTACGGATGTGTCCAGACAGGCAATATACGTAAACTACATCTACACAGGATACTGAAACACTAGTTCCTGCACTACAGTATTAGTTTAATTGTCTTTTGAAGATGTTGTTGACAGTGCTTACATCATTAGATCTATCCCTGACAAGTATCCATAGTAAGGCAATTACTTCAACTAATATTTCAGGTACATGTCATACATGTGGAAATATAACTTCAGCCATGTCCATACACTTATATTTATACTTTTTTCTAATGACTTTATGGTATGGACATTGACAAACCTCGCTTTACTTGGCCATATAAAAATCTCTTTTCCTCATAACGACTTTATTGAGATGCGCGCTGTAAGTACATGTACTTTCAGTTTTGTAATTTCAGTCAGTTCACTGGAAAGTGTACATATTTATTTCCGGGTGAATATTGAATATGATAGGTGCCATGATGGATTTATCTGAGTGAGCACATTCGGCAGGGTGTTTGATTGAGCTTACGACATAAATAGCGCTAAAAAGAATACAAGAAAAAAGGCGGAAGTTTCCCATTGGTAAACTGAATCATCAATAATCATTGGACCTGCAGTGTGTAAGGGATTTAGAAATTAAATGAAGGAATAGCTGACCACTCTTTGTTTTCATGTGAAAGTTGACACAATCCATATAAAAAGGTGGCAGATATGTTTATTTTCGTTTATGTTTACAATACTTAGGGGTATTATTTTAAAAAAAATGTTGATTCGATATATTGATATTATATTTTCGAATTTGATTATTTCGATACAATATGTGCATTGGTATATATATATATATATATATATATATATATATATATATATATATATATATATATATATATATATATATATATATATATATATATATATATATATATATATATATATATATATATATATATATACATATATTTATATACCAATGCACATATTGTATCGAAATAATCAAATTCGAAAATATAATATCATTATATCGAATCAACATTTTTTTAAACAACGATACCCCAATAGATTGGTTACTCTTGTAAAATTTGCCATCATCTGTGAATTTTGGTCACCCTTAGTAAATTGTTCACCCTCAGCAAATTAGTTACCCTTACAGCACTTATCGATGCATCAAGATGGCAAAGTTGCCAACACTGATTGACATCGCCTGTCAATATAAAGGCCGATCACTTTATGTAGGGACCTGCCTTACAACACTCTTCTATCTTTGCACTATACTAATTATAAACATTTCTCCAAAATAGGATACATGAAATAATAATCGCATCCTCCTAGGCCTGTCATGCTAGCTGTCTGTATTTTTTATCAACTGATTACGTAGATATGTAGGTGACACTTACAGGCCAGGATTAAATTCATGGCTTAAACACCTATCTCTGTCAAGCAACCATTTTTTATTGAATATTGTTGTCCCATGTACATTTCATTAAACGTAATGTAAATGTTTACCACCAAAACACTTACATCCCGTTGGTAAAATGATGCTAACAACCGTTATTGAAAAATAGCCTTTCAGGGATCGGCTGCTTTGACTGGATATCGGTTAAAGTTGGGTCATAAAAGCACCTTCCATGGGCGTAATCAACAATATTCACCTAGTCTTCTGTTGACACAGGCAGCGCTGGCCACATATCTAAACTCCCCTTCTCATCACCAAGATATACAACTTGGCCTGGTTTCAATGGCAAGAAACAAAGGCATGGTTTCGATGACAATGGCTCTGTGGATAAACTGTTTGCCAAACTAGCTATGTACAGTTCTAACAGAAATCTGTTTTCAATGAGAGAGCCATTAGATCATTCACACTCGTTGGCAATGTAGCGTCAGAAGTCTGCCTATAGTGAGAATTTACCACAACAACCAGAAAAAATACTGCAGAAATTTTGGGGACATCTGCAAGTGTCTGCCCGCAAAAAAACAATCCATATCCGTTCGGACCATTCTTATAATGTTCTTGAAAGATCCATGCAATTCTACCGATATTCATACTCTGTTCAGTCAACTACGACTGAAATTGTTGTTGAGGCGAGTGGCCTTTTCACACTGTTGAACTATAAGAATGGCTTCCGATCAGGACTATGGATCTGTATTTTTGTTGCGGGCAGACCTTGCAGATGTCCCCAAAACTTTCTGACACGTAATCTTTTTCTGGTTGTAGTGGTAAATTCTCACTATAGGCAGACTTCTGACGCTACATTGCTAACTAGACCCTGAAGATAGTTAACAAACGTCCAAATAGCCAAATTAACATAAAAAATCAACATTCTAGGCAATGTAGAGTCATATATTTCGGTCTAGGTGACACTCAACTTCCTGTTCTAATAAAGTGCATCGACCCATGTCCAATATGCGTCGTTTTGCGGAGGATTTCTTGTTGGGAGGTTTTCAAAGTACAAACACCCTTGACCAATAATGGTCGATGACACAAGGTTTCCTGCTAGACCCTTGCCGGACAAGGGTCGTTGACTTCGTAGACCCATGCGTGCAAGCGTCGGTGATGGTTTACTTTCACCCATCGACGCTATCACGGTCGATGAGCTAGAGCCATAGACCCATGACTGACAAGCGTCTATGATGACCATCGACCCATCTGAGATGAAGTCGATGGTGCTCGACCCTTGCCTGCATGCGTCGACAGAAGCATAGAGACGCTGTCCTTCAGGGGTCGATGGAGTTGGCATCGATTTCACACAAATGGGTCGACAGGGGTTTATTTTAATCCACTTGCTTGCATTCGTAGACACAAGTGAATAAGGAAAACGACAAATATATAGAAACGACTTGCATTGGGAGGTTTTCAATAAACTTTAAGGGAAGTGGAATACGTTTTAAGTTAAGTAAATATCAACATACCTATGAGTCCACCAATGAGGAAAAAGACGATCTGAATAATCAACAAAGTGACTGCTAGAGCAATAAGTTTCCCATTGCTCAAAGTCTCCAAAACCACTCCGGCCATGGCTAATGACAAAGCTGACCAGCAGGAACGGTTTAGGAACTCTCAGAGATTCGAAGATGATGTGGGTGCCGTGTAGTTGAAATAGCGAACTCCAACAACTTTTCTTCCTTCTACTTCTTTTGGATCCAATTGTTCCCGAGTTTGTTTACATGCGTCAACCCACGTACCAACTTACTTCCGCGTACGGGCACTCTAATTTTTACTCTCATTTTTGAGAGTGAGGCCCCAGAGACCACGTGACCACCAATGCTAAACTCACCCAGTTTTACACACCCTAGGTAGGCTTTCACCCCCGCAAAATGTCCAAGGATCGAGTTCAGTGGGTCAGAATGATTACGTCATGCAGATTCTAAAGTTTCATTTCAGAACCTTTATCTTCGTCTGTATTTAATTTTATATATTCCATACTATTTCTAACTATTTTTATGACATATCAAAATACCCTTTTCTGGTCAAAATAATAGGGAGAACTTAAGTGACGTCTCATTCGCTTAAGGTTTCGCGGCCATTTTCGACTGTGATTGAACAAGCCGGTGGGTCCAAACACTTCATCATATCAAACATAAATGCCTTTAACTTAATTCGATTTGCTGTCGGAGGATGGATCAATAGAAAACCACAAGTGACGGAATATCAGACAATTTAATCAATCCAACATGTACGAATGTAAAAGTCTGCCTCGATAATAAAAAAAAAATCTGCATTTCTCTTCAAATGCAGTCATAAAGTTACAATATTGTTATCAGTAGCATCATTCTTTGCTTGTAAATCGTGGAAACATATTGGAAACCCCTTGATATGAGCTTCATATGTATGAGTAGCGATTGACCGAAAATATGGCGTCATCTCACCATAGATGTCGACAATATCGTCTTTCGCATGGTTGGATTCCGTCGTACCATAATGTCATTTGTGCTAAGATATGTAAAAGGTAATAATATACAAATATGACATCCCGCTGGGGATACCATGGTATCCCTAGTGGGATGTTATATTTGTTTTATTATACCGAACAAACCTCAATTTGGTAAAATATCAATGAAAAAACAATACGCTGACCCTATCGATAATCAAATGAATTCTGCCTAACAGCTAACCGAAGTATCCCGTCGTATAGACCCCCAATTGAGAACATTCATGCTTAAATACCAATTAAATAAGATTGAATCATTACCCTCCGGGCCTTACCATTCTTCACCCTTAGTTATACTGTGCAGCAGTTCCTTTTCCAAAGTAGAATCTATTTTATTAAGAATTCCATGTTGCGACGTAGCGATCCGTTCACCATGTGTTTTGTTGATTTGCCGCGCAATTTGCGCGTGCAGTGATGACGTGACAAACAATGACGTCAGCCAACAAGCAAGGCGCACGTGCATGCGAGGCGTCGCCAACGCTCTACTTCCACTTCTGCTTGACAACGGTTAACATAACGCCATTCGGGCAACATGATGATTGTTAACTGTTAAGTCAGCCAATCACGGCTTATGATCTTCAAGTGAGGTATAATAATACCAGTTGTTTAACTTGTATAGAGATTGTGATCAAATTTTCTCAGAAATGGACGCAAAAAGAATTTGTATTTGGATCGCATTATGATGAAAAAGCCTAAGAAATTCACAGAGGTGTTGGGTAAGGGCAATTAATGACCACCTTTAACATGTAAAGAGGTCATATATATCATCTATTCATGAAATTGATGTGGTTGTTTATAGATGTTGAAAATGTAATTCCTGTTTTGATTTACTATTTTGAATTCAATTAAAAGTATGAAAAAGTGGCGTTAATAGTTATCTTTGGGTTTCATCCATATGTGAAACTTGGATTTTGAAGAAGTGAATTATGTCAGTGTGTATATTTCATCGTTTACAATTTGCTTGTCTTGATAGAGAACAACAATTAAGTTTATGTCCTTAGACTTTAAAGGAACATACTCTGTTAATGACTTAGCTAAAGCCTCTCTTTCGATTGCGGTGTGTCAACAAAAAAATAAACAAGGGGTGGCGGGGAGGGGGAGGTTAGATAAAAAATAAACATAGGGGTCCATATGGCTGTGCCCTTGTCTTCTCAATGTTTATACAAATTACATGGTGGCCGTCGACGATGCTCCCTGCTTTATTATTGACACTCAAAACAGATTTCTATGTCCATGTGTATCGTCAGTATATTAAGTAAGTATTTTCTGCGTTTGTTATATGAACTTAATGCACACGAATAAAAAGAATTCTTGGGTTCATGTCCATAGGCACAGTTTTAAATAATTCATTTAATTTTGGTTACCGTGCAATAGTTTTTTTATAGTGCGAGATTTAGAGATTCTTTCCCCTAAAATGTTCAAAGTGGATATCAATGATGTGGGGAATACATACTTAATCTATTTTAACATGAAAAAATATATTAGGAACAAGGAAGGTAAGGCAGGTGAACTTATCGTAAATTTCAAGTAAAAGACGTTTCAAAGTAAGAATCTGTAGAAATAGTAAAATAAGTTTGCTAATGGGGTTATTTTTGACTTTATGATCATTCAGCCTTTTATTTATTCATCCCTACAAGCCAACTAAAGTTAAAATTAAGGAATAATCTTTCTTATTGACAATGTAAAGACTTCCAACATTTTATCTTGGGATTTTATGTAAACAAAACTTTTAAAATCATTGCATCTTTGTAATAAAAAATTACCTCCTTAATATTACAATAAGACTAAATTTCAATGTATACTACTTTTGGTAAGGGGATACAGGCAATGGGGATTTGATGTCCCTGTATCGGTTTGTTTTTTAAATCGATGTATTGCGAGAGTGTATAAGAACTGTATTGCAGTATTTGAAAAGGCACACAGCATCTCCCAGTACCTAAACGATACTAAAGACGTTGTTAAACAAGCATATAACATATCGTGAATGAGTTTTGGTACACAGAGAGAAGGTGAAGGACATTCAATTTGGGGTAGAAAGAGGCAAGAAAAATTTAAGCAACAGGTTAGATGTACTTTTGACAAACATGTTTACATCTTTAGGGACTAACTTTTATATTAATAGTATGACATACATAACAATTATGAGCATAAAGTCCGAACTCAGTGAAATCACTTCGGTAAGTGCAATATGGTCACTTGGATAGATTGTCAGCTCCTGTGGAAGATGAACAATAGTTAAAAGGTCTGGGATAGCTAAAATAACACTCATCTTGTTGTTTCCTCCTTGCCTAATCAAGTCATCCTAAAAAGGTATACATATCACCGCTAGGAATTTATGACAAGTTTCATATGGGTAATGGTAACGGGACAAGCATTACGAAATTGCATTGTACTTGGTATAGATAAAGTATTTTCCTAGGTGATTCCTATGCAAAGAGTCTGGTGGGAAACATTAAGAATCCACGTTGGAAAAGTGTTGTCGATTCAATTGTGTATACTATGGTTAATATTCAGACCAAGAACACAGAAGATTTACATGGGATTCCATTATGGTATAGTAGTAAGCTGGGCAATCAGATACTACCAAGATGGATGAGAAATGGGGTGTATATGCTATCTGATTTATTATCTGCTAATGCTAAACTCTGAGCCAAAGCGAGATTGAATTGCAATATGGTTTTAAAACAAATTTTCTAGAATATGGAAATGTCATATATCATGTAGGGAGATACATAAATGATTGTTTACCCCCAACCTTTTCCTCACTTGAAAACGATATTTGGCCAGTCAACACCTCTTTCAATTGAATTATCAATATTGACTCAAAGGAGCAAGCAAATTATGTAAAGTTTTTCACAGTAACAAAGTTAATATATTTCTTGATATTACTGAAATACAGGAAAATAAAACGACTACATCTAACAAATGATGAAATAGAAAATTCCTTTATTTAAAATCATATATCTAACGTAAACATGTACAGGAGATACATTCAGTTTAGAATATTACACTATAAGAGTTGCAACTAAATCAGAATTGTACAAAATGAAAATTGTTACAGATGATTTTTGCGAATACTGTTAACAGAAAGAATCTCTTGACCATGCATTTTATGAATGTGAAAAGTCCTCTTTGTTATGGTATGAAGTACAAGGATGGATTAAGAGAATGGGGTTTGGCAGCTATAATCTTGAAATACGAAACATTATTTTGGGTGAATCTAGGAAGAAATACAAACTAATAAACATCATCTTACTGGCTACAAAACGGATCATAAACACAAACCGAAACAAATCATTTAAACTGTTAATGAAGCAATGATAGAATGGCAGTATTCTTAGGTACTTTCCACCCTATATATAATGAAATGGTTAATATGAAATTATAACTGCTAACCTCCTACTTATCCTATCATCCAAGTTTACAAAAACTGGCAAGAAGGTAAAAACGATGTTGACATTTGATTTATTGCTTTCTTAATAACTATATTTCTACTTGTTATGGTGCTGTTTTGACAATTTGCTTAATATGTAGAATTCTCATGTGTAGTCTATATGAACAATTGTGATAATAAAAAAAATGACTTCATATTTGAAAAGGTTTTATATGGGGGATCAAAACCTAAAATCAAGCAAACAGTTAGGAAATAGGAAAAACCTAATACGTTCACAATTAACCTAACATACAGGCGTTTCCCAAAGCTTCAAAGTTACATTATTCACCTACGTATGTAGAAAATGTATAGTCTCACATATAAACGAAATTAAGTACCAGATATACATGCAGATGTGGGTTGAATAATGCTTTGCCTAACTTGATAAAAAAAAGTTTAGTAAATGATAAGCCATTGTATATAGAATTGCAATTAATGTTTCCCATCAGCATAAATGACATAGATTACCTATACATTACATACCTTCATAATCTGCTAAATATAAAAAGTTCCAAAATATTATTCATTTAATATTCACGTTAGTCATCCAATCAACATTCTATACCCTGATTTGCATAAAGACATTATTTAACAAATTAGTATATCTACGCTCCAATCTAGGGTTACACGATCACGTTGTTTTAAGTATACAAGTATCAGCTATTTCGAAAAAGGCTTCAGATATCTTTGGCATTGCTGAACACGCCAGGAGCATATCTTGTCATCTCTCTCAACAATATCACGATCGTCCTCACAGTCATAGTTTTCCAGAGAGGGGTAATATTGAGCATTAATAGTTACGGAAGTAGTGAAGGGCAAATGACATGGCAAACATTACGACGAACTTGTGAAGCACATTGAAAAAGAATTGGGAAAATGAGCGAGCCCCCCAAACTGAGTGAGGTGCTTGAAGGCATCCGTAAAGTAGAGAAAGCCACAGGGACAGCATGGCAGCGTCTTCCCACTTTCGGACGGACCAATATGACCTGAAAGAAGAAGAAGAAGTTATAGATAAAAAGGTTGATTTTTTTCTTTATAAAACAAATAGGATAAGATTCTTATCAAACGACTGTTCGACGAGATGGGTTAGTATCCCCCCTCCACCCCTCCCCCCCCCCCCCAACCCAATCTCGCAAAAATCGTTTGAGCATCTTCCTAAATGAAACAACACATACGGATGAAAATCCTGAAAATGAGATTTACAATAATACATGTTCATATTTAGTGAAGTCCTCAAAATTCTAATTAAGGTCGAATGGACTGGTAATTAAAGCTGTGGATTGCCTGTGGTGTTTTATACATAAATAGTTCTTTCGCTACCCCTATTCGTAAGTTGCTGAAATAGGGGAAAAGGAAAAATCAATTTGAATTATATTTAAAATGTTTTCAATAATATGGTACATGTTCAATCACCCAAAAATTGCAATCAGGTAGATGAATCAATTATTGTTTCCTGATTAATTGCCTTTGTTTCCAATCTAGATCACTAAGCAGTTAATCAAGCCATCAAAAGCTATAAAACAGGATTTAGATACAATTTTAAGTTCTCCTGCTTTCACCCTGCTTGTGTCACCATTTAAACTCCTATAAAATCAGATTGCATCAATATCTTACGGAAACCCTTGCAGTACACATTTGCAAGCATAAAGTCCATGCCAAAATCAAGGTACCCATGAGTTAAAACTTTCCTCTCCCATGAAGAGATTCAAGTCGATTTATTATGTTAAACCATGTATCTATACCCATCGGCTTGAGCTAAAATCATTACCCACAGACAGTACATATTTAGGAACCAGAACTCAAGAAAAAGCAAAAAGACCCATTACATTTAATAAACACATACTGATAAGCATGTTTTCATCAAATGGAAAATAATCATAAGGTAGATTGGAGCTTTATGAATGTATGTAGATGTTTGACTTTGGAAATCAATCATTTCACCTTGGAATATTTCTGTACGTAGGCCATACAGAATATACTTGGCATATGTATACAAAGTGAAGGTGGTAGTCTTAGAAGTTTTCTTACTGAGTAATATGCTGCATAATGAAAGCGAGGCCAATGTCAGCCAAGATAGCGCTGATGAAGTATCTTTCGCCATGACGAGGGAAGATGTCAGAGAACCAAATGATGCTGATCACCTCAGCGATGATGACAGCTGCAACAATGGCAACACTCACACTGAGCTTGATGTCTGCCATTCTGAAAGAAAGTAAAAATATAACTAAGCTGTGGATAAGTATGATTATGCTGAAGCAAAGGGAACTTCATATGTTAAATATACTGATTGAATGATTTGTGTAAAAGAATATTCCTTTCTAATTAAACATTTGGTGATCATTACTATGTTTACCTTATAACCGTTTAAACATTAACCTGCATTTCATGAACCATCTATTAGCTGATTAGGTGACTTTGTTTGTCCAATACAAACAAACGTTACCCCACCTCCCCAATACGTGAGTTCAATGGGTGTAGGGCACGAGAAAAGTTATCACATTCGAAAAACAGATTTATTTTGTACTTGAAGTTTTACTTAATTGAAATAAAGATGCTTAAAGGGAAGATTTACTCTAGATTGAACATGGTCGTTGTATATGTTCAAGTGTGAAATGTGCATGCAATTGCTTATTTGGCACAATAATAGTTCATAGAAAGAACTAGGGGAATGGTTTTTTTTTCAAAATTAGAAACCCTCATTTCATATTGATCTTTCCTCTACTCTTGATGGTCCTCGCTCCTCGGTGCACACGTGGACAACAGCTGTGTGAAATCAATCTAAATCTTTATTTCTGTTTTATCGCACACACGTACAACACCTTGTTCCTCACTAGAATGACTTTAAGGTAATATATACTTTATATACGACCAATGGTCATACATAATCAGGACAAAAACATCATACAAATTACACCATAGGTTAGGATCTTAAGGATAACTATAAAATACGTTTCCACTCATTGATACTACAATGTAGTATTAGATGGTAGAAGGTTTCAAGGCCGTGCATCATTTGATACTAGATCTCTAGTATTGTATAGCCCACATCGCCAAGGTCGATAGAAGTTTCACGAACCTTCAAGATGAAAATGATAATGGATAATCTACACCATTGTGTAAACACACCTGTTCTACAAAATAGTTTCATTACCGGTTTCATTATACATTTTCGGTTTCAATTCACCTTTTCCTCTCAGTGAAAAATGAGAGAATCATTCTCTCTTATCTGGAAGAGAGAAAGAAACATTTCCTGTTATGAACTAGACAGTTACAGTTGGTCTAATTATGAGGAAACGGGTGTAGGCTTTAAGGTATATCAACATCATAAATAGCCCTACATTTACAATTTAACCCCCAAAAAACCTTAAAGATCAGTTGCAAATGATTCGAAGCATCGTTACCTTGCGTATTCATTTGCAACTAACGTGCAGGGCATACACTTGCTTCAACGAATTGACCAAATAATACCTCATCGCGTCTCATAGGGCACAGCAGACGCCAGGCCTCGGCTGTGCGGACGGTTTGCGAAGCAGAATGTTGACATTGAGGGTACTCGTATGTTGAGGCGAGAAATGACCCGGATCATAAAACTATAAATATCACAGCCAGCACTACCCAGAAATCGTTACCATAGCATAGAGATGGTTGTCCTCGTAACTTACCTAATCCTAGTATAATGCTAATGTGTTAGCTGTGGATGAAGGAGATGATGATGGGTGTCGCGCTTAACCTATAGGCAGTGTGCAATGACGCCAAGCTAAAGCAGCAGTATATAGATATGAGGTTGACCTATTTCTATGTGTGTTCTCAGCCTTGTTTGCTGAGCTTGAGATGGGGAATACCAAGCGTTGGCGTATGAAACTATGATAGGGATCTCTTTATCTGTGACCCCATTCCGAGCCTCCATTCGAGTATCGAGAGGTGTAGGAGTTACTCGTCAGTCCATGTCGTGCTATTCAGCAGGGCTGCTAGGTAAACTAATTGTGCATTTTGGGTTAGAAGCAAGAAACTTGGTACAAGTATATATTGAGTGGCCATTGTCAACTATGTTAATGGACGCACAGCGTGTGTGGTCTTTGAAGCCTACTTTGGGGTATTTGAGGGCAAAAAGGTATAAAATGTGTTTACTTTTTAGGTAGTTAGGGCTATTTACTGATTATGAGGGATATGACAATGTAACATCCAGGGTAAAGAGTAGAATGTCCAAATTTGAACAAATAAACATCAGGAGGTACTGCATGATCATAAATATTGTAGATAACATCAAGAAATCGACATATAGCCTGGTCCTGTGTTTGTGGTGGATATTTCCAGCAAAAGAAAATGATATTAAATGTGAGATTTTCTTAATCTGGCTCTAACAAATTCTAATCCTTAGAGTAGAAACTGGAGACCTCACACAAACATACCTCTAGGGGTATTAATCATGACTGTCATAAGTAATGTTAATGAAATCAGTCCTGATAGCTGTGTGTGCGAGTGTGTTTGGCTAAAACAGGTTGGGTAGCCTGCCTTCGATGCCATGTTTAGGTGTCATCCCTTGTACAAGATGGCTGTTTGATAAGAGGATATAGTTACTACCATTACAACCCTTATGTGGCATTTGTTTGAACTAAATGGAGCAGTAGGCCACAAGCCCGTATGTAGTAAAGGTGCAGGCATACAGTTATGTAGGATAATAAGGAAACACAAACACGCCTGGTAGCTAGGCTAGAAGTTGGGCTGCATGTCAAGTGCCCTTACACAAACCAATGTGTAGCTTGGAAAGCCATTCTGATTATTGATATTACCATATTGATCATTTAGTTATATTTACAATGTTTACTGACCCATCAACAGCATTTGTACAGCATATCTGTATGATGAATCTCAAAGTGAACGAGCATCAATCTCCGCTATGCTGTGCGCCCGAGTAGATTGGCATGCCGACAGGCACAGGACAGTGGGGCTTCAAAAGGTGTACACTAATGCAAACATTTGTAGGCCTACCAAGATATGATGAACATTGCAATCAAATTATTCTACAAAACAATATGTTAATGAATTAAATATCGCATTAAAGACCTTTTAACATTTGAACTGGCATAAACTTTGGTATTCGTGTTTTTTTAATCAAAGTGTGGACATTCCACACGTGAATGGGGAAGGAGGTTGTTGAACTTTGGCCTTGTATTGTTACTATCAAATTGTAAAATTCCAAAGATAAAAGTCGTGCACTGATACTGGTGCAGAAGGATCCAATGTTGTCTGGTCCATCGGACTTGTGCTCGGAGGAAAAAGACTCATGGAAACCATAGTGAACAACGCTTGGTCTGAAACAAGAAACGCAACTTGAGATCTGTAACTGTAAGAAGCTATGTAAAACCTCTTCAATTGTGATGTTTTGGATGCGTATTGATTATATCAATTTCTTTTATAAACAAACTTAAAACTGTTTGAATAATTTGACTAATTATGCATAACATATAACATATATCAGAGAGAATAAACTATCGAAAATTGATATTTTAATTTGTTCAATCTGACAATATATGCAATAAGAATAGGTTTAACCCAGGGAGACATTATATGTGGATCAACACTATTTAAATATTTAAAGGGGTTTCTGTTATGGAACCAAATGGGACTACGTTGGTAAATAAGCTAAGTATTTCGGTCATTTTGGATAAACCTAGGCAACTCTCATAATGTTTACTGTTGCAATTTTTATCAGCCACCCTTAACATTTATTTGTGGCAGGTTTCTAGTTCCTAATCTGAATCATATTTTTTTAGAGTCTGGTCTCAAAAATATCACTTATTAGTCACTTTTGATAAAGGTACCACAAAAAGGCAGTATGAATACATTTCTTATATTAAAAATGAACGTTCTAAGAGTTCTAAACGTTTATGTGTGGCAGATGTGTAGATTCTAGTCTAAAGAGTAATTTGTTTAGAGTCATACCCCAACAGGTTTATTTTTTCAATAATTTCAATAAGATTACGCAAAAAACACTATGAGTAAAATCAGATATATTTCAAAACGTTCACCAATAAAAGTTTTATTTTCTTTAACCATACACTTTAATTGATAAAACAAGTCTTTTTAATGTATGCATATTTATTGACTACGCATAAGCGTAAAAGATACAATACATCAAAAATAATAATAATAAACATATACACATGTAGTGAAAGTGAAGATAGCAAAATACAATACTAGTATATATCCGTTCCTCGGGGAACATGAGGTAAACGGATTAACACATAATCCATACTAGGTAGACTAATAACGTAGGCTTTTGGGGGGGGACTTGGCCAATAGCATAATCATGAATTGCGCAATCACACTGAAGGCTTGGAAAGAGCTTGGCCAGCAGTTAATAGACGCACATGAATTAGCATAATTATTGGGAAACATGTGACTATCTGACACCATGAAAATTCTTTTCTGACTAACTGTTTTACCATTACAGGGGTTACCTTTCTCTAGTTCTGTTCACCTCATTATATGCTAATATATTATATGCAAGTGTACTTGCATAGATGTTGTGTCAAATCTGTGCAGCTTCAAGGTGGGAGGAAATAAAAACACAGTCAATATGTAACATTGTATGCGTTTTTACTCTATTTCTTCAAAGTCATTACATTCTACATTCGCATTTCTGTATAAAAACAACTTGTTTTGCTACATAACGTTCATCAACACCTCGGTGCAATGAAGGTACATGAATATAGTTTAGTTAAATGTCATCCAGTTTGGTGTCATTTTTTCATTCGATTTCATTTATGATTTTTATTAGCATATTGTAACGAAAATGGAATTGTTCGGCCATCACAGAATGGCTGGACCTCATTTAGATAGCAGGTATGACGTGTTTATGGCAATTGAGAATCTAACATTTCCTGGTAGGAATTAGTAATACCATTAATCCTAGTGAGCGGTGTACGGTTGACCTGTCAGAGTGCGGCACTGACGATTATCATGAGTGCAGATGAACATTTACTACCATTCTAGTATTAAGCTGTGAAAGAGGTTCTGAGTTTGAATAAGAGATCACTTCCAGAGAAGCAGTTTTTGAGTGTACCGTGTTACAACGTTAACGTTGCCATGATGCGAGTTGGTGATTGGATTTTGCACTCTGGTTGGGGCCAACCAGGGGGTTGGATGGCGGTAAATTATGTAGGAAAACCGGCTTTCTATGAAGTCAGGAATCTGCCAATGAGAATTTTTGAGGGGTCTTACATACCAGTAATATCCGAGTATTAAATATTATTTTGGCCAATCGTGGGTCGGATTGTTACCAGCAACTGGATTGTCAGCTTTAACCCCACCCCCTTCATTATCAGAGGATCCATTTAGGCAGTGAGAGGCTCTACGCTCGCAAAATAGATCACCACACCATTTGTCCCTCAGTGATCCCCCTGACGGACAAACAAACCACCACTCACACTTTCATCCTGAGACTAGTGGCACTACCACAAAAAGAGAACAGGCTTCAGGAACATGATCCCCTATAACCCTTCTTGACTCTACCCTCTTCCTTGTGAGGTGGAATTGAGGCAGGATCATAACAATATTGATGAAATATATGTATTTCCATCCCGAATCATACATTATATTTCATCCACGTGTATGGATTTACATTTATACTAGTATTTCTCTCAATTTCACATGTTTATCAAAAGTACAGCAAAATACATTTTAGTCTATTACCATGCCATGCATGACAATACTTTTATCGATATATTGCATGTATCGCTTATTTACAATAACAGGTTTGATTTGCTTCCCTACGGTCATGCTGTGAGTTCCCAATTCTTCTAATGCCATTTCCTCGTTCATTCTTGTTTTGCAAAGAGGTTTTGAAGATCATTTGGCACTTCAGTGTAACCACCCACGATTAAAGTGGTAACAACTTATACTTGCAACTCATAAAAAAGAAAAAGAAGTAGAAGAATAAGAATGTTCAGCAAAGCGAAGCGTTTATTTTAGCTGTAGATAACCAGTACAATCAGTATAACTCAGCTGAAGTACGAATTGGACAGTACCCAATGAAAATAAAAGAGGAAGCTCATTGTAACTTTTATTCACCTAACCTCAATCTTTACTGAAGCATCGTTCACAATTCTTTGTAAAAACCCATAACTACTGAACGAAAGTAACAAAAAGCAATGTCATAAGTTTAATGCATAGAAGAGTGATGTACAGATCTTTGATGAGACTAAGGTTAGACTAGAAATGGATAAAGTAAGAGATACAACTAGATTTGGTCAACTGTCTGTAAAATCTGTATTTTTTAGTGCGTTTTATGATGTATTGTGGAGAGGCTATCTCACGTAAAAGGAGTTTGAATGCATCAGGTGGATTGGGGATACAGTGAAATGGGCTGACAATGTCTGAGTCCAAATAATGTTCTGGTCAGTTTTTTGTTACGGTACCTTTCTTTGGTTGTATCTCAAGATACGTTCGGACAAATTTGTGAGGGTTTAGAGAAATTTCAGTTGTACATAGGGAAAGGGATTCGAAGGGCATTCCCTCCAACCCCCAATATTTTTATAGTCTGGCTGGATAATATGAGCGTGGTATATAGGCAGACTATATAGTTAAGAAGGGCGTAAGGAACAATGTCAGTAGGTCAAATATTGTAATGGGGGATAACAGCGTACTCAAAATTGGTGTAACGCAGGTAGGCTAAGAGATAGTGATAATCAATATAAAGTTGCACACACTCAAGGCCTTCAATAAACTTCTGAGACGTCTGGCAAAATCTTATGCAGAAGAGTCAATTTGTAAAGTCACAAATGCTGCCGAAACAGACAGAAATTCTTTCTGGCGCTTACTTAAACGATCGAAGGAGAAAGGCAACCTTACAATCTCGGCAATTAAAAACAAATTTGGTAAGGTCGTCCATAGTGTAGACGAGGTGCTTGATGCATGGAAGGTGCATTTCAGTAACCTTTGTACGACCAGATCACTCCCTCACTATGATGAGCAGTTTCGTAGGAGAGTCTGTGAGGATGTAGAGTTATGGTCTAGTCTGGACGACGAGGACGACTTCTCTTCAGTCTCATTCTCAAAAAAGGAAATACGGGATGCTTTAAATAGGTTAAATTATGGGAGAACCCCAGGTTGTGATGGAATCACAAAAGAACACCTAATAGCTGCAGGGGAGGGAATTGTCGAGTTTTTATTTTTGGTTCTAACATGGATGCACACTATTGAATACATCCCAGAGAATTTTAGGCGAGGCATTCAAGTACCTCTATATAAAGGCAAAAATACTTCTACAACTGATCCCAACAACTACAGGGGCATAACGCTTCTGACTACATATAATAAAATTTATGAGATCCTATTGTGGAATAGAATGGAGAAATGGTGGGGTCAGATCAACGCGGTATCTCAAACACAAGGCGCCTGTAAAAAAGGGGTCTCTTCACTCCACACTGCTCTTTTATTACAAGAAACAATCTCACACAACCTTGAGCTAGGTAGAAAGGTGTTCGTCACATACCTAGATGTGAGCAAAGCGTTTGACCGGGTCTGGGTTGAAGGCCTGTTCTACCAACTCTATAATATTGGCATTAAAGGTAAAACCTGGAGGATGTTGTACAAATGTTATAAAGGCTTTTTATGCAGGGTCAAAATTCACGACAAAGTCTCAGAGTGGTATGAGATGTCCTGCGGGATCCACCAAGGTGGATTCCTTTCTTTAGTTAAATATACGGCCTTCATAAACACTTTATTTGTCACACTACAAGATTCTGGTTTGTGCTGCGCTCTCACGAGACTTAAAACGTCACCTCTTGGGTACGCGGACGACGTCGCCGCTGCAGGTACGTCAAAAAACAATACAGACAGAATCCTGAGTATTGGACAATTGCATAGTTGCAAGTGGAGATATGATTTAAACGCAGATAAATCCGCTGTTTTAGTGTATGGTGAGACAGCAGCACAAAACAGAAATAACATACAATACAGGCAGTACCGTCTGGGTAGTGAGAAAGTGCCCGAAAGGACGAATTATGATCACGTGGGTATAAAAAACTGTAATGGTGGGGTTTACACTGAAAGGACCGTAAACAAAATTAGTAAAAGTCAAAAGGCTCTCAGTGCAGCATCTGCTTTAGGTATCAAGAGAGGCGGTCTAAGCATGAAAGCCTGTAATATTATCTACTGGAGCCTTATTATACCAATTCTTACATATGGTGCCGAACTCTGGGTCTTGAAATTAAGTGATATAGAGGCCCTTGATAAATATCAACGTTATGCGGGCAAAAGGATACAAAGGTTTCCCAAATACACACCCAATGAATCTAGCTTTAGAGGTCTAGGGTGGATGAGGTTGGAAAATTTACATATATGCCAAGAAATTAATCTTTGTTAGAACTATTTTATGCAGAAACGACAATTGCATCTATAAACAAGTTTTTAAATTATGGGCTCGAGCTTTTAACGAAGATATTGCAAAAGGCACTGCAAATGCATACGATAGTCCAGTGTTTGATATCCTAAGGATTGCAGTTATTTTTGATGTTTACTCTGTGATAATGAATATAATAACTAGAGATCACTGGTACAGTAAACAACAGTGGAAAAATTTGATATGGGCCAGAGCCTGGAGAATAGAAGATTCCGATTGGCAATATGGTAGTTATAATTTTAGGAGTCTTAACCTCATGAAGTTAACTATAGGATGTGCGAAATATCTATGTTGGTGGCACATATCGGATATGTTCCCCCCCCCCCCCCCCCCCCCCCGCGTATTAAACAGTCTGAAACGATGGCAAAGATTGTGTGCAGAGCGAGTTCACTAAAATCCGATGACCCTAGATACAGAGGTGCAACTTTTATTAGTAAAACATGCTCCCATTGCGATTTAGTTGAGCCAGAAAACGCAGAGCACATGGTTCTCACATGTCCCTACAACATAGATATTCGTGTACAAATGTTGAATGAACTATCACTAAATATAGAGTGCCGTGAGATATGGCAGAGTATTGCAATACCTGATACGGTAAAGGTTCTTTTTGGTGGTATACCCAATGGAAGGGATTTTAATGACATGATCCCAATATGGTGTATAGCGTCAAAATGGATTCATATAATGTATGACAGGACAGTTCAAAATCGAGAGGGGATTGGTTAGGCATGATAAGTCAAAACCTATGTGATTACTTATTGAGTCTCATAAGTAATCTGCACACCCTTCGCCGTACATACTCCGAAATACACAAGATGTAGACAAGATTCTAATCTACTAGTAGCTAAACGTCTTACAATAACGCAACGTAGATGTCTGATAAAGGTACAAAAGTTGCCTCTAATAATTATTACTCACTAAAATGGTTACTTTATTTAATTATAGGTCTCTTCTTTTGTCATCTTTTTTCGCGTTATACCTCCTTCCTTTACTGTTTTTATGTTCTGGAAACAATCTTTATAATTTCAAGTTTATATAATTTATACTCAACACAATTATGTTTTGTTTATTTATTTGTATATTTGTATTTTGATTCATTACCGATGATTTTGTAAACATATCTTTACAGTCAATAAACATCAATCAATCAATCAATCAAAAAGACCGTTTGTGAGAGAGCAAAAACTGGTCTTATACTTGAAAATTATTCTGCCAGAAAAATAGTTTGTATGCGTGTAATCTTGCATATTTGACACAATTTTACAAAGTCCTGACACAATGCTGACTTGGCCAGTAAGCCAGCACAGCTTTTGATATTACCAGGTGCATCTAGACTATACAAATGCAACAGAGACAGAGACTTCTATTTCCCTTTCCTTTATCAGTAGCATTTAAATGTATGTGAAACATTAACGTCAGCAACTAATAACAATAACAATGAAAAAAAAGAGACAGGGAGCTTGTTGTATTTATCATTTTATTCAAAATATTGAATTAAAGAATTTTAGCTATATCATTTATGACACTATAACAAAACATTGTCTCTATTGCCATACTCATCGTATTTAACTAGCCATGTTGATACACTACGCCTATAGATAGTGATAGATCAACTTTTAATTGGAATATTAATTCTAAACTGAAAATGACAGAAAAGTTTTGCTGAGAACACATTTCTCTCCTAACCTGAATGTCAGCCATGCTGCTCTTGTAGCGAAGCATGGAAACATTATTAGTGGCGAAGCCTTACGATGTGTATAGTTTGACACGTGGTTTCGGATGTATGGTGAGATTGTTGCAAAGAAGGTTTACAGTCATGATCGATACTACCTAAACCATTCAGATTGGCGAAATTGAGGCAAGAACTTGATGTAGAATGAGTAAAACAATGATAATGAAACAATATATCTTCACATTTTCTCATTCGTTTCATCAGTAATTAGAACGTTTTCCAGGCCACCATTGGCCTTCGCACAATTGTCTATTTCATCCATGAGTCGCTTATAGCGCCTTTCCAATACTGGGTACCATTCTTCAATCAGGATAGGTGCGATTGGGTCTTTATTGAGGCGCGTGCGAAGCTCGCGCGTGAGATTCCCATCTGGATACTTTTTTAACGCGTGGTATGTCTTTGCACGAAGTCTGAAAGTATAAGATGAATTGCAATGATCAAACGCAGGCAAAAACACATCATTCATATTATTCAACCGAGTTGTGCAAATACACCGTAAATGCGCTTATAGAAAGAAATGTGTTACAAAAGAAAAAGATTGTAAGATTGAAAAGATATATGATCTAATACCAACAAAATTAGACAATGTCGCAAGTTTTAAAATAAGTACAATTTCATATTGTAGTTACTTTGTTTTATATATTCGAACTCTTAAGCTTGTATTGACATCTTCTGAATATGACATAATCGGATATAACATTTTAAGAAATCTACCCTACAACTTGACCACTCACCAAGCCAGCCCAGCCGTGAAAGGAAAGAGTATAACGACTCTACATTTAATACAGTTGATATTTTGTTGCCAAAAGATAGTGACTGAGAAATTCTTATGAATTGTGAAGTAAAGGTAAGGAAAATGCCTTTGAACATATTACTGGCAGTAGTTCATCACTTACGTGCAACATTGGCTAATTGGCCTGAGGAATATTTGCTCGTCATCTTGTTCCAACATACAGAACCTAGGAGAAAATATGGATTCAAATTAATGACAAATAACACACAAGCTACAGAAGACATCCAATGAATTAGCTATAGTAGAATGTTCTCTTGTGTCTCTCGTTTCGTGTTATATTCCTATAAACTTGGTAGGTGAAGACTTATGGAGTTGTAGCTTCCCCTTATGCTGCTGGTGACTAATTTGGCCAATACAAAATGATGCGAAAAAACCTGAAACATGGCTGAAACCCCAGCACACGGGTACTCCTCTGAGAGTACTCAGCATGAGATTTCTAATAAATACCAACATGACAGGGTTTAGATGGTTTATAAAATCGATGTGTCCTTGTGCTTTGGACGAAAGTAGCCTCAGCATTGGAAGGGTTATGCTTTAGTGAATCAACGCAATAATTTAGGATTTGAATCAAGCGTTGTATAAAAGAGTTGAACGTCTTTACAACTAAATGGACCATAGCCACCTATCAACATCATTTGTGACCTTTCATTGTGACTCTGGAACACTATAGGATAGGCCATGCTTAAGTAGGACGCCTGCCATGTTCTTGTTTCATTTGTACGGATTCTTATATTTCATAGCTTAAATGTTGCAGGCAGCATATTATTAATCAAATGGCATACACTGGAATATCATGATAACTTTCAAAACAGTATTCATATGTGAATACAATGTCCATGCCATCTCTTATATAATACAATTCAATACCATTTGAGTTTACCAAAACATTGAGAATAATCAATTCTTGTTTTCAAAGAACAATCGCACTATTTGATAACTGAGCAAACTTAGAAGGCATCCAAATCCAATGAAAGTTTGAAATATCCCTCACGATCGTACTGATCCATACATCAATGAAAAATACACCCACACGCATATGCAATTTACATAACGTCTTTGAAGTTGATGATACAATATTCAATGTGCATCGCAGATACAGGTACACAAATGTGAGTGAGTAGATTTATAGTTTTTACTTACGCTCGCCCATGGTCAAGTCGCACTGTTAGTCCGACCGCATCGCTATTGCCTTCTATTGTGTAGTGCTTGCTGTCAAAATGATACATAATGAAGTCGATAGCAGCAAAGTCAAATAAGTCGAGATAGTACTTGTAGTGTTCGTACGGATGTATAGAACGACTTTCCTTACAGTATGTCCTATTGTTGAATCCATATTGACCCCATCTGGACAAGAGAAAAATATTGTAGAGTATGTAGAGAGATGCGAAATAACACAAAGCCAACATACTGAAAAGAGAGCAGCTTCCAACTCTCTAAAAAGATGTAATTTTAAGTTTGTATCTTCAAAAGCTATTAGTCTTTGAGAAAATGTAAAGACGAAAACTTGAACTGGGTTGGTGGTTCATTTATGGCACCCCCTCCTTGACGTAGGTGCTGCAGTTTATAAAAGTGCGGGGTGTATGCGGGGTAATACGGAATTTTAATCTAAATCAAGAATTACGCTTTCACTTCCGAAATAATGAAGTTAAAACAACGCTTCAAGTTGGGACCCATTATGAATTTACTAGGTGAGACAAGGTGGACTAACTTAGAGAAGAATATTAAACGTTCAAATCTTTTTTAAGATATGCCCAAATAAATATTGTCAGGCAGATCAACCACCGTGCACATACTTTTGTTACGCAATGACCTATCCATGTCTGCAGTACATTTTGCTGTATATGTGATTTGGGATTTAAAATTATATTTTGATCAAATAATTCGAGGATTATTACATTTTTTAAATTTCAATGTAATAATTGCCGAAATGATTTTTGATTCACAAATTATCGCCATACGTTACGTGGAACGACAGGTAATATATCCTTCCATTGGCATAATCATACTTGTTTACTCACTATCGAATACACATGATGTAGAATGGAATGATACACATCAACAGTGTCACATAATGCGGACACAGTGTGAAACCCAAACCTCAGCTTCACAATGAAACAAGTTTGTAAATAAGATGAAAAATCGTATTATAAAAAACAATATTTGCAATAAGTACAATACATATTAGAAAAGTAGAACTATTGAAAACAATTTGTATGCGATTTGAAACAACGCAATTCTAAACTGGTAAAAGGATAGACTACAAAACATTATGGATGATAACGTGAACTGTTTTCATGGTATTTTGGTCAATGTTAACTTACTTGTCCATGCGTGGTGTAGAAAAAGGCATGTAGCCTGGTGGATATGTCCATAACTTGAGAGGGCGTGGCACCCAGAGTGTAATAGTACCCTCTACAATGCCATCCTGTTTACACAGCCACTCGGTCTTCTTGCAATAAAAACACTTAGCTTTGAGGCATGCTTCTTCGCCTACAAATAGACAGAATATGATATATTCGTGCTGATATTAAGTTATGCCAACAGGTGTCAAGAATGTGTATTACCATATCTGCAACAAGGAGAGAAAATGGAAACGTATTAACAATTGAACGAGTATATGTCTTCACAGCAACCTCATGGCCTAATCACTGAAATGGACTTCTCGGCGGAATTACCGGAAGTCCGCTGAACAGGCAACGGATTAGTTTCTGGGGTCTCTAAGAAAATACTGGGCAATTTTGTGCTGCCACCTATGTGGCTAATTGAAGCTATGTGTAGATTGTTCTTCGGTGGGTGTGTCTGGTATTTGGCCTACAACTCTATTTCAGGGAATACCATATAATAGCCACATGCTAACAATGTAACCTAGGGAATACTAAATAGTTACAAAATGCTGACCACACAAAATGGTATGCCAAGAGTTCGACGTTCTGAATAGTGGAGCAAAACAATGATAACCATGACAAAATTTTTAGAAGTCTAGCATTCAATCAGTGCCATATTTCATTAAATTGGTATAGTGCTGATTAACACGAAGTGCGAATTATAGCCGGAGATGGATGGCACAGTGCAATTCAAGTTTAAAATATATAATACCGTCATAAAAGTATTTAATGGCACACTCTTAAAGCTGTAATAGAAGGGCGCATGGGACACGACATGGAAGATCAAACGTGATGATTGATTTTTATGAATTTATTTTTGAAACAGGCACGCGGGACCAACAAAAATAGTTACAAAGGGTACACGCAATCTGGATTAAAACAGAAAATTTACGACTGAGACGAAAACTAGTAACATCAATACAGAAAATCAGCTTACATAAGGGTCCATGTGATAGTGCAACTATAGTTAGTCCGGAAGTTAATTATCTGATCAAAAATAATTGTAGGACTTTGTAAGCTCTTCAGGAATAATATCAGCTCAATTGATTGATGCATTATTTCAACTGACAGTCCCCTTCATGAACGAATATATACGGCATTTAACGGTGACATTATGGTTATTGGGGATATTCATTTCAATGGAACTGACACTCGTAATTAGGACTAGCTTTGAAATTATGGCAATTCATTTCACATAACAGGAAAATGCAATTAATCAAGACGGCAAATCATGTTAACCGGCCCTTAGTATAAAACTTTGCGTAGTGCTTGCGAAGTGCCAGTGGTTAAAAATACAAAGGGATAACAATGGACTTTCTAACCACAAGAACATCGCAAGCAATCCGTATATCTTAATACGTAATTGCCCATTACACTGTACAGACGGCTTCTAATCCATCGTTAACTAAACTTAAAAAGCTTTAGGCTTACCATACTTCAACACAATAAATGGTACCACGGCTGGGGTCGCATGCGGAAGCAATTCTGTGCGCAGGTTAACTCGCCTTCCTACTACATAGGGAAGATTATGGTAGCCAAGCATTCTGCAAAGAAAGAAATATATTAACGTTTTTAGATTTTTATGGATATGAGGTGTAGTTTATTCAGTAAAGTAAAGTAAAAAGAGTACAAATCCACAGGCAAGAGCAGAACTGTTGGAGACTGTTGTAGATAGTTTTCTTTAACAGCTCTACTCAAAGCATAAGAATGGCGTGTTTTATTTTTTATTTGCATTCGCCTTAGGTCGTCAAATAAAGTCGAGGAAGGCATGAGGGCATAACGTATGGTTCACGCGGCTGCATGATACAAGTCGTTCCAAATTCTAGTTTGTACAGTACAAGAATTGGTGGGAAATTGCTGTTAGGATAGGTGTAACAGAATTGACATCCGCCTTGTAACTGTAGTGGTGGCTGCAAACTATATACGTAATCCTGCTGTCACCACTCCTTGGCCATGGGGCATTTGCATGCTGGACTGCTAAGCCAAGAAGGCATACATTGCTACGCCATTCAGGGTAATATACCCCTGCTAGGCTACTAAGCCATGGAGGCACTCCTGCTAGACTGCTAGACTGCATAACGACAGGCCCCTGTTATGTCAACAATACAGATCGTTTTCGTACCTGTGCAAGTGGAAAGCAGCTATCTCCGCCTCTGGTAGTTCAAAACCCACATTGCAGAGACCTTTATATTTAGGATGTCCCTTCTCATGCCTACAATAAAAAAAATTGAAACATACATACATAAACGTACATCCATCCATCCATCCATCCATTCATCCATACATACATACATACACACACACATACAAACATACATACATACATACATACATACATACACACACACAACACACACACATACATACATACATACATACATACATACATACATACATACATACATACATACATACATACATACATATGTGCTAGAAGTACCAAGGACAGAAACCAATCGATTAGCAATTGAAAAGTTGATAACACCTAAATAAAATAATACAGACTAATACACTCGGGGCCTGCCCTGATGACCAAGTGGTCTGAGGCTCCGCCACTGACTGTTCAATATTTCTCATCCCTGCCCAGTGTTTGACGGCCAGGGCATGTGTGGGATTGCCAGTAACTTTAGATTGAGCAGTGTTTTTATTAGGTACTCCGATTTTCCTTAGACAACTTAGTCACAATTTAGGCTTAAATATGGCGGAAAAAGTGACGATGATCAAAATGACAAGCTTTACTGTAATCAAACAGCTTTCACTTGCCCTGGTCGCAGTCTTTAATGGATGATTGCTTTAGAATGCAAGTTACAATCCTTGAAATAACGTCCAATTCTTGTTCGACGTCTATTCTCAACAAAGTCAGCTCCCAAAGAGTATCAAAACTGAGATGTAGATGACGGCCAGATAATGCCTCAACGTAGCTGCGCCATTAATGCAACTATTTTCCCTCCGTCCACCTGAGCAAATTTGACCATTTTTCATAGAGTGCTAGAAAGTTCTGGAACTATCTCAGATTTTCATGTTCACCTGATTCATGTCCGAATGTGTTTTCAATCTAAAAAAACAGGCTAAACATCTCAGAAATCATTGGACCCCCTAGAATCTTTCAAAAGTATTCCCTCCTAAAATTAGTTAAGTGTACTAAACAACAACGAAACCACTTTTTAACAAATACACAACAAATACATACATACATAAACATACATACAGATAAACATACATACAGAGAAATGTTTGTGTGACATTAGTGTCTGGATGTCTCAGAACAAACTGAAACTCAACAATTACAAGACTGAAATCATTCTATTCGGCTCTAAGAAACACCTAGCTGAACTGAACATTAAGTCACTCTCTGTAGCGGGGACTGATGTGTCTGTTGCATCTGAGCCTGTGCGGAATCTGGGAGCTATGTTTGACTCTCAACTGACCATGGCACCCCATGTCAAAAGTGTTGTCAAAAAATCTAGCTTTCACCTGAGAAATATTGGAAAAGCGAGACGTGTGTTAACAGAAGATGCCACAAAAACAGTGATGCAGTCACTGGTAATGTCTCGCTTGGATTACTGCAATGCTCTCCTAATTGGAATACAACAGGATTTGATTGCAAAGCTGCAGCGACTACAAAACAGTGCAGCAAGGATAGTATCGAGAACCAGGAAGTATGAACATATCACACCTGTTCTCATCAAGCTTCACTGGCTACCAATCAAATTCCGCATCCAATTTAAGGTCCTACTGATGGTATACAAGGCGCTAAACGGACTTGCACCTAAGTACATCAAGGAGCTGCTCGTGCCTTATAAACCCAGACGCCATCTACGATCAGAAGCAAAGGGCCTTCTGGACGAGCCTCGGACTAGACTCAAATTTGGAGATCGCGCTTTCTCCATTAGTGCACCGAGATTATGGAATGCGCTTCCACAACACCTGAAGGATTCTACATCGTGTCAGGCCTTCAAGAAGTGTCTCAAAACACACCTTTTCAGGCTCGCCCATTGAGGCGTTGTGGACTATTACTCAAACTATGACAATGTGCAGCGCTTTTGAACATTTTATGAATGGAAAAGGCGCTATATAAACTCCAATTATTATTATTATTAATTATTATCTACATACATACATATATACATCATGTGCATATTAATATGTTAATGTCAAAATCACCAATCCCCCGCACAAGAAGTAGGACACACATTAGAAAATGGAATCATCAGATTCAAAATGACCTTAGCTACGATGCTGCAGGTGTGAGCGGCAGAAAAAAATCCAGTTTTTTCAAAAACAGCAGAATCTTCTTTTTTATAATTCTGCCGTTCACCTCCCTTCACCATCGTACTTAGCCGTCGGTTGGGCCATAAAACATACACATGATCACACTACTTAGAATCTAGTTTATTCGTAGATAAACTATAAACCAAAAGGGCTATGCATTGCATTGGTGTATTCATTAGCATGTTCTATCGAGGAGAATTTAATAACTGAGGACTAATCTAACAGTTACGCCTCACATCTCGCTTAATACAGACTGCTGCATTATAGCAGTTCATTTTGTGGTTAATTTGGAATTTCATTTTTCGTCACATTTATGCCATTCATGGCTAATTCCTGACTAGCCAGTTGAAAGAAGTGGAGTACCCGGCGAACACCACCGCCTAGCCCCAGGTCACTGGTAACTTTCTCACATGCCCAGGCCGGGATTCGAACCCAGGCAGTGGTGAGAGACAGCATGCAGTCAGTGGCGGCGCCTTAGACCACAAAGCCGTCAGAGCAGGCCCGACCGATAATGTATATGTCCAACTTAAAACAAGTACAGATGTGGTACAGGCTGCAAGTCCATACACCTCAGACATGGCACTGGCAGTCAAAACGCATACTTACCACACAGGTTTAAACATAGCCTTCATTCCACCTTCTAAAGTCAACACGAATTTGATGGAAGTTCCTGATTCGTAGATACCAATATTAAGTATGTCCACGTGGACTATCTTAGCTGTATGTAGTGCTTTTAGAACAACGTCAACTTCTGGCGAATCCTTCCAAAGACTCTTCTTTGTAATACCACTGTCAAAGGCCATCCATTTATTATGATAGTACCACGTGCTATGTTGGTTGAGATTTCTTTTGATACTAGTATCCATAGGCTCTTGAACCATGTCATGCAAGTTTTTCTCTCTGGGTCTTGGTAGGGTACTTTCCTTGTGAATTCCCATAGGTATATCTTCAGGGACACTAGTTCTAATGCTTTGCCCAGTTCTATATGTGTGCCGCGCTGGCGACAGGTCTTGCGGCTTGTCAAATATGACCAAGTATATGAGAAGGATAGTAATTCCGCTAAGTAGGATCTTGAATCTGACATGGCTGAGACGACGCAGCGATGAATACATTATTCGAGGCAACATCCCTGAAAGGTAAGGTAGAAAAAGGTAAATATTCATCACATAAATATGCAATTTCCCTGGAAAAGTACGTAAGTATGCCTGCATCAGTTTTACCTTTGTCCTCATGCTTGTAACCTGCTTGGATATGTAATACCTTGTAGGACAAAGCTTAAGAAAATGCAAAAAGAAACGGGCTGTTCTGTCGATTTTCTTTTGGTAGAGACTAATTTAAGATTTTCCAAAATTGGTTATCTTAGAGAAAAGAGGCTGCCAATTTTGCCACACGTTGTTTTATTTCTACTCATTCTGGTATGTTCGTGCGCATGCATGATAATATATTGTCGATCTTTAAAAAAGTAAATTTGCATGTAGTTGATGGAATAGGTCCTATTTTTTCTCGAACAAACCATATTTCAAAGAATACTATATGCAATACACAGTACAAGACAAAATTGATGGGGTTAAATTGAGTTGGAAATAAAGGTGAAGTTTTTACCGATGTTTTGGGTGAGAGTGGATCGATCGAATGGAACTACAGAAAACGTAGTAACCCTCTCAATTAAGTGCTTTACAAAGTTTTGATTCAGTTACCAATATTTCTTAACGTTTCAAAATATTTCCTGCAAATTCATGGCATTACTCAGGGATTTAAAGGGTTTTATTGATTGTTGAATAGTGGCTGTCAATTACAGCTCCCTCTCCCAAAAATAATAATCCTTCTCAGATCCTTCAAAATATTTCAGTAGTTGAGTAAAACAAAATTAACAACTGAAGCAAAAATATCAAATACAACATTAAAAGATGGCATCACCATCAAGATAAATGTGAAAGCAGAAAAATACCTACCAAACAAATCTGTAATCATTTTCGAGACGTTAGTGCTGCTGATCCCGCATTCCTCTACAACGATAAACGATATATATATATATATATATATATATATATATATATATATATATATATATATATATATATATATATATATATATATATATATATATATATATATATACTAGTATATATATATATATATACTAGTATATATATATATATATACTAGTATATATACATGTATATATATATATATATATATATATATATATATATATATATATATATATATATATATATATATATATATATATATATATATATATATATATATACTAGTATATATATATATATACAAATCTTGAACTATGTATGTAGGTATGGCGCCTGAGTGACTGCATGATATTCCAATTTAAAAATAGAGTTATACTAAGAGAATTTGGTCAGTAACAAGGAATGATGAAAAAGTGACAGAGTGGTAATTGGATCCAACCTGTAAAAGAATTATTGACTCAGTCATACAACCTACACGTAATTAAAGTGTATATATAGCCTTGAACATCTTCTCGTGAGGAATGCATTAGGTACCAAAGTTAAAGTTCACTCCTAGCAAGGCGTAATACGAGAGGAGGTGAAAAAATAACATCCATATTGATTTCAAGATTTCAATGGTAGGCTCTATCCATAGCTGTTTTATTATGCACCTTCGAAATTTAAAATGTGCAGGAAAGATCAATGCGGACGGAGTGCAATTCAGCATTTTTTTTAAAGTTTGCTCCATTCAAATTGTGCTGTAGCGTTTTCAGATTTCTTTTTTTTTCTTTTTTAAGTGCAATTTAATTTCAATATAGAAATGAGACAGAACCCTCTCCTGCCTGTGTACAAGACTATGTAAGATTCCTTGGTAGTTAATTTACATGTATACTTGTCTGCAGAGTAACAGGCTTGAGTAGTTT
Source organism: Maea johnstoni (assembly GCA_963942565.1). NCBI lineage: Eukaryota > Metazoa > Annelida > Polychaeta > Spionida > Magelonidae > Maea > Maea johnstoni. The sequence continues at coordinate 74,100,534 of OZ012684.1, read as the reverse complement.
TAGATGGACTGACTATGAGGAAAACGTGTATGTTATTATGACATAAGTAAAATCTCAAAATGGCCCTAGATTCACAATTATCCCCATAAGCCACCTTAGCTAATTTACCACTGGGGGTCACCTACCGGGTACTGCTCTTGCTTGTGCAAAAGTTGTGAGGGATCTCCATTGGAAGATGGCGCCTAACTCTTGCTTGTGCAAAAGTTGTGAGGGATCTCCATTGGAAGATGGCGCCTAACTCTTGCTTGTGTAAAAGTTGTGAGGGATATCCATTGGAAGATGGCGCCTAACTCTTGCTTGTGCAAAAGTTGTGAGGGGTCTCCATTGGAAGATAGCGCCTAAGGGGTTATTGATAAAAAACATGATGAATGACCCGGAACCGGCATCAGCCGTCGCCCTTTGGTGGACTTCTGGATTTACATTTACCATCATTTCTCCTGTTTTATCGAAGCTAAATCGTGTTTAGCGAGCCATACTAAATTATACAGGAGGAAGGGGGTTAACTGTAAGACGTTTCATCTACTTAACTTACTTGTTTCACTATTAGACGTTTTAGTGGGAAATCCTGGTCTTCTTCTCAGTTCATAGAATGTAAATGATGGGAAACGGTGAGCCATGTATAACTCCTAAAATGGGAAGGTAAACAGTATATGTTCAGTCGTTTGCAAGTTTTCTAATATTTCGGTATGGTGTTCAGCTTAAAAAGACACCTTAACTGAAAACAGTCATTAACTGCAAATTGACCTGATGATTCAATTGAGAGGCCTCATTCAAGATGTTCTCCAACAAACTGAAACATACTTTGTATTGACGTTCCTAATTTCAAGCGAGGACGAGTCCCACAAACACAGCTTGACAAATGAATATTTTCTCCCTGTATATCCTCCATTATTACGCGCGGGACGAATATACGTCTCTGATTACCGGCACGCGTACTACATACGGTCACCGTTGTAGAAAGATGGCACCAACTTTTATCTACAAATTGTTCTTCAATGCCAAAGGACCACTTTACGAAGAAACACACTTTATGGCACTGAATGGCTTATGTGCCGATGTGCCTTTAAGCCCTCATTCATTCATTCCAATGCTGAGGCTACTTTCAGCCAAAGCACAAGGACGCAAAGTTTTTCGAAAACTATCCAAACTCGTCATGTTGGTATTCACTGGATAGCTCTTGCTAAGTACTCTCAGATGAGTACCCATTTGCCAGGATTTTAAGTCAATTTTGTATTGGCCAAATTATCCACCAGCAGCGAAAGGGTTAAAGAGTTATGCATAGCTGTAGCTGAAAAGAAATCTGAAAGAAATTGTTGAAGCATTTCATTGAAGCAAAGATTGGAAATAATGTGCAATACTCGATCCTCCGTATTGACCTTTTCGCCCCGTTTCTGAAATGTGATGGTCACCTGTCCATAACTGTGGATAGGGCAACCGTTTAAACCACTTAGCATTTTCTCTTCCGCTTTCCCCTTACATCTTTATTGATCTTTCTTCAACTTTTCATTAATTTGATGGTGTTTGGACAATAACTGTGAAAAGCTTTGTTTGAAATCACCTTGCATATCTCTTTGTAAGTTTTTACCACTCACATCTTAACCCGAGCTGGCTAAGCACTTAGGCCTAGAAAAAAATGTTTGTTTCCTGTAACGGTACGAAAAAAATAGGGTAGGACGGTCGGTAAATTTTTTTGATTATTTCTTTGGTCAAAGATATGTTTTATGCATGTGTTACGTTGATTGGGCGTTGGGAGGGCGGAAAAAACTTTGGGGTAAAGATTTTTTAAATAAAAGCTTGTTAGGGTAGGGTTACAGGAAACAAACAACTTCTTTAGGACTTGTTAAATTACGAATATAGGCTGATTTTAAGATGCTGCATATGTTGAAGCCTGGACTCTTTTCCTCGTAATCGGACCATCTAGGCCAACACTTCCCCCGGGATCACTTCGCAGAATATTAGACCAGATATCACCCAACCTCACACGGGCTCTCACACAACAAGGGATGTTTTTTGGCTCTTCTCTCTATATCAAATTTCACCAAAATATCGTCGTTTCAAGCAAACATTTTGGCGGTCAAAAGTCACCGGATATGCTCGAAATTTGGCATATTCATAAATAACAGAATTTTGGAGCGAAAGGTAGCACATAAACTGCCGCTCTGTTCCGAAGTTATGCAATCTTGAAGCAGAAAAACAGACATATTCTCATTTTTCACAGATAAAACACAGGTTTTAGTGGTGGTGAAATTAGAACAGACCAAAAATTAGAAAAATTGTGATACTCACGCAAGTCAAAATTTTGATTGCGTGTTCATGCTAACAAGTAAGCTATTTACCTAGAAGTTACATGTAACTAGAGACCTAAGAAAAAACAGGTCATACGGGCACCGCTAACAATGGTTCTTAGACTGCTTAGGGTAAATTGCGGCCATCATCGCTTAACTACATGTTAAGCTGGCTTGATGTTTCCATTGAATTAAAGATGAGAGAATATCTATCAGAGGTTGAAGGGAACTTCCTGCAATTCTAGTGCTTCCCCACTGTTGATTAAAACAGACCTAAACAAGGACGACAATGTAAGCATGCGCCGCTTGCTTTAACACTGTTTGTGCCCCATTTGTTACAAAGGGCCTCCTCGTCGGAAACAGGTCCTGTCGGCACGACGGAGAGCAGTGACTGTGACCTGCTAAACTAGTATGGCTCCCAAAATAGCTCAAGCCAGGTGGGAACGCGTACTACTTACAGCTATAGTATTGACAAAATGTATTTAGGCTACACACCTTTGCCAACGACGCCGGCCGACTGCACATGTGCTTATGATGCATTGCTATCAGAATAAACTAACTAGTAATCACGTGTGTATTTTTTAAAATATACGTTGCTTATAACTTACTGTAGAGACAGCATTGTTGTTTTATCTCAGTTAGAGATGAGCATTACATCCGGTGTGTTACCTTTGAAGGGTCACGTAGGGTTGTCAGTGATGACGTGGGCACACCTTTTACAACTCGGTGTAGTTTAAGACGGGGAAGTGAATTAAACTTTTGTAAACTGATACACTCAGACTAATATGTTCAAAATAGAAATCCACCCCTTGCTAGCTATGCATCTTGGTCAGAGTGGGCTATATTTCCGAGACCAACTAGCAGTACAACACACAGGCCTACTGTAAGCAAGCATGGTTACGAGAGGTTGTACACACTTAAATAGCTGGAAAATCACATTATTAATAAGCTATGTGTTGTAAAATCGTTATATATTGAATATTTCCGAATTAAAACGAGTTGAATAATTAGTAAGCAGATGATTGAAAAAGCTAGCAACGTACCACCTGCCTCGACAGCCTCGCCCACCTGACTCTCCACCCAGTGCCTACCAGAAAATGCTGTCGTTCATCCCTGTGCTGCCGGGCAGACGATCTTTCGACTACGGCTATTTGGTAACTCCTCGATAATCACCAGATGATCATTTACACATGCTTGGCGATTCCCCACGCATATATGACACTATGTGTTTGTGAATCAGCTTTCTCCAAGTGATGTACGTTCAGCGGGAGTTTCGAAGATTATCTTTGAAACATAATGATAAGACGCCATGGACAGCCGGTAAAGCTAGTGCCATCTACCGGACATGGGGAAAATCAAAATACGTCAATTACGAGCTAGACAATATTAGTTATCCTCGTTGAAAAAAAGGGATACGGCCTGGTTAATCAGCAAGAAGCCAGCAGTATCGCACGAAGCCGGAGGCCGAGTGCGATACGGCTGGCTGAACGCAGATACCAGGCCGTATCCCTTTTTTACAAGGAGGATAACGAATTTATCATCATGATCAGCTCCCACTTACGTGCTTTGAATTTCAATAATGACAAGGAAATTGGATACTTTTTTCTTTTTAATTTATTTTTACTTTCATTTTTTTTAAATTTACTAATCTTTTATATATTTTTTTCAAATTTTGTATTTTTTTGAAATTATTTATTTTACTTTTTTTTTGTCATTAACTTTAAAAAAAATAATTTTTTAATAATTTATTTATATTTTATTTTAATTATTTATCATATATTTATTTTTTAATGTCTTTTTCATTTTGTGTTTTCTATTTTTATTTTGTTTCTTGTTATATAAAAAAACGAGCCTGTGGCCTGTCAACTTGAGGTCAAATCCATAGTAACCATGTCGAAGGGGGATAAAACATGGCGAATGGGGATAAAACATTTATTCGGATCCTTACATTGACAATTAATTAAAAGCAATGCAATACAGTCAAGTACACCATAGAAATTGACCAATCAGCTGCTAGTATCAGAGTGCAGCTGATGATAAGGAGACTTTCCTCCTTAGGCTGTCCGTACCGTATGGAGGGTCTACCTACGAGCTGGGACTGTACATGTGATGATGCTCTCTGCAGATCACCTACATAAGCTACGCTTTTCATCTCTGCCTGCTGAGGTGAAGAAAACAATATTGAGATTGATGGCCGCGTCCTGTGTCCCGCTAATTACCAGCATCAAGACTCTTCGCGAATAATGCCTTGGGGAACGCTCTTATCTTTTTTTTCAAAACGACCCACCTACAATGATTTCGATGTTTTTTAGGATCTCCCATTTATTTTTGAATTATGGACCCCATATACAATCTTATTTTTCATTCTTTTGTCTTTTGGACCCCAAATACAACCATCTTGTATTTAGCTTAGTAACGCGATTGCAAAACCGGCACAAAACATTTTTTCGAATTTCGGAAATATGAAAATAAAACTGTAAAAGATTTATGAATAAAATGTAAGATTTATGTTCTTATGTTTTTTTTCGCACATTGAAATGATGTGCGATTCAAACAAAGACAAGTTAGTTAAATTTACAATTTAAAGTGAGGTGCCTCTCTTATAGTACAACCCATACTCTGCATGGTATGCCATTTTAGTGCGACGTGGGGGCCCAGGACACAGAGCCAATTTATTAAAATATGGCTTGAGAATGTGTGCCCGGGACCCCAGACATTGCAATTATATCCTTGACAAAAGGTTGCGTGTACTATAATGGTAGTTAAGAGTCGTTTAGATATTTATTCGGCATGGTAGTTAATCGGATACATTGTATCTGCTACTTGATACAATGTATCTTTATACATGATTAAAGATGTTGGTGTACCATTCTCTCGCCTGGGTGTTTAATGCAGAGTAATGCCTTTGAAATGAACTTTGGGAGGTACAAAGTAAAGTTTAAACTTACAATTACACATCAAGGTATTACAACAAAACCAAAAGAGAGTGAAGACATGGTAAACTTAATGAAAAGCTATGGCGATGATATAGATGCAGCAATCCCTGATCAAAATAGTTTTAGTTTTCACATACATACATGATTACAGCAAATAAAAGTACTCTACTCTACTTTTCAAAGATCTTGGGAGCAAAAAAATAAATTTCATAAATTAAAGGGAAAGTCAAGAATAAAGTGGCATCATATGATAATAAAATGGACTTGTATATGCGCAGAACTAAAGCCCATGATGCCACGAAAGAATCAAATCTCCACTAAGGGAGGAAGGAAGGTTTTGGGTTTTACGTCGCTTTCAACAGCTTAGGACATGTCGCGACAGGATAGAAACCTGGAACGGGGAAGAAACTCCCTTATCTTTACAAATTGTTCCAAGTGGTCTTTTAGTTGCAGAAGTACTAAAGACAGTCCTCCACAATGCCGCACATTTATATAGTGACCAGGCCAACCCGCTATAATTGGTACCCAGCGGAGCAAATATCCACAATGAAAACTGGAAGAGCTATGTTGGTTAGTTACAGGAGGAAATCAGTCAAGTCAGGACTAGTTAAGGATAGAATAACAGGATAATTGGTGGGATTTATTGATTCTGGTAGATTTGGTAAGAGCCTAACTAGTGTTCTCCCGATTGTTCTAACATGCCGAACAGCATTCGTTTGTGCCTCCGATTATGGTGATCGAACGCAATTTTACATGTTCGAACAAAAAAACGAACATGGATAAAAATTATATTCAAAGAAATAGCTGGACTTTCGGTTGTCCTGCCGGTCAGAAAATCTGAGAAACAAAGTTTACTTACCTTTTTATTGCCCCACCAAAGAGGAAACACTGCAGGACCGCTCTAGAGGTGGATGAAACTAGATCCACCTCTCTGAGCATGCGATGTTACCATGCCCCCTTTGTTGTTGTGTCATAGGCACACCATAGTGCAAATGCGCATGACGCAAATTCCGCTAGTGTGTCTTGATACGGTTACCGCTAGGTGTCGCGGTACCTTATGACCAAGGTAAATAGTAATTGCAGCATGGAAAACCATGTACACAACTTCGGTTATTAATCAGTCATCAGTCCTTCCGATGGACCGGTGATCGACTTGGTAAATTTTGACCAATTTCAAGCATAAGTGACTTTAAAAAATGGGATTTCTGAAAAACAACCTGAACTAGCTAAATACATATTAGTAGTGATGGTCTTGGGTATAGCTAGCAAACTGAAATTCCCCTTTGCAGCCTTTAACAAATTAAATGTAAAGGCATATATATATATATATATATTTATTTGCAAAGGCATAGAGTCGGGAGATCGAAAAAGTTTGTTCAGTTGTTTTTGCTGATCGTAATCTCGCAATTAGTTTCTAACAACATTCGAGTGATCTATATACGGCTGGAGCCCTCTTGATTAGCATATACTGGATTATGGATCCAAATGTTGACATGATAAGGAGGGGGGAGGGGGTCGAATTCATTTTGGGGCCGTATCTAAATTTGGGGGGTAATTAATAAAAATGGCCAAATAGTAAATAACATTTTTACTCGGTATGTTAGGCATGATCCCAAATCATGAATATGAATCTGAATCTGTTTTTTATCTGTATGCATCATGACTCGGCGCCCTCATTGCATGGTAGCGTGTAGGGCTGGAAGCTCAGAGGTCGAAGGATCGATTCCAGTTGAACAAATTTTTTTTTTTGCTTTTGGCAAGTTTATTTCAAGCTTCCCAATGCTTCGGATGGCACTTTAATCCGTAGGTGCAGTCGGCAAGTTGAGAATTTCTTCAAGAAAATATAGTTTAATAATGCCTAGCCTATCCATAGAAAATGAGATCTGTTAAGTGGGCAGCTTGTTGCTTTCAACAGAAAGAATAACTTAAATGAAAAAGTTTAGAAGTTCTTCAAGAAAATATATAGTTTAATGGTTGTTAGTATTAATTTGAATATGTAAATGAAAGAAATGTACCCGATGATGTTGGTATTGTCACTTGCATGCACACTTGCTGCACATGCCTATTACTCAATGCAACTTCCACCCATTCACCTTCTATCTGCCCTTTCATACGTCCCCATCTGTTGATCAGTGCCCCATTTATGCACCTTCCACCTGTAATATGGGCTTGGATATGTGCGCCCGCTACCCACTTTTTGGGCACACGGATCCTTATTACACTGTCATTTTCTACTCATCCTGCAGCCTTATGCGCCCTGACGCAACACTTGCCTTCCCCCTTCTCTGTAATTGTACTGTCCTACCAGTACCTCTTTCAACGGGGCCCTATCTGGGTGACCTGGGTATCCCAATTTATATGAAAACAAAAGAAACATAGCAAAAATATTCAAAGGCCATTTTGACCTCTACTACAAAGCAATATAGAAGCATACATGCGTTGGATATTTTATATGATACCTTTTTTCCAGACAAACATTTTGATACCAAACACTAACCCTTATCATTGGCTTAAGGTAACTTTTTAATGTTTTTACTGGCATGTGGATAACTGGATAACACTATTCCCCAAAAAGGTCAACGATTGGAAAATAACAATTAAGCATAATAGTTTACTATTAAGTATTGCAGCTTGGTGGTTATGTTGAAATAGAATATAGCTTACACCTGATGATAGCGGCTGTGTTGAGCATTTCAAATGATACCTGTATTCCAGATCAACAATTTGATACCAAACACTTACCCTTTAATGTTAAAGATTTTAAGGTTAAACTACCTCCTTGAAGTGGGCCCTTTTCATGATCCACCTACTGGCTATTAAACTTCCAATATGGCCACCGTTTCCATGGCAACCAGATTTTAAATGTACTATTATTTTTTTTATTTTAGTAATATTGCGCCTTTTTCATCCCTTGACTGTTCCACAACCAGCTGACTTAACTGTTAAGACCATAGAATGGCATATCATATTGATGCGTTTGTTTCATTGAAAATACCGTTAGATATCGGAATTTGTGTGATAAGGATAATTCAAAGTAGTGAAACTTGATGACCATGTCAAAATCAATTTTAGATGTCTTCGATGATAACTACTGTTTCAGAATTAGATTCTCTACCCCATAAAACCTACTTGTAAACACCAAGATCATGTTTCTAACTAATCTGAATGCTTAGATATGCTGAAATATAGCTCTCAGTAGCGCCCATTTTGAATTCCTATATGGCCACCAGTTGCCATGGCAACCAATTCAGAAACATTTTGAGATTAATTAGTTTGTGTGTAATTGTGTCTCAGCAAATGAACATGGGCCCAGTTCAGTAAAAGCATTTTTTATCCATCCTCCTTGGAGTTTCACTTCCAGCTATATTTACTGGTGCAACTAATGAATGTCTGAATAAAGGCTGAAAATGTTGGATATTTCATTAAACTGGAAATAGGTTTGTGGTAGAATAGACTTCAAGGAAGAAGAATCATCAATGACTGATGCTGGCGCAGCCTTGTTATCAGAAACAGAGCCATTAGTATAAATCAAATCATAGTCTCCAAAGGAATCTTTCACTTCATTATGTAGGATTTACTAGATAGACGCATCCGTTTGATCCTTCTCGGCATATGAAAGAGTGAGGTTGACATTAGGAGTCGAACATGGCCATGGAGGAGTTTCAGGCCATATTGTTGGGGTTAAAATCTAATTCCTCCAAAGACTCTTCACGAATACCAAAAGTTGGAATAATGCTTGGCCTTCTACTAAAATGGTCCACATACCAAGGGTTAGAAAAGTTTCAGAAACAACGTTATTGGGTTTGCTGCTATTTTAATTGCAAATTGAAGAGGCAAGCTTTTCTCCCCTGAGTTGAAGATCGGGGAGTTCATTTGCATCAACACAAAGACTCTGTACAGGAGAGGTTCTTAAGGTTCCAAGATAATACCGCACACCCTGATTCGGAAATGGATCAATCAAAGAATCCTTTTTAATAAGAATGGGATTATTATAGAGGACCAAATGGAGATCTAGGTGAAGACCGCTTCTTTGAAATGAAATGAACACAGACAGTCTTTGACTGGGAGAATTTAAAACCATTGTTATCTGCCCAATCTTCTATTCTATTCAGGTGGAGTTGGAGCTGCCTTTCTATGGCTTGCATGTGTTTGGACCGATATACCAAAGTCATCCACCAACACCATTTATTTTACAGCTGCTGATGCTGTTGATCTTAACTATGAAAAGGGTGACAGATAAAATCTTACCCAGCGAAACTCCCATTTCTTGGTTATAAAAATCAGAGAGGGATGTCCTTTCTCTGATTCTAAATTTTCTTTCAGAAAACTTTGAATAAAGACGAGTAAACGACTCCCCTGAGGTCCATATCATATAAATCTTTCATAATTCCATGTTCCTAAGTGGTGTCATATGTTTTTTCAAGGTCAAGAAAGATAGACACCACGTTTTTCATTTAATCTTACATAAGGCTATGATGCTGGTGACACACTCAAAATAAGACAACTCCTAGTTAAGCACTCCTGTCCCCCTTCTAACAATAGTTATCTATTCCCTGAGGTCTTGGTGTTTCAAATACAAGTTTTCTTTGACTTAACTGCTTGAGCTGACCTCGATATAATCACAGTTTCAATTTTTCAGTGTTTTACCTCAAATGAGGTTTTCCCAATCAATAAAGGTACATTTGATTTTTAAATACCATACATGTCTGCTAAATATACTAGGCTAGGGCAACAACTGGAAGTCAGATTTGGAGTTCGTTCAAGATAATACCTTACACAAGCATATATAAAAGGTTAAGCCATCAATTGTAAAGATCCAATCAAAATTATGACCCACTGGGCAGAGGAAGTGGGCATTTCATTAGCCCCATTTCCCCTCTGTGCATAGCCACATTTCAATAAGGCATGAATGGTTCCGGGAGAGAATTAATAAGAAATCTATTGCTGACCTATTACACAGATAACAAGATGACTAGCATTCAACCATGCAAATGGCAGACAAAAATATTTGCCTATCTTTCCACCCCATTTTTTTCAAACCATTAAGCTAATTACAAAGTATTTTTAGACTTTTTCATAAAATTACACGAAATTCCTATTTGCAAGCACATGGAAACTTTATATTAGATCCATCTTCAAAGGAATTGAACAGCATTACAATGCCTCCCCATTTTTGCAGTAGTATTGGAATTGGAACTTTCTTAGAGGGAAAAGTATAAAATGGCAAATGTGACATAAGCCAATCCAAATGCTATGCATAAGTTTCTTGTATTCGCAAAGAATAGGAAAACTAAATTCAAATCCAAAGTGGAAAATAACTTCTTACCTCCTAAGCCAAGTATAGTAAATTCCCATTCACCAGCAACACCTGGATAAACTGATTTTCCCTTGTCTCTTACGGCATAGCTATTCCAGGCTTTCCTATGAGTCACAGCATATTTCAGGTGATGGATTGACAGTTTGTTTCCATACCCAGGCGATTCCATAATAGCAGAAGTTTACTTTCAATGTTATCATTGCCAAAATGAAGAATATACACAATTCATAATCCATAAACCATAATATTTAAACTTTTGTTGCAGTGAAAGTTACTTTATAATTTGATATATATTACGTTGCTACATTCTTTTTTTCAATACTGCCTTGGGCTACCCTTGTTGTGTATACTTCTGTCTCATACTTAGTGAGAAGAAATACCAGGCTTCTCTCTAGTTCCAGACCTAACTTTGCTCAGCTCTGTAGAAAACCTACACAAAATATCCAAAAATGGAAGGCACTGGTGTGTGTGTCAGTGCCTTAAATGTCTCAGGGTTTTAAGCAGAAGACAAAGGCTTGAGAGCCATATTAAAACAGTCCATAGAATATTTCAAAATATAAAATATTGATATCACTTAATGAGATTAGGAAAATTTGTTGGCAGGTACTCTTTGATCTTCATGGTACTTTCACTTTCAACAAATGTATAGTTCTATACTTGTCACAATTCTGTTTGCAACAACATGGCTAACTTTTTTTACCAACTTGACTGAAAGAATGAACCTCCAGGTTAGTTTATAGTATGATTGGATATACAAGTCCACTTCAAGGTCCCATTAATTTAATGTGCAGTATTTGCCTTGATACATAACTCAGAGTTGCAACAGCATATGGTGTATGAATATTTCCAGATTTCCAAGTTTCACCAATAATTGCACCAATCCTGATCATATTCACACTAACAATAGTGTCTTCTGAAGAAAATAGAATAAACACAAAATGCCAGTGTAGAAATTGGAGCTATCTGCGGCTGTTTGAAAAATGGCAACACACACACATATACAAATGCATGCTAAGTTGGCAGCAGATACTGAACTGACCTCTATCATATTTCCCTTCCTACGTTTCTCAATCCTAAACTTTATAGATGAATAATTGCAAAATTACAAGTCATAACTACCTTTCAATTCCCTTGACTTTTCGAAGGGTCCCTACCCACGGGCAACTCGGTTAATTTATTGTAGCAAAATATTCTCTCAATTATATAATAGGTAAACCAAAATACAAGCAGCATCATAATGAGACAATGCTTGGTGTACCATACAGGGCAACAATATACCAGAAGCATAAAAATAAAACTGCAGGACTACTCAGGATTCAACGGATGTTCATTTAGGAGAGGGTGCAGTAAGTCTTTTTACAAGTGATCACTACCCACTCCTGGATACTACTATCAACATTGCAGAATCGCTAGAAACTGATTCAGTAAACAACATTTGCCTGGATGAGGATGCTGTATTTACTGAACTTTCAAGTAGTGATTTGAGACAAGAGTCAGACAATGATTATGGTCTATTTGATGAGAGTGTTTCACCTGAGAAAGAGATCCATTATTCTTTTACATCATGTCTGTGGAACTGCTTCAGCAGACTTACTAGAACTATGAGTTTGTTGAATGTAGATGAACTGAAAGATATTTTTCTGAGCCAGCTTAAACAAACAGTAGGATGTTGTTATCCATCGAACAATGACTTATGTGAATGAATGAATGAATGATTGCTTAAAGGCACATCGGCACACAAAGGCCATTTAGTGCCATAACATTTGTGCAAAAAATGGTCCTTTTATATTATTGTTGAAAAAAATAACAAAGCAATAGATGAATAAAAATGATCACAAAACAATGAACAACTTCAAATTATAATTTCCGTATAAAAGGTTGTTTCAAAAGAAACTATAAATTCTTAAAAGGTTTTACAATCGGTAAAACAGACCAATCTCATGTAAATAAGATAAAATGCTGTCTGGAGGAACCTTTTCAAAGAGTTCCCTAAAGCTATTTACACTAAAATGTCTATTTCTGGATTCTATAAAATCAACACACTCAAATAAAATATGCTTGACAGTCAATTGACAATCACACGCTGTACATTGGGGAGGATCTTCCCCTTCCAAAAGGAAGCAGTGAGTCAAATGAGTGTGACCAATTCGAACCCTTGCCAAAACACTCTCCTAACGCCTAATGATTCTAGAACCTCCAGGCCAAAGACCCAACTGTGGATAAATCTCATGTAGTTTGTTGTTTGCTGTCTCATCCCACTGAGACTGCCATTTGCGTGGCAATTGATGTGTTTTCTAAAAATCACCATAAGGAATTGGAACATTTGTGACTCGTTTTGAAAGACCAGCTTTGGCAGCAGTGTCTGCCTTTTCATTACCTATGATGCCAACATGACTGGGAATACAGTAAAACAATATTCTTTTCTCTTGGTACTGTACTAGCCAATTGAGGCGTTCCAGTATGTAGAGGACGAGAGGATGTGTCCAGTCTTGACTCGAAATGGCCTGAAGAGCAGACTTTGAAACTGAGAAAAGAATAAAATTCCTTTCATCATCATCTGCCGTCTCAACCCGATCAAGAGCAAGGTACAGAGCGTGCAACTCTGCAGAGAATATAGAAGACTTGTCTGGAAGACGTTCAATAGAAGAAGAATTATCAATGACTGCTGCTGCTGCAGCCTTGTCATCTGAAACAGAGCCATCAGTGTAGATAAAATCATAGTCTCGAAAGACATCCTTCACCTCATTATGTAGGCTCAAGTACTTCGAAGGATCCGTTTGATCCTTCTTGGCATACGAAAGAGTGAGGTTGACCATAGCAGTTGGAGATGTCCATGGAGGAGTTTCAGGAAATTCAAACTTTGCGATGATGTTAGGATCAAAATCCAATTCTTCCAATGATTCCTTAATACGAATACGAAAAGTTGGAATGACTCTTGGTTTTCTACCAAAAAGGTCCACATACCGAGGGTTAAAACTAGTATCATAAACAGGGTAATTTGGGTTGGCAGCTATTTTAGTAGCAAATTGAAGAGCAAGCTTTTCTCTTCTGAGGCAAAGAGGGAGATCATTCGCCTCAACACAAAGACTATGTGCAGGAGAGGTTCTAAAGGCTCCAAGAGAAAGTCTCAAACCTTGGTTTTGAATAGGATCCAGCAAAGATATATAAGATTCACATGCTGCCCCATAAATAAAACATCCCTAGTCTAGCTTTGAACGAACAAGGGCCCTATACAGTCGTAAAAGAACTATACGATCCCCACCCCAGTCGGTACTGGAAACAACACAACAAATTCAAAGCCTTGATACACTTTTTCTTCAGGCCTTTGATATGAGGGACAAATGTCAGTTTTGAATTGAGTAAAATGCCAAGGAACTTTGTTTCCTTCTTTACAGGGATGGGGTTATCATGAAGTACTAAGTAGGGATCTGGATGAAGACCGTCCTTCGACAAAAATGGACACAGACAGTCTTTGATTGAGAGAATTTTAAACCATTATTATCAGCCCAATCTTCTATTCTATTTAGATGAAGTTGGAGCTGGCTTTCTATAGCATGCATGTGTTTTGAACGATATGAGACCCCAAAGTCATCCACAAATAGAGACTTGTCAACACCATTTCTTATACAGCTGGTGATGCTGTTGATTTTGACTATAAATATGGTGACAGATAAAATGCTACCCTGAGGAACTCCCATTTCTTGATCATAAAAGTCAGAGAGGGATGTCCCCACTCTGATGCGAAATTTCCTCTCAGATAAAAAGTTTTGAATACAAAGGGGTAAACGTCCCCTGAGGTCCATATCATGTAAATTTTTCATAATTCCATATTTCCAAGTGGTGTCATATGCCTTTTCAAGGTCGAAAAAGATAGACACCACATGTTCCCTATTTAAAAATCCCTCTCTTACAAAAGTCTCAAATCGCACAAGGTGATCCATGGTGCTGCGTGTTTTTCGGAAGCCACTTTGGGATTCTGTAATGAGCAAAGAAGATTCAAGATACCAAACAAGACGATCATTGATCATACATTCCATGGTTTTACATAGACAACTGGTCAAAGCTATTGGGCGGTAATTATTTGGATCTTTGGAGTCTTTTCCTGGTTTGGCAGTGGGTATGATGGTGGCTTCTCTCCAGGAAGGGGGAAACTCTCCAGTTTCCAAAATATTATTAAAAACCTTTAAAAGGCACTGGAGAGAAGCTTGAGGAAGATGCTTCAAAATCTGATAATGTATTTGGTCAGGGCCAGGAGCTGTGTCATGGGCTTTGCCAAGCACAGTCCTGAGCTCATCTATTGAAAAGGGTTGATTATATGGTTCGGTATTGTCAGATTGGAATATAAGGGGGGGGGGGGGTCTCTCTTGTCTATTTTTGATACGTTGGAATTTAGGAGAATAATGTGCAGAGGATGAATTGAATGATATTGCCTCTGCAATGGTATTGGCAATATCCCTTGGTTGCGTTATTTTTTGGCCATTCTTTTCAATATGTTTTACGGATGGACCGCCCCCCTTGCCCTTAATTTTACGGACCATGTCCCAGCATCTCTTCATAGACGTTCTGGCATTTAGTTTGGACACATATTTGCGCCAACTATTCTTTTTGTTGGCACGAATGACCTGTCTTGCTTTAGCTCTTTTTGTACACTATTCAAGTAAATTAGTATTTGTTGGAGATCTCTTAAAAACTCTAATAAGAGATCTCTTTCGTTCTAATATAGCTTCCTTACACTCATCCGAGAACCATGGCTTCTTGGGGTTGGGATTTGATTTTGGGATTGTTTTGTTGGCAATTTCCCAAAGCTTGTCGATAAATGTTTCCAGCTGGAGACCTCCATCAAGATCATCTTGAGGAAAGGCCTCCAAACACAGGTTTTTAAAAAGATTCCAATCAGCTTTGTGAAACTGCCACTTTGGTGGTCTGTCATCTGGAGGATGACAATGACTTTTTAAGATGATAGGAAAATGGTCACTGCCATGAAGATCTTCCTCCACCCTCCATGTAAAATCCATGAAAAGTGAAGGAGAGCACATAGTGAGATCTATTGATGTAAAAGGAAGGAAGGAAGGAATTGGGTTTTACGTCGCTTTCAACAGCTTAGGTCATATCACGACGAGATAGAAACCCGGAACCGGGAAGAAATTCCCTACTCTTCACGAATAGTTCCAAGGGGTCTTTCAGTTGCAGAAAGACCATAGACAGCCCTCCACAACGCCGAACATTTATATAGCGACCAGGCCAACACGCTTGGGGATCCAGCGGAGACTCGAACCTGCGACCTCACGCTTGGGAGCCAGGCATCTATTGATGTAAGAGAACCAGTTGCTGGATGCAGATCTATAAGTCGGGGTGTCATCATTAAAGAGGCAGATATTACTTTTAGTCATGAACCTCTCCATGACCTTACCCTTGACGTCATTTTTATTCCCTCCCCACAAGTAATTGTGAGAATTAAAATCCCCAACAATCACAAATGGCTTAGGTAATTGGTCTTCTATGTTTGCAAGGTCACAGAGATGAAGAGCGGTGCTAGGAGGAATATAAAGATTGCAGAAGGTAATTGTAGTGTGGAGAGTCACCACCATGTGCTCTATCCATATCATCTATTGTTCCAGATTTATGGTAGGCAACATAACCTTTTAAAGTCATTTGATCATCTTTTAGATTTGTTTCTTGGAGACAAGTGACAGGAACATTATATTTTTGAGCTAAAAGTTCAAGTTCCTGCCGATTTGATGAAAGCCCTCGACAGTTCCTCTGAATAATAAAGCCACTAGCCATGGTGAGAAAAAGGAGAAAAGAAAGAGATATGTGGGTTAAAATCAATAAAAGTGTCATTTTGATGGTATGAGGTGTACTCTCGCCTTTGGTTGGTGTGGCTTTGGTACATCCTCACAGTCCATTGTTTGAAATGACCTCTCTCTGCGGATTTGAGAGAGAGGATCAGATGAACCTTTGGATGGTCTGGAGCCTAAGGAATTTCTCCTAGGCTCCTGACTGCAGTGATGGGTTTGTGTGTATACGATTTAGTATTTTGTGATGGCTTTGGAGGGATTTTGGCTTTTGCAGTGGTAGGTTCAATGATATTTATAGGTTGTTGTGATGGTTCATTTACTGTTTGTGTAGACATTGTTGCATGAGATGAAGTTGGAGTGATGTGTTTTTCAGGTGTAGGAAGAAGTGTGAAGTCTGTTGCATTGATTGGCCAGGTGATGTCGGTTTGGGTCTGAATAGAGGAGTATTTTGGTTTGTTGACTGTTGATGCTTGAGCATATGATTTCCTTCCAGAGCTGGACTGGTCCTGAACCATTTTCCTAGCTTCTGGAAAAGTCACTTGCCGTTTGCATTTCACAGATTGAACTTCTTTTTCAAAAATCCATTTAGAGCAGGTTCTACTGTAGGCAGGATGGTCACCGGAGCAGTTGACACATTTTATGGGATGATCACAAGGAGTATCTCGATGGTCATCCATGGAGCATTTTGGGAATTTGGAGGGACTTCTGCAATTGCATTTGACCAATACTAAATGATGCAAAACAACCAGAAGAACGGCTGAAACCCTGGCTCATGGTACCCATATGAGACTACTCAGCTAAAGATATACTAGGAATACCAACATGTCAGGGCTTAACGTCCTGGTGCTTTGGACGAAAGTGTTTTACAGATTTGAAAAAAATAGGCCAGATGTCTCAAGTCCTATACATATCACTTGGGTGATTACAGGAACAGAGAACAACCCAGATGAGTGCTATGCCTAACCCCACTCAAGCTGTTTATCCTCTGGCTGAACCTAGCCAAAATAACTCCAGTACTGTACCTCCGACTCAGCTGATTCCAGGGGGAAATGTCAACCAGAAAGCTTCCTTTTTTCTGATACTTCACCTACAGGTGAAAGTTACTTGCAACACCCTAGTTACTAGTTACTAGTTAAAGAAGAACATCAATCCTGACAATACATTGGATGTAATATCTTTATCATCTGATGATGACGACTTACATGCTTGTGATCTTGAGTTCCCATCGAACCAACACTTTAGTGATCCTGATCCTTCATCGACACAGAACCCGGAAGGAAGGAAGGAATTGGGTTTTACGTCGCTTTCAACAGCTTAGGTCATATCGCAACGAGATAGAAACCCGGAACCGGGAAGAAATTCCCAAATCTTCACGAATAGTTCAAAGGGGTCTTTCTGTTGCAGAAGGAGCATAGGCAGTCCTACACAACGCTGCACATCTATATAGCGACCAGGCTAACCCGCTTGGGGATCCAGCAGAGACTCGAACCTGCGAACTCACGCTTGGGAGCCAGGCATCGTAACCACTAGGCCACGGCGGATCCCTCACAGAACCCGGACTTGGGTGATCCCGATTGTGATCTAACACAGAACCCAGACTTTGGTGATCCTGATCCTGATCTAACACAGAACCCAGACTTCGGTGATCCTGATCCTTCGTCGACATACAACCCAGACTTCAGTGATCCTGATCCTTCGTCGACACAGAACCCGGACTTCGGTGATCCTGATCCTTCGTTGACAGAGAACCAGAATTCAGTGACCCTGATCCTGATCTAACACAGAACCCGGACTTCAGTGATCTTGATCCTTCATTGCCACAGAACCGGGACTTAAATAACCCTGATCCTTCATCGACACAGAACACCGACATAACCATTCATACACCAACAGAATCTGACCTTGACCACTTCAGGTTTGTAAATCAAAACCGGAATGTGCAACACAAGATTTTACTGTCTTCACAGTTATCCCCTATTCCAGGCAGTTCAGCATGTTATCCAAGAACAAGTACACCTACGCTAGATGAAAAGTACACAGACATTAATAACTGGGGACTTCGAAATACTAGTACATAGCACCAAATGATGAAAACTCTGAGATGAGGGAGAATATAAAGTCTGTTAAAGTTGAAAATATAGATCTTTGTGCCCAATTAAGATAAAAAAAAAATAAACCAGTCTAGCTGATGCCCAAGCACAAAATACATCACAAGAAGTGAAGCACATGCTAGACCGGCATTCAAAAATGCAAACTTTACTTGATGACAAAGCAAAGTAGGTCAATGGATTAAAAATAGACTTGGAGTATTGCGAGACACTTTTGGCGGATAACAAAAGGGAGTAGATATTCTTGGACTAAGATAAGGGTGCCTACACGCCTGAGGTTATCAAGGTATGTGTCAAGTGCTCAGAATGGCTAGTCATACTGCCACAGCCAATCGCTCTCAGCATTCGCACGCGTGAGCAGCACTACCCGCCACGCGACGACAATCAGTCAGTCTGATCAATTGCGGTTAATGGCGGAGCGTGTGTTTACTTTATTTCTCAAGTGGTTCTCTGGGCACAAAACGACAGCTTAAGGGAGCTCCAGACTCAAAACGATAATCGTTTCAATATGCCACGCAGCTGTAAGTGTCGGAAATGTGGAAAGCACCACGGCCCACCGACGGGCAAGCGCTGCAGGGAAACATTACATGAAACGGGCAATTTCATAGAGCAGCCCGACAACGACATGCTGTCGCTACTGTTAGACATTAAAAAACAGCTGAGTGACATCGAAAAAAACATTACATGAAACGGGCAAGCGCTGCAGGGAAACATCTTTGCCCCAAGACAAAATTCATTTGGGATCGAACTTGCGACCCTTGAGGTCCCAGTCAAACACGCTAACAATGAGTCGATCAATCCATTAGCGTATAAACAAACCGATTACGAGCGCTAAAAACAACTAAACAAAAAAATTTGATCTCCCGACTTTATCCCTTTGCAAATAAAAAGACACTAGTAAATATATATATATATATATATATATGCCTATACATGTCGTTAACTTTACAGTCTCTCTGCTGACTCCGGCAAATTTTCCCTCCTATAGGAACATGCTCTGGGGCACAACATAAACAATTCGTCTATTGATGATGGCGGAGATGTCACTAATATTCTTCAGGACATGTGCTGTCTGGTTACCACAATATACAGAAAACTATTTGCAAATTACCTAGAGGGTGGAATGTATTTCGATCCAATAGAGGAAATAAAAGAGAATGCCACTTCATGCGTTCCCAACAACATTAACTTGGAGAGGATAATGGATCAGGAAGACCCTCATTTAAGGAAGCTCCTGCATGCCAAACAAGAATACAGGGAAGCCAAACTTATGGTACACAACATCAGAAGATCACGTCATGGCTGGAACAAAAAAGTGAAACAGAGGGAGGTACTTTGTGAAAGCTTGTGCAAGAGCTAAGACCATGTTGCAAAAAAATGAAACCAGAAGAAAGGAACCCCAAAAGAAAATTATTGATGCTTTATCCAGGGGATAAGCTGACAAAAAAGCAAAAGAACAGCGTGTAGTAACATATAGTGGAAAAAATGTCCTTGACCTACAAAAGGCTGGTGGACTGTGGTTCACAACTACAGACATTCAGCATAATCTTGTAAAAAAACAAAGGTCAACCAGGAAAAATAATGGCCGTACAACTGCAGATAACTTTCAGAAAAAAATGTCCTGCAGCAAAAGTCTGAGGATATGTCACTTTTTAGGTTCAGCCTATAGAGATTGACAATAGCACTAAAAAAGAACCACTGAGGAACTACTCCCGGAAGACATTGGGGCTAATTTGACAATTTGCTACAAGAAAACAAAGCAGTAAATGAGATGATATTATAGAGAACATCCACTTGTTTCCAAAGAGACTTGTCGGAAAACTCATAAGACACTTCTTTGAAACTAATGGGGTAGAGATTTAGCACAATGGAAAAATTATGTCTCTTTCTATTGACAACCATCCCAACTATGAAATTACCTACTTCCAAGATAAGGAGTCTGATACTAAAGTAGTGATCTTGAAACATACGGAATCCAATTGGAGGACTTGGTCAAAAGCTATAAAGCTGGGGACCTTGAGATACTACAATAAAAAGCAGACTAAAAGCCAACAAGAGGGACGCTGTCAGCGTCAGCTGGTGTTGGTCTGATGTTATTTGCCTGATGCCTTCTTTGTTCATGTTTTAGGGTCAATCACCATTTGTTCAATTGTACTTGTAGTATGGTGATTTGTATAAAATGTTTAAGAACGAATTTGACCCTCTTGTTGTTTTCAGTTGCATTAATTTTTGTTTATGTTATTGTCAAAGGTACATACCTGTTACAATCTCAAATATTGTTCCTTGTTTGTTTATATGAGGTTTCCAAGTTCTGAATAATGGTCTTTGGGCAATCTCACTTTTATTATTCACTCTATTTGTGTCAATTTGTTCGGTGACAGGATCTTTGTTTTTATGTTATGCTTTACTGTTTCATTACGCATGTTTAGGTTCATGTCACCTGCAACAACCAGCTTCTTTGCTTTGATGACATGTATTACTTGGTTCAAGTCTGCTAGGAAGTCTGCATGTGGTGTTCTGTGATATCTATAGGCACATATGAATGTGCATGTGTCCGGATATGTCACTGTACATACTGTGCATTCCATGGTAATAGTGTTTCTGTGGCCACCATCTTTGGTGGTCAAACATCAGATCTCCGTTGGCAGAATGACACTGTCTTCCTGCATTTTACATACAATTAACAGCATGGGGTGGGCCTATAGTGCATTTGGGTGAAATAATCGGTATGGCAGAGAGCAAGGGCTATTTTTATAGGTTTCCAGCAGAGACCAGGAGAAGGAATTCATGGATAGTATCAATGAAGAGTGATGGTCGGATGCACACTGAGTACTCCTGCCTAAGTACTTCTACTATCACAATGTTAATAACGTAACAAAAATTGCTATTACCCCGGACACATATGCTCATTCCCTATTTGTAAGCGAGGTTTTCTGTGAGTGTGTGTGTGTGTGTGTGTATATATATATATATATATATATATATATATATATATATATATATATATATATATATATATATATATATATATATATATATATATGTATATATATATATATATATATATATATATATATATATGTATATATATATATATGTATATATATATATATATAGATATATATATATATATATATATATATATATATATACACACATGTATATATAGATATATATATATCTATATATATATATATATATATATATATATAATCAATTATATATCAATATATATATATATATATATATATATATATATATATATATATATATATATATATGTATTTATATATATATTTTTATATATATATACATATATAT